>PVKU01001295.1:68960-318797 GCA_004027475.1 Anoura caudifer
TTTTTTTTTTTTTTTTTTTTTTTTTTTTTTTTTTTTTTTTTTTTTTTTTTTTTTTTTTTTTTTTTTTTTTTTTTTTTTTTTTTTTTTTTTTTTTTTTTTTTTTTTTTTTTTTTTTTTTTTTTTTTTTTTTTTTTTTTTTTTTTTTTTTTTTTTTTTTTTTTTTTTTTGCTGACAGCTGGTGGCTTATTTTATATGAGTTCAGTGATTGGTTGACTCTTTTGCATATGAGATTATTTTACTAATAAATTTATCTATGGTAATTCTTTGATGTCTGGGCTGAAGAGATTAGTCCAGAGAAGATTTTCAGAACCTTTCACCAAGGCGATTACAACTTAGAACTACTTCAAATTCTTGGCTTGTTTTTTTGTTTGTTTGTTTGTTTTGTTTTACTTTATTTTATTTTTTAAGACCCTGTTAGGGTATACAGCTACAAAACCATGCCAGGGTAAGATAGTGGTTATGAATTTTCACCAGCAATTTTCTTCTCAGTGTCCTTGCAGTTGGGATTTATTTTTAGTTCATACTTCATACTCATTATGTAGGCTTTGTGTGGCATTATATCAGGGGGATAAAATGGTCTCTTTTTATAGGACTCTGGTTTTGGATCTTGACCTCTATTTCCACAAGACCTTTAAAACCAAAGTCAGCTTCACACCATATTTAGCAAATAGCCATGAAATGTATCTGTGATATAATGTCCCCTTTAATTCTGTAACATTCTGCATTTCCTTAGTCTTTGACCTCAGAGTATTTCTTACTGTCATAATTAGTTCTAATTTTTAATATTTTCAGTAGAGCAATTTTTTTAAGTTTAGGTTCTCTTTGATTTTTTTAAAATTATTTTATTGTTGTTCAATTAAAGTTGTCTGCATTTTCCTCCTACCATTCCATCCCGCCCCAGTCAAACCCACCTTCTCCCCGTTCTTCCACACTCCCCCTGGGTTTGGTCTATGTGTCCTTTATAGTAGTTGATGAAAACCCTTCCCCACATTGTTCCCTTCCCCCTCTACTCTGGCTATTGTTAAATTGTTTTTAATTTCAATGTCTCTGGTTATATTTTCTTTGCTTTTTTCCTTTTGTTGATTATGTTCCAGTTAAAGGTGAGGTCATATGGTATTTGTCCCTCACCACCTGGCTTATTTCACTTAGCATAATGCTCTCCAGTTCCATCCACGCTGTTGCAAAGGATAGGAGCTCCTTCTTTCTTTCTGCACTGTAGAATTGCACTGTGTAAATGTACCATGCTTTTTTGATCCACTCATTTACTGATGTACATTTAGATTGCTTCCAGAATTTGGCTATTGTAAATTGTGCTGCTATGAATATTGGGGCGCATAGGTTCTTTTGGATTGGTGTTTCAGAGTTCTTAGGATTTAATTCAGCAGTAGAATTGCTGGGTCAAAAGGCAGTTCCATTTTTAGTTTTCTGAGGAAATTCCATAATGTTTTCCACAGTGGCTACACCAGTCTGCATTCCCATCGACAATGTACTAAGGTTCCCTTTGTGCCACATCCTTTCCAAAACATGCTTGTTGATTTGTTTATGATGGCCATTCTGACTGCTGTGAAGTGGTATCTCGTGATTTTAATTTGCAACTCTCTGATTGCTAGTGATGCTGAGCATCCTTTCATAAGTCTATGGGCCCTCTGTATGTCCATCTTGGAGAAGTGTCTGTTCAAGTATTTTGCCCATTTTTTAATTGGGTTTTTTGTCGTCCTGGAGTGGAGTCATGTGAGTTCTTTATATATTTTGGAGATCAAACCCTTGTCCGAGGTATCATTGGCAAATATGTTTTCTCATACTATTGGCTCTCTTTTCATTTTAATGCTATTTTCTTTAGCCATGCAGAAGCTTTTTAATTTGCTGAGGTCCCGTTTGTTTATTCTTTCCATTATGTCCCTTGCTTTAGGGGACATATCAGTGAAGATGTTGCTGCGTGGAATATCTGAGATTTTCCTGCCGATATTTTCCTCTAGGACTTTTATAGTATCACGACTTATATTCAAGTCTTTTATCCACCTTGAGTTTACTTTTGTGTATGGTGTAAGTTGGTGATTGAGTTTCATTCATTTGCATGTAGCTGTCCAGATCTCCCAAACACCATTTGGTGAAGAAGCTATTTTTACTCCATTTTATGTTGCTGACCCCTTTGTCAAATATTAATTGACCATAGAGATTTGGGTTTATTTCTGGGCTCTCTGTTCTGTTCCATTGGTCTATGTGTCAATTCTTATGCCATTACCAGGCTGTTTTGATTACTGTGGCCTTGTAATACAGATTGATATCAGGTATTGTGATCCCTCCTACTTTGTTCTTCTTTCTCAAAATTCCTGCAGCAGATATTCTGAGTAATTTATGATTCCATATAAATTTCTGTAATGTTTGTTCTATATCTGTGAAATATGTAATTGGTACTTTAATAAGGATTGCATTGTATCTATAAATTGCTTTGGGTAGTATGGACATTTTGGTGAAGTTAATTCTTCTGATCCATGAGCATGGTACATGCTTCCATTTTTTTGTGTCTTCCTTAATTTCTTTTTAGTGTTGTTAGTTTTCTGAGTACAGATCTTCTATCTCCTTGGTTAGGATTATTCCTAGGTACTTTATTTTTCTTGTTGCTATATCAAATGGTATTTTTGCCCTTATTTCTGTTTCTGATATTTCATTGTTGGTGTACAAAAATGCCTTTTATTTCTGCATATTGATGTTGTATCCCACTGTTTTTGCCAAATTCATTTATTAGGTTGAGTAGTTTTTTGTTGGAGTCTATAGGATTCTATGTACACTATCATGTCATCTGCAAACAATGACAGTTTTACTTCCTCCTTTCCAATTTGCATGCCTTTTATTTCCTTTTCTTGTCTGATTGCTGTAGTTAGGACTTCCAATACCATGTTGAATAGGAGTGGTGAAAGTGGACATCTTTGTCTTGCTCCTGATCTTAGTGGGAAAGCTCTAAGTTTTTGCCCATTGACTCTGATGTGGACTGTAGGTTTCCCATATATGGCCTTTATTATGTTGAGGAATGCTCCCTCTATTCCCACTTTGTTAGATGTTTTTATCATAAATGCATGTTGTACCTTATCAAATGCTTTTCCTGCATCTATTGTTATGACCATGTGATATTTTGTCTTTCATTTTGTTTATGTGATATATTTATTGATTTGTGAATATTGTACCATCCTTGAATCCCTGGAATGAATCCCACTTGGTCTTGGTGTATGATCTATTTAACATATTGCTGGATGTGGTTTGCCAATAATTTTTTGAGGATTTTAGTATTTATTCTCATCAGTGATATGAACATGAAATTTTCTTTCTTTGTTATGTCTTTATCTGGTTTTGGGGTTAGGATGATGCTGGACTCATAAAAAGAGTTTGGGAGTGTTCCATCTTCTTGAATTTTTTGGAGTAATCTGTGAAGCATGGGGGTTAGCTCTTCCCTAAATGCTTTGTAGAATTCTCCTGTGAAACCATCTTATTCAGGGCTTTAGTGTTTCAGAAGTTTTTTGATTACTGCTTCTATTTCATCTGCTGTTATTGGTCTGTTCAGGCTTTCTGCTTCTTCTTCATTGAGTTTTAGAAAATTGTATTTTTCTAGAAATTTGTCCATTTCACCTAGGTTTTCAAATTTCTTGGCATACAGTTCTTCATAGTAATTTCTTACAATCCTTTGTATTTCTGTGGTATCAGTTGTCACACTGATCTTGGAATATTTGTTTCCAGCACTTCACTCTCAGCCTGTATAGGTCTTTTGTCCTGAGGTGGGTCTCTTGTAGGCAGCATATGTGTGGCTCATGATTTCTCATCCATTCAGCTAGTCCATCTTTTGATTGTGGTGTTTAATCCATTTATGTTTAAGGTTGTTATTGATAAGTACTTATTCATTGCCATTTTTTGTACCTGTGTTCCTCTGTGGGGTGTGGTGGGCTGCAGGGATTGGGAGAGCCCCAAACCCCTGGACCTTGCTCCTGTCCCCTGCTTGCACACTACCAACTGCCAACGATGGCTGGGTATGCGCCTGACACTCCAGTGCCATCCATTTTCAGGGCTAGTTGATTTGGCAGGTGAGTTGATATACACTCCTTAGTGGATTCTGACTTCTATGGACACCATCTTTCTCTTTGATTTTTTAAAAAGATGCAGTGCTAAATTTGTTGTACCCAATTGTGGGAGGAGGTTTAATTTTCCAAAGAAAATTATACCTAACAATTATGGTATTTTAAATTTAGGAATTTTAAATATATTAAAAAATCTAATTTCTCTTTTTTAAATTTTTTTCTTAAAAGTTAGATATAAGTATTAGGATCTAGTTAATAAGATAATAAAATCCTTACCTAGGAATACCTGAACAAAGGTATTATAGGTAATATATGTGACACAGGCAGCAAATATCTTTGATTTTGAAAAGATACTCTAATAAAATATATTCATATTAAATATTCTGATAGGATTTTATAATAACCAGAGTCATTCTATAATTCTACTTACTATAGATGAATGGAAAAATAATAGTGAATTAGGTGTTAGATTAATAAATAGAAAGGTTGTTTGCTAGCTATACATTATAAATCAAAACAGAGACAATGCATTATTCATAAATAATTTGTGGCCATAGTGATTAAGAAATGTAAAAAAGCTATCATTTTGTATAGATTTGTCACATAACAGATAGAATTTCTTTTAAGAAACTAACCAAAGGTAGCTAAAAATTTGTGACAGTTATTTCAGCTATAAGAATATTCTGAGATGGTCATGAGTTGAAAATTTATATCAAGGTTTATCTGAATTTATATCACTTTTGAGTTTTGTAGTTAATACTTTATAATAACCAATACTTATACTATAATTTGAAATTTCTTCTTAAGAAATATACTTATACTAGCATAATGTGACTCTTCTAAGAAATGTGTTATGAAAAAATCTGAGTATATTTTACAGTCTGATGAAAAATGTAAAATTGCAGGCTTCCATGGATTAAGGAAGAAGATACAAATATTCAGAGGCCCTAAGTCATCACTTTGCTTCTCATGATGATAAAATAATATTCTTTGCTTGAATTATAGTTCTTTACAATAGCAAAATAATGAACAGTGTACTTTGTCATTTCTTAAAATGCCCTATTTTTCAAACTAAAATATTCTACTTAATGTCTTTAATGTTTAAAAACCAGCTATGGCTTTTTTACAAAGAATTAGGAAGATGTAATAAACTTATGACTTACAAAGTACTAGAGACATGCCTATATCTTAGTTTTAAAATTAAAATTCACTTAAAGTGTAAATTGAGGCTGTCTTTTCGGTCACTTTTAGATTCAAAGAAATTGTATGAATGTGATTTTTCTTTCTACTGCTGACTAGAATGTTTTCTATCCAGTCTTATTTGCTGCCAGTTATCTTCCCAAGGCCAAAGCTGATACAATCACTTTTCTTCTCAAATACCTGTTAAATCTCTATTGCTTCCAGGAAAAAAAAAAGGAAATGTTCTAGATTGAAAAATGATTCAACCTATATCTCCATATTTTTTTTACTATATTTATATCACTGTCTATCACTAGGCACCATGTGTTGTTGCCCTACTAATCTTTTCAAAGATCTTTTTTCAAAATCCCATTCATTTTGAAATCAGGGAGTGGTTTTTTTTTGTTGTTGTTTTGTTTTGTTTTGTACAGAATGTCTCTTTTCAAAAAAAAGATATTTTTAAATTAAATTCAAATTCCAACTTTTTAAAAAACATTTTATTTATTTATCTTCAGAGGGGAAAGGAAGGAGAGAGGGAGAGAGGGAGAGAAATATCAATGTATGGTTGCCTTTCATGTGTTCCCTGCCGGGAACTGGCCTGCAACCCAGGCATGTGCCCTGACTGGGAATCGAACCACAATCCTTTGGTTCACAGGCCCTTGCTCAGTCCACTGAGCTACACCAGCCAGGGCTAAATTCAAACTTTTTAATAAAAGAATTCAGCCACATAAATATGTCCATGATGTGTATTTAATGAATGAAAGTTTTTTAAAAACCTCTTTCATTTTATAAAGTATCAGTATAGAAACATTTTAGTCATTGTAATTTTGAAGTAAATTCAAGAATCAAAAGAGAAACCTTTAGATAATTACTTAGTTAACTGTCCTTTAATACCAAATGGAACTGATGATGGAAATCTAAACAGAGTTCTTCTTCCCTTTCCTGAGTAAAATTCTACCTACTCTTTGAGATTAATCTCAAACACCAAGAGAAAATCTTTTCTTCTTTCCAACCTCCTGCCGTTTGAATTGATTTCTCTACCACCCCTTTTTGAAATATAAAAGCACTTTCTATTTTTCCCTAGCTCTTTGTAGTATGATCATTCATGTGATTGGCTAGTTCCTCCACCCCTCACCACATGCACACTATTAGATTTTAGACTTATATATCCTGAGATATGTATCTTCACGGTTGTCTTAATATCAATCCAAGCTCCCATTGTGCAGAGTCTATAATAATGTTTTCTGCTTGGTATGTAGGAAAATATACTTTAAATTTACCATAGCAATTATTAGAGTTCTCTAGACTTCTGAAAAAAAAAATCCTACAGTATGTATATATTTTTCCATTCTCATACAATAACACATAAGTGTTGGGGTGTGTTTGTGTGTATTGGTTACACAAGCTCTGAGGAGAAAATAACAGCATGTTTAACATCTCATAGGTGTGGCGGAGCTTGTGGCCTCTAGGAAGCTGAAAGTAACAGTTTTCCTTTTAATAATATGCAGGTACACTTAATGTGAAGTATATAAAAAATCCAAAATATCAAAATATAAGGAGGAAAAGTGAATGGAGACCTTGTCTTAATGAATGTGATAACATTTGGTCAATCAGTTTCTGTATCTATAAAATGCAGATTTGGCTTTAAAAATTATACAAATTCTTTTGCTTTTAGAATGCTATGAGTTTAAATTCATTACATAAGGAATACCTTTTTCTTATGTATAGCTAAGTTGGTCTAAATCCCAAAACAACAGTATGAGTTAATCAAAGACCAGAATAATCACACATCCTGTCTGCTCACCCACTGCACTGATTGGTGTGCATTTTGAAGGATTAATTTTCACAAATGACTGATATTTGGACTATTACCACAGAGCATTCTACTGCATAAATCAATCAAGCAGTTCACTAATAGTTCCTGCGTGTCTTGGAAATTGAATACCTCCAAAGTCCCCAAGGAGTAACTTACTTGGCAGACTCTTGTCCAATAATTATGGCATTTAGGATAGATAGATGCATTCTGTTCTGTAATAAGTCTCTCCTGCTGACTTAAAATGTCAAGTTTTGTTTTTACAAATGTTAAAATTAAACTAAGGGGAATATGGTCATTATAATGATGCAGCTCTAGTACTTAAAATCATTAATATCTTTTATAGATGAACGGGTTGTAACTATTACGTAGATTAATAGTTAAAAGCCCCAAGTCATTAACATAGGCCAGAGTTTCAGTGTTTTACATTCCTAGAGATTTTAAAATCTAAAATGTGGTGGCTTAAATGTGCCAGAATGTGCCATATGTTCCTGAAAATGATGTGGGCACTTTGCATAGCTCTTTTAGGCCATGAGTAAATGAAACAGTTAAGTCTGCACTTTCCATAGTCACTACTTCTATGTGTTTTGGGTCCTCACAATATTTTGAAAGCCAACCTGAGTTGTTTATGTGGCACCAACAGTTATTTATTTATTTTATTTTTAGCTCTGGGCCACCCTGGCCTGATTTTATGAGCCTATGAAAAATAGAGATCCAATTTTACTCATCTCCAAAATTCAGATGCTACTGCTATGCTCAGTTCATGCAAAATCAGTATTAATGTAATAAATGAAATGAATTCCATTTCCACATATTTGTACTTACACTGTACTTTAGGGACAATTTGAAGAAATAACAATGTAAAGAAAACAAAGCATACCTGAGATTTAGGATTTTTAAAAAATATTTACTTCTATTATAAGAAAGAAGAAAACCTTAAAATTAAATTTTCCCTAAAAATCCAATAGTTTGTGGGAATTGAAGGAAATGTTTTCCTGTAAAACAGCAAATATGTGGACCATATATGTAAGGGTGATTAAGAAAATCCATACCTCAAATATGGATTCTATATTTAAAAAATCAAACAGGTCTATATATAGCTTTATGTGAATATTATACATGTCATTGACTTTTGCATTGTGACATCAAGTTTAATGATTAAAACCTTGAAAGGTAGACTGCTTATGAGTAGCATTGGTGAGATTTTGTTTGCATGTGTTCTGTACATATTATTGAAGTTATTTTCTCAGGAGTAATAGTTCATCAAAGTGGAGATGTGTCTAGTGTTTGGCATTGAAAATGACCTCTAATTTAGTCTTAATCTTAACACTATTTGTTGATATGTGAGTAAATATTTGGTAAAGAATAAGTCTTTACTTCCAAGCCTCTTCTTGGATATATATTTTCAAATGCTGGGCAATTTTGGAGAATTTTGACATGTGGCTTAACAGAAATCTAGATTAGGCAAAAATAAAGCAAACTGTGGATACTCTAAGACAACTTTCTTTTTATAAACAATTCCCTGAATATGTTCTCTTATTCTCTCTTATTAAGATGCTCTTGGCAGATTAACAATGTGGGATCAGGGACATTTCAGGCCTATACTAGCCCAAGCAAATATAGGCCTATAATAAAGTTAAACCACAGTCAATCCTGATATAACTTTCGGTTCTGGATCAAAAATTTCTGAGGCCCAAGATAGTGGACTTACTTATCACAGTGATATCACCCTACCTTTTTCCTTTAATTTTTTATATCTTAATTTTGTTTCAACTTCAAAATGTAAATTCAGTCTTATGACACTGCAAGATTTTATGTTTTTATTATGCCAAGTTTGGAGACATTGTCTTTTTTTATTGATAGATATATATTTATTGGCATTTTAATGTTCATAGTTTTGATCTACTTCTTTTTCTTAGATAAATCTCTTTAACATTTTATATAATAATGGTTTGGTGATGATGAGCCCCCTTAGTTTTTTCTTGTCTGGGAAGCTCTTTATCTGCCCTTTGATTCTAAATGATAGCTTTGCTGGGTATAGCAATCTTGGCTGTTGGTCCCTATTTTCATGATTTTGAATATGTCTTGCCCATCCCTTCTTGCCTGCAAAGTTTCTTTTGAGAAATCAGCTGACAGTCTTATGGGAACTCTCACATAGGTAACTGACTTCTTTTCTCTTGCTGCTTTTAAGATTCTCTGTTTATCTTTAACCTTTTACATTTTAAATATGATGTGCCTTGGAGTGGGCCACTTTGCATCCATCTTGTTTGGGACTCTCTATGCTTCCTGAACTTGCATGTCTATTTCCTTCACCAAATTAGGGAAGTCTTCTTTTATTATTTTTTTTTCAAATAGATTTCCAATTTCTTGCTCTTTCTCTTCTCCTTCTGGGACCCCTATGATGCAAATGTTGTAACACTTGAAGTTGTCCTGAGAGGCTCCTTACACTATCCTCATTTTCTTGGATTCTTTTTTCTTCTTGTTGTTCTGATCAGTTGTTTTTTTTTTTTCTTTCTTATGTTCCAAATCATTGATTTGATTCTTGTCTTCATCCACTCTATCGTTGTTTCCCTGTAAATGGTTCTTTATTTCAATTAGTGTATCCTTTGTTTCCAACTGGATCCCTTTTATGCTGTTAAGGTCCTAAGTTCCTTGATCATCCTTATAACCAGTGTTTTGGACTCTGCATCTGATAGATTGCTTATCTGCATTTTGTTTAGTTCTTTTTTTAAATTTTAATTATTATTCTTGTACAGTTTTCTGTCTTTTACTGCTGTCCCAGTCCACCACCCCAGCCCTCCCCACTTCCCTCCCATTTCCACCCCCCTAGTTTTTGTCCATGTGTCCTTTATACTTGTTGCTCTAAACCCTTCCCCTTTTCCCCTGAAATTCCCTCCCCTCTCCCCTCTGGTGACTGTCAGCCTGTTCTCAATTTCAGTGTCATTGGTTATATTTTGCTTGTTTGTTTGTTTTTTTGATTAGGTTCCTGTTAAAGGTCAGATCATGTGGTATTTGTCTTTCACTGCCTGGCTTGTTTCCCTTAGCATAATGCTCTCCAGTTCCATCCATGCTGTAGTGAAGGGTAGAAGCTCCTTCCTTCTTTCTGCTGCATAGAATTCCATTGTATAAATGTACCATAGTTTTTCGATTCATTCATTTACTGATGGGTACCTAGGTTGCTTCCAACACTTGGCTATTGTAAATTGTGCTGCTATGAACATTGGGGTGCAAGGGTTCTTTTGGATTGGTTTTTCAGGGTTCTTAGGATATGATCCTGGCAGTGGAACTGGTGGGTCAAAAGGTAGATCCATTTTTAGTTTTCTTAGAAAATTCCATACTGCTTTCCATAGTGGTTGTACCAGTCTGCAATCCTACCAACAGTGCACTAGGGTCCCCTTTTCTCCACAACCTCTCCAACACTTGTTGTTTGTTGCTTTGTTTATGATGGCCATTCTGAACTGGTGTGAGGTGGTATCTCATTGTGGTTTTAATTTGCATCTCTCTGATAGCTAACAATATTGAGCATCTTTTCATGTGTTTCTGGATCCTCTATATGTCCTCCTTGGAGAAGTGTCTGTTCAAGTTCTTTGCTCATTTTTAATTGGGTTGCTTGTCTTCTTAGAGTGGAGTTGTGTAAGTTCTTTATATATTTTGCAGACCAAACCCTTGTCTGATGTATCATTGGCAAATATGTTTTCCTATACAGTTGGTTCTCTTTTCATTTTAAAACTGTTTTCCTTAGCCGTGCAGAAGCTTTTTATTTTGATGAGATCCCATTTGTTTATTCTTTCCTTTATGTCCCTTGGAGACATTGTCTTATAACCGTATCTACAAACAGATATGAAGCCCTGCTGGTATGGCTCAGTGGTTGGGTGCTGTCCTGCAAAGTAAAAGATAGAAACAGATACAAGCTCTGGGTTGTATGCTTCTGCCATCAGATATCAGTATGTTTATTCAGAAAGTCTGCTTTTGGATATAAACAACATGAAAGCTATACATGAGGTTTTTAAATTATTTTCAAATTAATTTATTAAAGAATAATATAAGCATGTAAAAACTGTAAAATATACATGTTTAGCCAATAACATTTGCTGCTTCAAAGACTTGATTATCGTTAATACCCACAAGCCCAAATAGTGTTCTAAAGGTTGTTTCTTATGTGTTTCAATGATGTAATATTATTTTAAAATACTTGCATATACTGTCTTTTCACACAACTTATAATACAAAGGTTATATGAATCTTTAATAACTTACTAAATTTAATAATTACTAAAATAAATAAGCCACTTTATAAGAACCTGATTTCTAAAGGAGGTGAGAGGGAGTGTATATTAAAGACTTTGAAAATAGTAGAGTCTAAAATTGATTCAAATGTCATTCTTTTCCTGAATTTTGTGATGGAGAAAATATCACCTAGTGGCAGGTCACAGAGTATATCTGGGCTCCTGAATTGGAAGTCACTTACTTCTTCCTGTAATACTACCACCTTTGAGGATAGTGAATGATAGCATGGCTCCTTTTAAGTCAGCTGAATTTAGGCAGGTGTGAACAGGAAGGGGCAGGGGGAATTACCTAAAAGACACACTGCAGCAAATTAACAACTTTAGAATATAGAAGCATCTTTTTACAGAGCCAAGCTCAAGATTCAGTTTGACTAGTACTGTTCAAGACAAGATGACTATCGTTAAGATCACATACAACTTGGGAAGAAGGATGAGGGAAAGTGGATGCCACAAATATTGGTAGCAAGCAGAACTCAAGAAAGATTTATGATTTCACTATCAGTCCTTTGAGGCAAATGTAGAAAAGACTCATGCTAACAATAGCATGAACAGACCACTATATATATTTTTCAGAGTTCTTGGTTGCAACAACTGAAAATTATTCCAGTTAACTAAAGAAGAGAAGAAATTTATTGGATGGATAGCACAGAAAATTAACTACAGGTTGGAAAAACAGATTTAAAAAGAACTAAGGGAAGCACATCACTGGTTAGGATACCTCTCCTGGACACATACCACTCAAGAGTAGCAAAACTGTTAAATGTCTGCTACACAATATGATATGTATTATCTGCTGAGCAAAATCTGGACAGTTTTTTTCTCTAAAGAATCAAAGACTCATTTAAAAGATGGAGAGAAATGTGCAGAGACAAAATTTTGTGAAAATATGCTTTCCTTTTTAAAAATTCAAAACTTTTGTTAATGTAGAGTAAGAGAGGGGATAGTTCTGAGAATTGCTGCTTCAGTAGATTCTTCTCAAAATTCAGGGTGTTTGCCCATGGATCATGTGACAATGACTGCACAGTAATTTTGCTATCAAACTGATATATGATTTGACAGATTATAGAAATGAGTTCTAACTTTTCTTGTAAATGTATTGTCCTCTAAATGTTTTTAGTAATAAATCAATTGCTATTTATTGAATATATAGCATACTTAAAGTGCTGTGTAGAAACACTACCTCTAAGGGGCTTATAAGTTAGTCAAAGAGGCAAAAGATATTATCCCAAATTAGTAAATAACAAACAAACTAATCAGTTCTCTAAATGGAGTCTTGAAAAATGTGAATGTTATTCTGAACTGATATTGCATCATGAATACATGTATTTTATTACTACTATAGTAATGGATTTTGAGAAAAAAGTTCATGTTGTTAGGAGCTTAAATTCTTTTTATAGAACAAGGTTATTAATATTGTAATTCACCACACAGAAAATATTTAGCAGAAGATAAATTATATTATCAAAAGAAATACATATTATAATGAGTCTCACCACAACTTATATATATTTGAATTGTCTATAAAATAAAGAGAAATATGTGAATGCTGTTTCGAAGCA
Organism: Anoura caudifer; assembly: GCA_004027475.1. Lineage (NCBI taxonomy): Eukaryota > Metazoa > Chordata > Mammalia > Chiroptera > Phyllostomidae > Anoura > Anoura caudifer. The sequence continues at coordinate 81,861 of PVKU01001295.1, forward strand.
GGATTCCAATGTAGGTTATTAAGTCAACCCTTAAAGACACTTGCTTAAGGATTATATGAAGTATGTAGAAAGTTGGTTATGTGGACTGTGTAGTAGGTGAGAATTGGTGAGAGTTAAGAGATGAAGCTGACTTTGGATTTTGGTTATTATTTGCATTGTTTATTTTTTCAGAGTTTGCAGGTCTGAAATCTTATAAATAGTTGCAATTGGCTATGTAGCTGTTAGAACTCTGCTCACAGATACAATAGAAAAAAGAGTTAAACCATCAACCTCAGGGAAAGAGAATATGCATACATTCAGCAAGTCACAAAACCCAAAGCTGTGGAGACATTTGTTAAAAACAAAACAAAACAAAAAACCAAAAAAAAAAAAAAAAAACCCAGTAACTTCACTTACTTCTATCACTTAGAACCTATAGCTGCATAGTTTCTGATCACAAAGATCAGTAGCATTTTAAAATATATATATTTTTTCATCCTGGCTCTTTTTTAAATCATTTTTTATTGTTGTTCAAATAGAGTTGTATCCATTTTCCCACCACCACTTTCCCCACCCTACCTACGCCCCCTCCCACCCTCAATCCTTCCTCCCCTTTAGCTTTGTCCATGGGTCCTTTATTCACATTCCTTTTTGACCCAATCTCTTCTCAGCTTTTTGGCTAAGATTAAGTGTAGTATCTGTTCTTATCAGTTTAAAAATAATTTCAAAACAATTTACAATTTACATTTTTGTGTATTTATTTTTAAATGCTTTTAGGGGTAATATTTAATGTGACAGAGAAGAAAAATTATTTAGATGTTGACTATTTTGTATATCAAGATGACATCAATCATTAAAAATGAATGAGCAAAATATTGTACTTAATAATTTCCACTTAATGCCTACTATTATGAAACATTCTAAAACTTTTCTCATTTTTTCATAAATCTTTACCATTTTACTATCAGATAGAAGCTATTATCCCACAATTGAGACTTAAATATATTAAGTAAATTGCCAAGGTTATATTACATATAAATAGAGGGCCAACATTTATATTCAAGAAGTCCAAATCTATACTCTTTGCACTTGGTTTTGCAGAGACTACAAATGACCCAATAGATTGCCTTAACCATCAGAGCCAGAAATTGCTTCTAGAGGCATGTCTCTATCAGCTGTGCGAAGGTGATTTCTATGTAATATTTGTGCCATTAATAGAAGTTTTGAGAAGCTCAGATCTTCCTGAGCCCAGGCTAAAGTGTAAAAGGGAAGAAAGTTAATTGTCTCCTGCTGGTTTCAACAGGGGTCATTTCCAGGACATTGTCTAGCCTAAGCCTTGAGAATCAGAAGCAAATATAGCAATTTTCTTTGATCTGTGTGTAAGGTACAAATGAATTTATGACTTCATTTCCTGTAACTTAGTGTTTTGTGGAGATCAGATTGATTCTTTTTTTATTTTACTTTTAATTTAATCTTTATTGTAATTTTTCCCATTGCCATTCTGTCCCCTTATACCTCCTGCCCCCAGCAATCATCACACTGTTGTCCATGTCCCTGAGTCCTTATTCCTTTTTGCTCCATTCCTCCACTCCCTCACCTCCCCCACACTAGCTGTCATCCTGCTCTCCATCTGATGAATCTGTCCCCATTTTCCTTGATAGTTCAGTTTGTTCATTAGATTCCACATATGACTGAAATCACATGGTATTTGTCTTTCTCTGATTAGCTTATTCCCCTTAGCATAAATTTTTCCAGGTCCATCCATACTGTGGCAAAGGGTAAAACTTTCTTCTTTTTTATAGCCAACTAGTATACCATTGTGTAAATGTTTGTATTTGAACAATAAAGAAAAAGAAACTTTAGATTTTAAAGATTTTAGATAATATTCTACATATGTAATTTTTATCAGAAAGCTATTTTTTAAAAAAATATGTTTTTATTATTATTCAATTAAAGTTGTCTCCATTTGCCCCCCATTACTATCCCCTGTCCTCCCCACCCTCCACCTCCCACTTTCAATCACCCCTCCTATTATCTTTGTCTATGGGTCTTTTACACATGTTGTTTGACTTGACCCTTCCCGGTCTTTCCCCTATTAGCCTCTCCCTACCTCTCCTCTGGTTCCTGTCAGTTTGTTCTTTATCTCCATGTCTCTGGTTCTATTTTGCTCACTTGTTTGTTCTGTTGATTAGGGTCTACTCTTTGGTGAGATCACATGGTATTTGTCTTTCACTGACTGGGTTATTTCACTTAGCATAATACAGTCTCCAGTTCTATCCATGCTATCTGGAAGGGTAGGTGTTCCTTTTTCTTTATGCTGTGTAGTATTCCATTGTATAAATTTACCATGGTTTTTTGATCCACTCATTTGCTGATGGATACTCAGGCTGTTTCCAGCACTTGGTTATCATAAATAACACTGTTGTGAATATCAGGGTGCAAAAGTTCTTTTGAATTGGTGTTTCAGGATTCTTAGGGTACAATGCCAGCAGTGAAATTGCCAGGTCAAAAAGCATAAAAGCCATATATGAGACACCTATAGCCAACATCATATTCAACCAGCAAAAACTGAAATCTCTCCTACTAAGATTAGGAGCAAGGCAAGGATGTCTGCTTCCACCACTTCTATTCAACATAATATTGGAAGATCTAACTGTGGTGATCATACAAGAAAAAGAAATAAAAGGCATCCAAATTGGAAAGAAGGAAGTAAAACAGCCCTTGTTTGCAGGTGACATGACAGTGTACATAGAAAACCCTATAGACTCCACCAAAAAAACTACTAAACATAATTAGTGAATTTGGCAAAACAGCTGGACACAAAGTCAATATTCAGAAATTGAAGGCATTTTTGTACACTAACAATGAAACATCAAAAACAGAAATTAGGAAAAAATCCCATTTGCTATTGCAACAACAACAACAAAAAAAAATAAAATACCTAGGAATAAACCTAACCAGGGAGGTAAAAGATCTGTACTCAGAAAACTACAGAACACTGAAGAAAAAAATTAGAGAAGATACAAATAAATGGAAATATATTACCTGTTCATAGATTGGAAGAGTTAACATCATCAAAATGTCTGTACTACCCAAAGCAATTTATAGATTCAAAATACTTATCTTTTAAGCAAGGAACCTCACTATTTTTTCACGGTTTCAAGGCAATTGTGAATTACAAAAACAATAATATGTATGCATAAAGTATGCCATTAAAATATAGTTCCTTTCATTGCAGTATATAAAGTTAGAGTACCTTATAAGAATAAGAAATTGTAAATGTATATTAAATCTGGATATGATTTTGCAGACTCTAAGGGAAGTGATTTTCTCTTAAAATAATATAGCTTTCTGGAATAATGTTTTATGCAATTACATACTAGATGTTGAAGTTTGAGTATTTGGTTCACTTTTAGGGATTGAATGAAAGTCAGAATCACAAAATTCTGTCAACATAGATGAGTTCTCACCTATATTCTTTATTCATAAAACTTGATAATATCAGAAGTAAAATTGTGTCATTAGAAAGGATAGAACTAATAAAATGCTTAAAAGGCAAGTGGAAATTTATATTACTGTTATAAATGTATACATTAGAAAACATGAATCTATACTATTTTAGTTATAGGATTGGCAAAATGTTAATAATCAATCTCTCTGATTTTTTTTGGCATTTGTAAATTATTGGAACCAAAATTTATAGAATATCAGTGATGTGCACATAGCCTTTTAAGGCTCTAAAACTACAAAATAGACATACACAAACATGGGGGGGAGAGAGAGAGATTATAATCTAAAATGTTATAGAAATTATATCAATGTAAAACTTCACATTTGTTCATTCATTTTAATCTTCGTAGATTAACCAATGGCCAGTGACATAAACTTCCCCTCCATTTTTTCTCCTCCTTGCACAGTGAATTTACTTTCAAGTTTGACAAGTCTATATCACTACTTCTCATTCTCATCCCGTATTTCCTATTCTCATTGCCACTAATAATGTTTGGAACTTATACACTAGCTCTAACTTTTTTGATTATTTCCATTCCATCAAGTTATACATGATTAAATGGCCAAATGGTCAACAGTAACAATAACTGTTATTGAACTTTGAAATAAGAGTGCTCAAAGATGGGGGGGGAGGGAGGGAGGGGAGGAGAGAGAGACAGAGAGAAGAAGAACTTGAACAGTATATCACAATCATGGCAATGTTTGACCCAAATGCTATACAGTGTGGATAGTTTTGATTTAAAAAAATAAACAAAATGGGGAGGGGCAATAGAAAACTTAATGATGTTTTGAAGCATGTTTCTCATCTTTATGCTGAGAAATCTCTTAAGGTGCTGGCAGGAGAATAAGTTGTCATTTAGTAGAATCTGAACCCTTTAACAAGGATATATTTCCCAGGGGGAAAGTTTGGTTAAGTCTCTTATAAAACTTGTTTCTAAACACAAGCTGATTAATTAATTAGAGATTAATACAAATATTGGAAAAGAAGAAGATAAAGACAAAAATTCCAGGTCTCTCTGTTTACTTTTCTGACAAAAATTTGCAGGTCTCTCTGTTTACTTTTCTTTTGCTTTACTTTTCTGCTCTTCTATGAAATAGTTATTTAAGATTTCTATGATTTATTTCATTATTAAAATTCACATAGAATAAATAAATCACTGGGTATTTTCATATAATAGCAAAATTTGTTGAAATTAAAAGCATATTTATAAACTATCAAATGGTATTCAAATGTTATTTATTTTTTAAAATTTATTGATATTAGAGAGAGAAATATAGGGAGACAGAAAAGTCCTTAACTTGCTCCACTTGTTTATACATTCATTGATAGATTCTTGTATGTGCCCTGACTGGAGTTCAAATCCACAACCCTGGCATATCAGGATGACACTCTAACCAATTGAGCACTCAGCCAGGGCTCAAATGTTAGTTACTTAAAAATGAAAACACAACACAAAACTTATAGGATTCAGCAAAAGCAGTTCTAAGAGGAAAGTTTATAGTAACAAATGTCAATATTAAGAAAAAAGAAAGACTTGTATAAACCACCTAATTTTATACCTCAAAGTAAAAGAGTAGAAAAAGAATAAAAACTAAATCCAAAGTTGTCAGAGAGAAGTAATAAAGATTAGAGTTGAAATAAGTGAAATACAGACTAGGAATACAACATAAAATTAGTGAAACTGAGTTGTTTTAAAAAGATAAATGAAATTGACAAAATTTTAGCTACACTATCCAAGAAAAAGAGAGGATTTAAATAAACAAAATCATAAATGAAAGAGGAGGCATTACAACAAATATCACAGAAATACAAACCATCATAAGAGGATATTATGAATATTTATATTTCAACAAATTGGATAACAGAAGAAATGGATAAGTTCCTAGAAATATACAATCTATAAAGGCAACTCTAAAGAAGTGAAAAACCTGAACAGACTAATAATGACTAAGCAATAATTACTGAATAATAATTGAATAATAATAAGTTATTGAAGCAATAATCAAAACCCTCTTAACAAAGAAATGCTCAGGACAAGAGAGTTTTGCTAGTGAATTATATATCAATACTTAAACACAAATTTATACCACTCCTTCTCAAACTGTTTCCAAAAAATTTGAAGAACAAGAAACACTGCCAAATTTATTTAAAAAGTTTACTCACTAGCCTGATACAAAAGCCAGATAAGAACATTATAAAAATAAAAAAACTGCAGACCAATATCCCTGGATTATAGATGCAAAAATTTTCAACAAAATTCTAGTAAACTGAAATAAATAGAATATGAATTTGATCTTACAGGTTGAGATTTATCTCTGAGATGCAAGGATGGTTCAACATAAAAATCAATAAATATAATTATTAGAATAAAACATTAATAGACTAAAAGGACAAAAATAATTGATACTCTAAGTAGTCACTGAAAAAGCATTTGAAAAAATTCAACACCTTTTCATGATAAAAACTCTCAACAAATTGAGTGTAGGTGAAATATACTTGAACATGATAAAGACTGTGTATAAGAAACTCACAGCTAACATCATACTCCATGGCGAAAAGCTGAAAGCTTTTTCTCCTAAATTAGAAACAAGGCAAGGTTGTCCACTCTTGCCGATCCTATTCAACAATCCTTGTACTAAAAATTCTAACATAGGAGTCATGCCAGAAAGGAAATAAAAAACATCCTGACTGAAAAGAAAAATATGAAACTGTCTCTTGGCAGATGACATGATCTTCTATAGAGAAAATTCCAAAGACTCCATGGTTTTCAGGAACATGTATAAAGGAAGGACACATGGACAAAATCAAAGGGGGGGTTAAGATCAAGGGTGGAAAGTGGGGCTGGTTGGGGGGGAGTAGTGGGAGGAAAATGGAGAGAACAATGAAAAAATTAAAAATCTGCCAGAACTAAGGAACAAATTCTGTAAATATAAAGAGTACAATATAAAAATAAAATATCGTTACATTTCTGTACACTGATAATGAAATACCTGAAAAAGAAATTAACAATTGATTTACAATAGCTTAGAAAACAATAATATGCTTAGAAGTAAATTTAACCAAGGAGATAAAAGATCTGGGTTCTGTAAACCATAGGGCATTTATGAAAGAAATTGAAGATACAAATAAATGGAAATATAGCCTCAGTCAGGTAATGGAAGAATTAATAGTATTAAAATGTTTATATTACCAAACCATCTATAGATCAATGCAATCCCTACCAAAATCCCCATGCTATTTTTCACATAAATAGAAAAAAATGATTCTAAAATTTGCATGGAACTGCAAAGGATCCTGAATAGCCAAAGCACTCATGATAAAGAAGAAAAAGCTGGTAGCTTCACACTTCCAGATTTCCAGCTATTCTGCAAAATTATAGCAATAAAACAGTGTGGTATTAGCATAGAAATACATACATATGAAAATGGAATATAATTGAGAGTCCAGAAATAAGCCCACATGTGTACAGTCAACTAATATTTTACAAAGGAGCCAAAGACAGAACATGGAAAATTTAGCCTTTTTAATCAATGGTGTTGAGAAAACTGAATATTCACATGCAACAGAATGAATTTGGATCCCTATCTTATATTACTAATGAAAATCAACTCAAAATGAATTAAGGACTTAAGTGTAAGTCCTGAAATGGTAAAAGTCATAGAAGAAAACATAGGGAAAAAGCTCCTTGACATTGCTCTTGGGAAGTTATTTTTGGATATAAATAAAAAGCTTAAATAATGAAAAAAAACACAAAATAATAGGACTACATCAAATTAAAAACAAACAAACAAAAAACTCTGTACAGCACAATAAACAACAGAATAAAGAGATAACCTATAGAGTGGGAGAAAATGTTTCAAACCATGTATCAGATTAAGGGGCTAATATCCAAATTCCATAAAAACTCATATAACCTGATAACAAAAACACAAACCCACAAATAATCTGATTTTATAATGGATGGAGGAACTTAATAAACATGTTTGCAAAAAAATATACAAATAGCTAACACATACATGAAAGTATGTTCTATTATCATTAACCATCAGGGAAGTGAAAATCAAAACCACAGAGATATCACCTCACACCTTCTAGAATTGCTCTTTTCCCTCCCCTCCCCTCCACTCTCCTCTTCTCTCCCCTCCCCTCTCCTCTCTCTCAGATGAAAGATAAGCATCGGTGAGTATATGGAGAAAAAAATACCCTTGCATACTATTGGTGGAAATGTAAATTGGCACAACCATTATGGAAAACAGTATGGAGGTTCCTCTTCATATCCACAGGAAATGAAATCGCTGTCTTGAAGAGATATCTGCATTCTCATTTTCATTGAAGCATTATTCACAATAGCCAAGACATAGAAAAAACCTGTGTCCACTGAAGGATGGATGCAGTATTATCCAGGCATGAAAAAGGACATTCTGTCATTAAGGGAACATGAGTTGACCATGAGGGTGTTTCACTAACTGAAAAATAAATCAAAGAAGTTCAAGGAGTGTATGATTTCACTTAACTCTTAAAAAACCCCAACTCCATATGCAGACACACTAATACATGTACTACTGCAATATACCAGTGAAGAATTGTATTCTATTTTACTTCTATAAGCACATAATATTCATAGAAAGCATTTATTTAAATTTTTTATCTTTTTAAAGCTTGATAATTATCATCATTTTTAAAAAAGATAAACAATTTTTAAATGGCTCATCAAAATCAATTGCCCTATGACTTAAATGTAATAAGAGGCACACTACCTGATTTAGATTTCAGTCTCTGCATGAAATTGCAGGCAAATGGGTGACAATCTTTTTGGAACTGTTTATTATTATATCTTCAGCAATCTACTCCTTGAAAGAACAGGGGTGGTGGATAAACTTGTTGCGGCTAATTTAATAGTGACAGCTTGTGGTCACTGAGGCATGGGGAAATATGAAAAGAAGAGGTTAGGTGATAAGTAAGAAGTATTACAGGGCTATTATGTGGACTATTTTCTATACTCCTAATACATGCTTTTCCCTTCTGTTAGAAGGCCAACAATTAAAGTGGAGCAACCAATTCACAAAAAGAAACTAATTCACCAATATAATAGAATAAAATTGATTTGTGAGATAGGAAAACTCTGTGATTTGTGAAATGGATGTAATTGCATTTCACAGAGTGAATTTTTTAAAGAACATGCCCTCATAGCAGCTTCCAAATATTTGAAGGTTATCTAGTTTCTTTTTCTCTCATTTCCCTCCCCCTGCCTTTCAAAACAACCAAAAATTACTCAATGCTGAATGTGTGTACAAAAAGGATTAGGATGGATATAGCTTTTCTTTTCTCAGTAGTCCCAATATTTGTTATATATTTGAATAGTATTTTTAGATACCATTAAACTATGCACATATTTTGTCATAAAGTCATGTTTTTAGCATCACATGTTCACTGTAACATATTAGGTAGCACAGAGGTGTATAAGAAAATAATTATAATTTATCATTCCTCTCTGAAGTTTTCAGTAATATTTTAGTGTATATTCTACCATATCCTTTACTTTGGTCTTAACCATTATGCATAGTGATACAGGGTTTTCTTTTTTCCTTTACTCTTTTAAAGAGTAAAAATGGAATCATACTTTGTATGACTTCCTTCTCTTACTTCTTTTATTAATAAGGCAACATGGGCATCACATTAATTCATGCATAATATATAATGTTCATTATTTCTAATACTTAGGTAGAATTATTAATTTCCTTCGCTATTCACCTATTAATGGACATACTGATAGTTTCTTACTTTCTTGCTACTTCAAACAATGCTGAACCATTCTTCTACTAAAGGCACATACTTTCAAGTGCACTAAATTGTGTTCTGGGATTTAATATACGAGCTGTGCTAAATTTTATCTGAACCCTGTAAAAAAGATTGGCTTAGCAAATGAATTTTGTAATGTGACACTAGAGGGGAGAGTGAATGTGAGTGACTGGAAACATTTCCGACTCTTAAAGCTCAGAGGTAGTGGTTAATGTAGTGCTAACAGGCCCCATCATCCTTGTTAAATCAGGTTTCTGACTAATTTACTGTCCACTGTGCCCATGACTAGGAGAGAAACCCTGTGGAACAAACGGCTTTAACTAGACGTAAACACTTAGCATCTAAAAAGGGGAGGCGTTATGCTTCAGTTTGTGCTAGTTCTTGAAACATTTTAGAATGATGTTTCAGGAAAACTAATGTCCGCATTTGTTCAAGAATATAAATTTTCTTTACAACAGCTAATTGTGAGTATGCACACCAATAAAGCAGAGGCAAAGGATACTTGTATTTTGCCGAAAATATACTACATTCATGTTTGAGGAAATTCCCTAGTTTTCAATAATATTTATTTGATTTAGAAAAAATAATGCTTTATAGTCTCTAACAGGTGAATTTCATCACTTTTACACTTTTTTTAATGCTGCAAAGAGCTTGAGCTAATCAAGCTCTTTAGAACATGGCATATTTTTATCATGGTTTATTCAAGCTTTTTCTTATTACACTTAATTTTTCTCTTTCAACCCCATTCCTCAGTTTCCTTTCTCTCTCTTCATCATCAAGTTAGGTATAAATGTTACATTGTTACATTATATTTTAGTATAATATGCAAACTATTATTTGTAATAAAGATATGTATATTAGAAGTATCAACTTTTTCATTTAAAGTTTCAACTTTATTCATATAAAGATATACATTTTTCACATCTTTATTCTTTCCTGATGCTTTTTAATCTGACACTTATCTCTATAACTCATTCTTCGGCTGCATCTATGATATTAGTTTATCTATGTAACACATTTAATTTTTTTAGCTATTAAGTTTTCATATTCATTATTGCTAATGGGTTTTTCTTTGTAACTGCATTTATTCTTTATAACACAACTTTATGTTGCTAATATATTCCTTTATCTTTTTGAAGGTATATATTATGCTTATTTATTGGCCTTTTACTTTTGATTCATTAATTTAGATTTGTATGTGATAGGTGTTCTGTTCTGTTTTTTTTTTTACACCTTTCTTTTGTAAACACTGCCCTGCTGAAATACTACTTTATAACACAATATTCCTGAGAATTTAATGTGCATGCGGGACAATGGAAAAGAGCCCAGTCTTGCTAACTTATTGGTAAGGTTAGGAAGGAGAGGTTATTGGCTTTCTAATCACTTACTGATAGCTCTGTGTTCTCATGGGTAACCATATCCCCACTGGAAACTTTCTTTACCTCAACCTCTGCCTTTTCTTTTCTCAAGTGGGGCCGTCTTTGGTTCTAGTTAACAGAAGTTTGGCTGCTCCTGGGGTGAGGTAGGGAGAAGCCCAGCAGCCTCACTGTTTCTGAACCAAATGTTATCTGTTCTCTGTCAGAGGGTATTTGGAAATCCCCATAATTTTAGTCATGTGACAGTGCTAATCTATCCCAGCTGCTTTACAGCCTCACAGGACATGGGACCTGCAAGGATCCACCCACAATATTTTTAGATTGAGGGAAGAAAACATGTACATTCATTTCTGGTATTCCATGCCTTTCCTATACACATGGATTTTCCTGTATTTAACTGTAATTCATTCTCTCCCCACAACTCAGCCAGGTCTGGTAAGCTTCTTGGAATCTCAGTTTTTATAGGAGTTTCTCAGACTCATTATCTTCCTTATCAAGCCTGTGGTTTTTTCAGTGATTAATCCACAGCTCCAGTTGCCATTTTGTCTGGAAATCTCCCCTCTCATGATGATGACATTGGTTTTTATTGAGAAATTTAACTCTAAATTTTCTAAACACTAACAGATGATTCTCACCCAAATGTACAAAATGGCATATTTGCAAGGTGAAGTTAATTTCATACTATCAGAATCTAGTTTAGTGTTCGCATAATATATAATGGTTTGTGTAATTACAACTGACCCATGAGCAACACATGTTTGAAATGTGTGGGCCCACTTATACCTGGATTTTCTTTAGCAACATACAGTTGGCTCTCCATATCTTAGGAGTTTCCCATTTGGGGGTTTTAGGTCCTAGATTTTGCATCTGCAGATTCAACCAAACATGGATGGAATTCCTCCACTGGAAATATACAGATGCAGAGAGCCAACTTAATTTATACGAGAATTTTTCACTGTCCAGTGGTCAGCGCTAATTTGCAAGTTGTTCAAGGGCCAACTGTGTACCTAACAAGTCCCAGTGTTCACTCTCTCTGGAAGCCAGTACTGCATGTGAGTATTCAGTCTTTGGCATCACTCTGAAAACGATTTTGATAAGGGAATCTGTATGCTGAGATGGCAATCAGAAACAGTAAAATGCATAAAGCTCTAATATATATGTGCAGTAAGCCCTCAGTTAACATCATGGATAGGTTCTTGGAAACTGACTTTAAGTAAAACCAGGTATAATGAAATTAGTTTTACCATAGGCTACATGATATAAACAAGATTTAAAGTCCTGTGACATATTTCTGGTCACAAAATCACCAAACTTTTAAAACGATGCCAAGCATTTCTTATAGTAAACATTGAAAAAACTATGACCTTTTATATACATTTAAGAAAAATGTATTAAAACAAGTAAGATGATACTTTTCCAACACATTTATTCCAGTTCAGGTTCTCACGGGCAGCCAGAACATGTCTCAGCAGCTCAGGGTGAGAGACAGGAAGCCATCCAGGACAGGACACCCTTGCATTGCAGGGCACACTCACACACACCCACACTCATTCAGTCAGAGACAGTGGAGACACTGACTCTCCTCATGGACACATCTTTGGGGTGTGGGAGGAAACCCATGCACATGGAGAGAACCTACAAACTCCACACTGACAGTGAACCTCCCCTGGCATAATTTTTTTTTTCTCATCAGTGTTATAATGAAACTATGTTCATTATATGTTATTTGAGGTCCTCCTATCAGAATTGAAGCAATTATGTTTGTTGTTGAAATAATACTCAGAGGATGTAAGAGAGTTATGTTATGAAATATATGAAGGTCCATTACATAAGAATGGAAAACACTTCCTGATAAAATCAGAGTAACAGTAATAACCGTTAAAATAAAAATATATTTGTTAAATGAATTTACATGCATGGTGCATGCTTGTGGGGGTTTCAGGAGCTTTGGGGCAGAACAGCAAAAACAAAAAAGACCATGAGGTGGCAGTAGCTCATAGGAGCTTTGACAGGTGTGCAAGGCATGCAAGTCCCTTCTAGCAAGAGACTGGCCAGAGGTGCAAGGCTGGGGCTTACCTTCCCCTTAGATGGGGAAAGAGTGAACTCCCAGGGAGAGAGGGATTAGAATAAGAGAGGATACTTGTGTGCCTCGGAGATGTTACTCAACAACAAGGTAGAGAGTCTCTAGGTCACAGAACTCCAAAGGAGGGCAACAGCTAAGAGTCTTTGTAGCTTCTGGCTTATCTTATCTATGACTAACAGATGGGTGTAATTTCACAGGGTGTGGGAAGCAGTCACATTCTAAATGTCTAAAAATCTTCTTATCTGGGCTTTAAAACAATTGATTCTTTAAAAAAATGAGTTTGTCACCCATGGGATTTTGAGCTAACGAGTCAGCTGCTGTAAAGAAATAAATCTAGAGGCTGATATAGAGAGGCCCCCTTTGGCTGCTTTCTAACAGTGCTAAGGACTGCATTTTGTTTACATGAGTTTATTTAATCTCAAGAAAGATAGTTTTGTTGCAGAATTGGAACTAGTGTTGCCCTAATATGGAACGACTTGCTTGGAAAGTATTATAGAAGAGGTAATAAGAGATTGGATTAAATATATAAAATCCTCTTCAGGTCACCCTTGTGATGATATTTAAAATATATCATAGCAAATGTCTCTAAACTAACTAAGCTATCCTTATGAACAGTAAACATGACACATAAATAAAATTTCATCACTAAAACCTTTTTTATCACAAAAAGATCCTCTTAATCTTTTCTTTTGAGTCAGTAATTTAGCAATTTCTAGTTTTAGGTAAATATGTGTGTGTATATAGTAAATTTTATCAAAATATTTAACTGTTTTGACCAAATTTGGGGGCATTTTTGAAGTCCTTATTTTACCTGTGTTTGATAAAATCTAAAACAAAATTTCTCAGCACACAATAATTATTTATTAGTGCTTTTCAATATTTCGTGTGTTAATGTTATGAATTCTGGCATAAATGACTCTGAAATTCTTTTAGCTTTTTTTAATAATATAAAAATAACAGTTAGATCCATTAGATTATCTACCGTAGGTATATTTATCATTAAAATTATGCAGATAACCCAGAGTGTAGTATTTTTCAGTGACCCCAAGATAAAATACTTAAGTGCATGGACATGTAATAAAGTACAATTATATTTTCAGTCATATCACTTCTCATGCATATTGCAATGAGAGTTCATTGCATGTGTGTATTTTTAGCAATTCTATAGCAGTATAATGAGCATCGAGCAGTATCTGATGTTACTAAAGTTTGTCCAATTGTAGTAATAATGAGAAATGAGTGTTTCAGTGTGTACCTTACAAAAAAAAGTACCTGAGATTACTAGTAGTGATAAACTCCATCTCTTAGTAGTTTTCACCAAGGCTGTAAGAGACACTCGGAGTCTCACCCGTGGATTTGATGTAAGCATCGTGAAGCACAGTGAATGCTGCATGGCTGTCAGCCTGGCAGTGCATTAGTGGAGACTGATGCCTTCTTTCACTTTGCTGCAGCTATAGCTATCTGAAGAAGAAAATCGGATATCCCATTTAGAAGACAACTGAAGCAAAATATAGTTTCAAGGAGAATAAAGAATATATAAATCCAATCTTAGTAAAGAAGAAATACTCTTAAAAATGGCAGTGCCTTCTCTTTATTTCTTGATTTCTGCATAAGTAGAATTAGTGTGAGAAATATACTAACCTCTAACTGAGAAAGGTCTAGTTAAAATTAAAAACCTCATATCAGAGAAAAGCCTCTGAAATAGCACTCAATCACTCATTGATTATAAATTAATTAGATTTTTATAAAATCCAGTGGCTAAAATGTATGTGATATTGCTGCGTACAGAGATCTACCAGTTAGGTTTCCTTAGGTGGCATTTGTCAGAAAAGTTTAAATTGAGGGATTGCCGCACTCTGGAAGCTAACAGATGATTTCAAAGATTCAGTTGTTGCTGTAATTTTTTCCCCCTTATTCACCACTGTGGTGGTTTAGTGCTGTCCTAAGCATGGTGCCACTGGAGGGAACACATGACTGCCATCAGCTGCAGGGACCACATTTCTACACAGAGAGAAAGTGTTGTCCCTCCAGAGCTGGAATGCAAGTCCCAAACCTCACTGTGATTACAAACTTGTTACTCTATGCAAGGAGTAGATTTATCTTATCGTGCTAGTTTTAGGTCAGTTAGAGGCCATACCTGAGGGAACAAAGCACACTAAGATGAAGAATTTAAGCATTGATCATTATCCAAAATTAAATATAATTTTTATTATATTTTAGTCTGTCTTTCTGTGACTCATTGTCTTAATAAGAATAATTCATTTTGAAGATGTTTCTTACTTGCATATCTAGTTGTTCCGGCTCAACTTTGAGCAACATAGAAACAGAATATTTCTTTACTGCTATTGTAGCCCCAAACAATATAGGGAGTGATTCCTATATCACTCCCTTTGGTTTAGTGAAGATTCCATACTAATGTGATATTTTCTAGAAATTTGACCATACAGCACATTAGGAGCGTGCACTCAGACTGTGGCACTTTGGGGCTTCTATAAAAGCCACATTGCTTTGCACTATGACTCAACCTCTCTGACCTCATGTTCTTCATTGATGAAATGGAAATAATAATACCAACCTCAATGTATTGTTGAAATTTCCTTCATATCATATTTGAAAGCACATTAGTAGGCAATGACCATGACAGTCTTGTAATCTGTTGATAGAAGTCTAAATAATATTAAAGGTGTTTTAGTTGATATTTAGTTGATATTTGGAAATACATACTGTCTTTGAAAATATGCATAAGCTTTGAACCAGCCATTCCATCATTCCATTATTGGGAATTTACTTCCATCATTCTATTATTAGGATTTATAACTCCATTATTAGGAATTATAATTACATTATTAGGAATTTCTAATTATATATATAACTAGATGTTTATTGTACTTTATATAAATACCTTTTTAATGAAAAGAGATGAAAGGCAAAATAATGCATACTTTGCATATTTTTTTGTCACAATCACATTAGTTAATTTTACTGTGGGCATAACAATTTTATAAGCTGAGAGTATCTTATTTATGTGATTTTCTCTTTGCTATCTCCCCAATTACAATATAAGATCTGTGGGAAAAGGAATCTTATCTTATATCTTGCTATATCCTCAATGCCCAGAACAGAGATTACCCCTTAATAGTCAATAAATACTATTATTTAATAGAGGCACAAATATATAGATGTTTAATGAGGTTGTAAATGAATATTTAACAGAATGAGAAGGCCAAGCAAAGACAAAGTAGATATAAATGACATATGCTGTGGTATCACACTTAATGTTTTATTTTGCAAACATGTTGTAAATATTAACAATAGTTACTCTGAAAAACTTTGATTTTCCCATTAACATGTATTCATAATTTCCGATTTGTGGGAGTACAGGTTATTACTTTTGTAATAGGAAGAAAGTGATTACAGTGATAATTTTTACATTTTCCTTCTACCCCTTTCTTATATAAACTCATCATTTTAGCCAATTAGGCACCTAACATGCTTCAAAGAAAGAGGTGAAGGAGCAGTGAGTTTTAGTCAGAGGTCAGGAAAATCTAGTGCTTACCTGGAAAAGCCACGCTTGGGGCAGGGCTGGGTGAAGCCAAGCCACCCACAGATCAAAGAAGCAAGGAGCAAATGAGAAATTACTGGCTTTCCTGGGGTTAAAATGAAAATAGGATGTGAATAAAACTAATGTGCATCAACATATATCCCTCCCTGCCCTCAGGGCAGTCATTTGAACTCATGACAGTATGCAATGCAAAATAATTCAATTGTATAATTCCATTATTTAATGGTCACTGACTCTGGGCAAAACATTGTCATACTAGAGATAAACCCTAGTGATACCAAGATAAAGAAGAGAGGTCCTACCCTAAATGCTCAGGGTCTGGTTGGAAGGGAAAAGTAAAACCAAAGAAATCACAGGTCAGGTGAATGAGTAAAATAATCTGTGTGTGTATTCTGCATGCTAAATGGAGCAGTGGCAAAAAGAGGGAAAGGAAAAGCCAAAACTAGTGCATGAATTTTTGGATACTAGGTCTCTTTGAACATATAAATTTAGCTATTTTACACCTCCCTGCCAGTGCTTTAGGATTATCATTCATTTCCTGAGCCTCCTGAATGCCATCTGTTAGTATTCAGTAAGCAGGTCAGATTGAATGGGACAGTAGTTACAGACAACATCCCACTCACATGTACCTCGGCATCATCTGAATTTGAATTGTATCATTTTGAAAATCTGCTTCTCAGACTATTTGCTTTCTTACTATGGTAACCCTCCTTTCTCCAAAAACATTCTTCTCTGGCTCCTAATTCACATACTAACACACTTAAAATGTTTAATCTTTTCAATACATCCCTCAAATCTTCAACTCTTTGGAGAATCTAGACCATGTATGTGCAAATTATAGCTAGCATGCAAAAGTGTGCTCTCCTTATGTTTTAATAAGTAAAAGTTTTATTAGGCCACAGGGGTACCCAATCTTTTTCTATTATCTGTGGCTATTTTTGTACTTCAGTGATGGCAGAGTTGAGCAGTTGCCACAGAGACTATATGGCCCCCAAACCCTAAAATATTTTCTGTCTGACCATTTATAGAAAAAGTTTGTGCTCCCCTTGTCTAGGCATGTTGTATTTTCAAAAACATATTAGATAATGTTTTTAAACCAAATATAGCTTCCCTTCTATCCCACCCCCACTTCAATGACTGTAAAGATCATCCCAGGCCCAAAAGTCTGGCAGTGTTGCCTTTAGGTAAATATTTATATTTTCTGACTCCAGTAAATATTTAAAAAACTGGAAAAAAGATCCAATAAGCTATATGGAGACATTGCTTTTGAAATGTATAAAGGAGTGATATAAATTTAGAAAGTGATATGAAAATCTGATGATTCTACTTACTTTTAAAAATTATATTCACAGGTTAAAAATTGAGTGGTTATTAGAATCTCCAATTATCAATATACCAAATTAAAACACAAGAGCTTAGCAAGCAGTGCCAACACTAAGAAATGAATTCTGTATGAAATTTCACATTTAAAATAAATTATTTGGAATGCACAAATTTGTTAAAATTTCTTTGAATATTGCTTCAAAAATAATTACTTAGGATTCATTAAAATGCTGTGAGTGGAGCAGATACATAGTAAAGCAGTTGAGCTACTTTCATGTCCAAAGTTTTACACCAACTGTACTATACGTTTGATTATACTGATTCTGAAATTTTTCTACAGCACCACTTTGGCTGAATTGCATGCATCCCTCTATAAATACAATCTGTTTTGAAGGTGTTAAGTCTTTTAGTTATTTTCTAAAGTAGGCCAAAGGGGCATGTTCATCTGCCAAAATGAAAAACGTGGGACAATTTTTGTGCCTCTAGGTGGCTCTAAAATGGCATGCCACCATCTGCCGCTGGGCATGTACTAACAATAAACATTTAAAATGCGGTATATAGTTTTTATATGATTACAAGTATTCTGAATCTTTATCTGCTTTAGAGTCATAAAGGCAAACATATAAAATGCACACACTCACAGACATGTACACACATGTGCAAAAACACACAAAAAGAAGTTTTACATCAATTGCTTAATGAACAAAGTATAAGGAGAAAATTACTTTTTTATAAAACATCACCATATATACATGCATATGCATATATGAATGATATCAATATGCTGTTAACAGGAAGATGGGTAAAATAAAATTCACACCAGTATCTTCTCAGATGTACAATTTCTGTTTATTCCCTTATTCAGTGATATTAAAATTTACAGATATAGAAATTTATAAAAATTGAAGTAAAAAGAAACTTTTTGCCTGACTGCATGCTGAAACAGATTTATATACTCACATACTCAAAACTTTAATCAAAACTTTCTTGAAAAAATATCTGTCAACATTGGAACCAAATTCATATGAGAACATTATTTTGTGTTCTTGTATAAATAATGCAATATAATCAGTTGCACATATAAAGAGGGAGTAATAAGTTGATTTTATTATGAAATTGCTGTTATTCAGTATCTATATTATATACATTGCCCTTGAATTTTGTTTTACCATAAGAACATGAGGTGTTATTTTTAGAGTGCATCGTTGAAAACAAAGTAACTCCATGGAACATCGCCCCAATGAATACCCATGATGCTGGTTCTGGTCAAGATGGCAGTGTAGGTGTGTGCGGGACTCGAATTCTCCCACAACCACATCCAAATTACAACAAAACTACAGCACCACCATCATTCAGAACTACCTGAAATCTGGATGAAGAGGTCCTACAACTAGGAAATAACAGAAGAAGCCACACTGAGACTGGTAGGAGGGTCAGAGAAGCAGAATGGCTAGTCCCACACCCACATGTGGCAAATAAAAATCAAGAAGAATATCACAGATGTCTATGTCCCCACCAAGGAACCCCTTATCCCAGCCCCACACCAAACACCCATGAAGCCAAGGGTCTCAGAACCAGGAAAAGCAGAAGTCCCCATAACTTCTGGCTGTAAAAAAATAACTCAGATTGTGGCTCATACATTCGATTTGAGTCCCAGGCATTCCTCTCAAAGGACTTGAGCTCATACATACTTGGATTCACTCACTCTGATTTCTAGCCTTGGGGAAGCAGCTTGAAAGGAACCAGGGACACACTGGGAAGAACTGAGTTGTCTGGCATCAGGGCAAAAGCTGGAGGGGCAGACTTCTCCTAGACACAAGTGCTGACAGAATCCATTGTTCCTGTTCTAAGCCCTACCTCAGAGTAGGCAGGTAAGTGCTAAGCCACAGAGTAGGCAGGTAAGTGCTATATTTGAGTCTCCATCAACCTGGCTAACATTTTTTGCCTTACTCTAATGATTCCCTGAGACCCCACCCCATCCAAATTGTCACACCAACCCAAGCTGTTTCCAGTGACTTTTCCACACAAATGGCCTGTTTTGGCTCATACTTTAGATTGTCCTAAAATCTCTCAAACAATCAGGTTCTGGCCTCATTGTGACCCATACTTCTAAGTAAGTGGCCTCAGGCCTGGCATTAGACACAGCTGGTCTTAAATTATAGCTTCGTCTCTTTTGAGCACTTCCAAGCCCAGCACAAGCAACAGTCATATGCAGGTTGCTTTAGGGCTCATTTCAGGAGGCCCCAGGAGGCACAGGTGGTGGCTGACTTTGGCCTCTACTTTCCAGGAGGCCCTAGAGCCAACGCACCTGGTGGACAGCCTCAGATCACATGAAAACACCACCCAATCTCCTCCATATTCAAGGAGAAGACTCAGCAGGCACCAGAGCCATGCCAAAATAAGTCTGGTATAAACCAGATACAGAGTTCAAAACGCTGGTTATGAGGATGCTCAATGATCTTAAAGGAAGGTTAGGTTATCTCAGTGAGAATTTCAACAAAGATATAGGAAACATGAAAATGGAACTAGAAAATGTAGAAAAGGACCAGTTATAAAAAAGGAATACACTAACGGAAATGAAGAATACGCTTCAGAGAATCAACAGTGGAGTAGATGAAGGAAAAGATTAAATAAAAAATTTAAAAGATATGGAAGCAGAAAACACCCAAGAAAACAGAATTCAAGTACATGAGAATTGTATTAGGAGTCTCTGGTACAACTTCAAGAATACCAACATATGCCTCATGAGGATACCAGGAGAAGAGGGAAAACAAGGAATTGAAAACCTATGTGAAAAATAATGACTGAAAACTTCCCTAATCTGGTGAAAGAAATAGACATACAAGTCCAACAAGGGCAGAGACTCCCGATCAAGATGAACCAAAGAGACCCACACCAACATAAATCACAGTTAAAATGCCAAAGGTTATAGATAAAGAATCTTAAAAGCAGCAAGGGAAAGACAGTTAGTTATATATAATAGAGCTCCTATAATACTGTCAGCTGATTTCTCAGCAGAAACATTTCAAACCAGAAGAGATTGGCATGAAATATTCAAAGCTATGAAAAGTAAGGAGCAACCCCCAAGACTACATTACCCTGCAAGGCTATCATTTAAAATTGAAAAAGAATTAATGAGTCTCCCAATAGGGGGAAAAAAAAAACAAAAAACAAAAACAAAAAGCAAACAAACAAACAAAAAAAACTACAGGGGTTTTTCATCAGCACTTAACCAATATTACAGGAAATTTTAAAGAGTATTCTTTAAGAAGAAGAAAAATACTAGATTTATCAGGTGATCACTTAGTTATATAACATCTAATCACTGGGTTGTACAACTGAAATGAATATAATATTGTGTCAATTATCATAAAAAACAAAAATATTTAAAGTAAAAAAGGTGAATAAATAAATAAATAAAATCTTAAAAAATCACTGAAGAAGTAAAAAAGTATTAATAATAAAATGGCAATGAATGCATATCTATCAACAAATACTTTAAATGCAAATGGATTAAACTCTAAAATTAAAAGACATGGAGAATGAATGGATAATAAAACAAAACCCTTTCATATGCTGTCTGTAAGAGACTCACTTCTGATTGAA
The DNA here is from genome assembly GCA_004027475.1 of Anoura caudifer. Classification (NCBI taxonomy): domain Eukaryota; kingdom Metazoa; phylum Chordata; class Mammalia; order Chiroptera; family Phyllostomidae; genus Anoura; species Anoura caudifer. Next base: position 103,100 of record PVKU01001295.1, read on the forward strand.
GGACACACACAGACTAAAAGGGATGGTAAAAAATATTTCATGAAAATGGAAATGAAAAAAATAAGGTGGGGTAGTAATACTTACATGGGCAAAATAGACTTTAAAACAAAGGCTATATAACTAGACACAAAGAAGTACCCAGCAATTCCACTTCTGGGTATTCATAAGCCCAAAACACTAATTGAAAGAATGTATGTATCCCAGTGTTCATTGTAACAGTCTTTACAATAGTCAAGACACAGAAGCAAGCTAAGTGTCCATTAATACAAGAATGGATAATGACGAAGTGTTGCATATGTATAATGGACTATAACACAGCCACGAAAAAATGAAATCTTATTGCAATGGCATGATGAACCTAGAGGGTATGGCATTGAATGAAATAAATCAGAAGATGAATGCTCTGTGATTTCACTTATATATGGGATCTAAAACACAAAATAAAAAAACAAGCAGAACAGAAACAGACTCAGATACAGAGGACAATTTGATGGTTACCAAAAGGGATGTTTTGGAGGTGTAGGTGAAAAAAGTGAAGGGATTAACAAGTACACATTAGGAGTTAAACACAGTAGTAATGGAGATGTAAAGATGTAAAGTGTAGGGAACGTAATATAGTTAATGCTATTGTAATAACTATGTATGGTGTCAGATTTATTGGGGTGATCACTTCCTAAGTTACATAAATGTCTAATCACTGCATTATACAACTAAAACCAGTATAATATTGTATCACATTTAATTGAAAAAAATATTTGAGGTAAAAAAGAAAACCACAAGATACTATTAACACCTCAGGAGCCCCCTTAAGTCCCTTTACAAACACTACTCCTCACCAAGAGATCATTGTTACCCTTCTATAATAGCCCAGGTAAGTTCTGTCTGGTTTTGTATATTAAATAAATATAATCATATTTTATAAGAAAAAATTTCTTTAAATGTTTCCAAGAATACACATCTGTTATGGAAACTTTATCATTTTAAAATGTATTTAAAAAATAAAAATACATAAAATAAAATGTATTTTATATACTTTTTAAAATTGCTGTTCAAGTATAGTTTCCTCCCACAACCCTCCTCTGCTCCACTCACCCCTACCTCCTACCCTCAATCCTACCTTTGGCTTTATCCATGGGTCCTTATGCTTGTTCTTTGATGAACGTTCCCCTTCTTTTTTCCCATTATCCCACTCCCCACCCCCCTGTTCAGTGTCAATTTGTTATTTATTTCAGTGTCTCTGCTTATATTTGGCTTGCTCATTTATTTTGTTGACTAAGGTCCACTTATAGGTGAGATGACATGGTATTTGATTTTCATCACCTGGCTTAATTCACTTAGCATATGCTCTCCAGTTCCATCCATGCTATCACGAAGAGTAGGAGTTCTTTCTTTCTGATGCATAGTATTCCATTATGTAAATGTGCCACAGTTTTTTGATCCACTCATTTACTGATGGGCACTTAGGTTGCTTTCAGCACTTGGCAATTAATTAAATGTTTCTTGTTTATTTTCTGTTAGGTAACCAAGTGGCCCAGTACTAGTTATTAAGTAATCATCCATTTCCTCACTATTTAATAGCTCAGAATTTTTTTAAAAAATGATCAAAATTTGTTAAAATGAGAGAAAGAAAAAAAGAAAAATCTTTGTCTCTCTTTTGACAGGAAGGTCTTATAGCACAATGCCATTTGGTAAAATTTCCACCAATGAATTATTCTCTTTATCTTCTAAGCAAATTACTAACTCCCCATAGCATTCTTTGTTTCAGCAAAACTGCCATAATATCATCCATCTTATGTGATTATTTTATGTACACTTCCATTTTTCTCAACATTTTCTAGAGCTATATATCCTGTTCTTGTTTTTGATGTATTCTTTTTGTAATTAAGAAAAAAATAAAAGTGATGATTTCCTTTAAAGCCATGTCTCTGCAGTTGGAGTAGCTGCCACTAATTGATGGTGTTTTTAGGATGCTCTGGTGGTTGGGATAAAAGCTTTATGATCAACATCTTATATAGTTCTCCCACAACCTAATGAGTACGGGAATAGTGTACTACTACTACCATAATGAGGAAACTGAGACTTTAGGCTATTGGTACAGCTAGGATGTCAAGGGAGTGGAAATTTAAAGCCAGGTTTGCCTGATCTGGAGAAAGAGCTGTACCTTAATTGTACGTTTGTGCAACGAGACACAAGAATCAACATTGCAGCCTCCCACATTCATACATAATTTGGTGGAAAATAAGATATTTTTGAAGTGCTAAAATTTCCCAAACTTTAAAACTCAAAGCCACTCTACAGTATATATAATATTGTCGTATTAAACATAAATGTGTACAATAAAAGTTCTTTGAAAATTCATTTTAAAGTGAATTATAATATAAGAACTATACTCTAATTTTATATAGCTGCAAAATTTATGGTATTAGCACCTGTAACATATCTAAAATTTTATTAGGAAAATAATATTTGGAAAACATTTTATAATAGATTAGAAAATTGAATATAACTTTATTAATAATCTAAACAGAGCTTATTTGATTATCTGGTGCATATTTACTACTAGATTTTATTGAATGCATAGATTTTTCAATATAGAAATGTAATTTTGTGCTGTTTATCTTTTCCTGAGAATTTGCATTAAGTGGTAGTTGAGTAAGAAGCTTGGCATGTTTAATTACTACTCTTTTATTTTGATTATTGGTGAGATGACTACTTCAATTAAATCCATTTCTCTTTTAACTTCTTTCCCTGTTTCCCTCATTTTCTTCTCTCCCCTTCTTGTCTGGTCCTCTTAATGATGTATCCATACACAGATTCATATACTCACATTACACCCAAATATTTAATTTTTCCACCTTTCAGATGGTTATACGAATACATGCGCTTTGAATTATACATGAAAGCCTCCTATATTATCTCATGCTAGCTTGTTTCCCTCCTCATATCAAGCTTTTCTACTTATCCAGCCTTAGATTCCTTTGTTGATCACTATCCACATTCACTTCCAAGTACCTTTAATTTTCTCTCCTATCTCTCCATCTGTTAGAAACTTGACAATTGTCTTATATTTGCCTGTACCAAGCCACTGACAGCTACTTTAAAAAATGTGTATAAGCTTGCTGACTGTGCTCATTACATATTTATGGGGACAGATCCCAAATGAGCCATCAATGTGCCAGGTACTCCTACCATATTGTTTCAATAAAATCACCTTTGCATTTTTTAAATTAACTCTCTCATGTCTTCCTACCTTCCTTCAACTTTTACACTCACCTGCTCAGCCTTTTCAACCATTATAGACAGTTAAAGAAGTTGCCCTTGTGGGCAGCCCAGATCTCCTGGATCTTATATTCTCCTCACTCTAAAGGTTTTCACTCAGGCAATTATTGTCTTTATGGTCCAAGCATCAATTCTTCAATTCTTAACTCACTGTGGCATTCTTTATTTTGGCAAACCAACCATAATGTCATCCATCTTAAAGGGAAATAATTTATTATTTTCTTTATGACTCTCATTTTTCTGCTCTTTTACTTACACACACACACACACACACACACACACACACACACACACGCTGTCTACACTCTATGGATTTTTTCCTCACTTCCCACTATCTACTTAACTTACTCTAATTGGGCTCCAGATCACAAATTCACTAAAAAGTATCATAGAAAATAACCCACAGTTTTTCCAAGTTGCTGGTCATGTCTTTACCCTTGTCTTCTTGGATACCTTTTTTTTTTTTTTTTTTTTTTTTGAGAAAGAGATAGATAGATAGATAGATAGATAGATAGATAGAAATCAATTTGTTGTTCTACTTATTTTTGCATTCATTTGTTGCTTCTTGTATGTGCCCTGACTGGGATTAAATCTGCAAACTTAGTGTGTCTGGATGACTCTCTAATCAACTGAACTATGCAGCCAGGGCCCATCTTCTTGGATATCTTATTAGCAACAATTAAAATAGATGACATTTCCCTCTTTCTTGAAACTTTTTGTTTTCTAAACTTCTATGGCATGAAAGTGACCTGCTTTTCTGTCATCTATCTATTCTCTCTCTCCCTCTCATCATTATTTATCATCAATCTATCATATATCTAATTGGAAATTCTGTTTTTAGTTCTCTAATCTTATCTAGATTGCTTTGACACACAAGATTTCTATATGTTCAAGAAAGCTGGGCATCTCCAACCTTCAATAATCTTTCTTTTATTCTTCTCTCATAGTAATAACTTCAGTGTACATTTCTATCCATAGTAATAACTTTAGTGTACATTTCTATCCATAGTAATAACTTTAGTGTACATTTCTATGTCTCAGACATTGATGATTCTCGAATTTATATACAGTCTGGACGTCATTTCTTAGAGTCAGACTCAATACCCTCTGTTCTGTTGAGGTCTCACTTCTCTAAGGAACAAACTTCCAAAACTAAAATATCCCCTCAAAATTTAGATACCCGAGCCCCAAATGTTATTGTTTCTACAAGTTCTTCTCATTACAGAAATTAAGGCACCCATTGTCCAGCTCTGCAGGATAACGCCCAATGTATATTCCTGATTCTTCCTTTCTCTTCTGCCCCCCATCCTTGCTATCAGATGGGACTGTTGGTTTTATCTCTGTAATACATTTCTGATCTGACCGCTTTTCAATATCTTCACTTCTACAATTATAGACCAAACCACCATTGTGCATTGTCTGGACTACGTAAATAACCTCCTAGCTGGTCTCCCTAGATTCTCTTTTGACCCCCTCTAATACGTTGTTCACACTGCTGTCACGGATCTTTCTAAAATACAAAAGGGTCATTTGAGGATTAATTAAAGAGTATCTATAAGATTCTCTGATTTTACCTTAAATGTGTCATTAAAGTAATAAAAATGATTTATAGATTACTCAAATTAGGAACTTTTGTTTTTATTTATACTGTCACTATTGAAGAATAAAAACACCATTGGCTTACAAGGATGGGTGGTGGGAGCAGTCAGCTCCAATGGCATGCAATAAAGAAAGGCTAATCTATCCAGAACTTTAAAAAGTAATATAACTAGATAAAAGCATTTTTTGTTGTCAATTTGTGCTAGCAATTCTAAACAATGTCCATGATAAAATATTATTTTGTGAAAAAATTTGTTTTGATATATGTTTTAAACTATTGCTGCAGTTACTACAAAGTTTTAATAATTATAAATTCAGCTTCAAAATAGAATATTGTATGCCTTATACTTTACTAAATGTTCTAATCTATATAAAATTTAATATGGAGAACTCCCAGTTATGCAGTAAGACACAGCTAAACCTTTCTACTTTTAAAGTAAATTTGAATCATTCTAACTGTTTTGTTTTGGACCTGGATGATTCCCAACAAGAAACAAAGGGAACGCGCAAATTAACTTAGTTTGAAAAGATTATCAAGGAAGGGATTATTGACAAATGTTGTTTATAAACATAAAAGTTTAATGTAATGATTCAATTGGATTTTGGTTAGATTTGAATTAGATATATTATAAAATTCCAATTTGTTTTTGATATTATATCTGTGTATATAATATATAAAATCAAGAATCTTTAATTTACAAAATGAGTTTTATTTCAGCAAATGGTTTAGTGAAAAAGAAGTAGTTCTTTGGCTAAAGGAATAGAAATGATCATTTCTGAAGGTTGCAGGTTTAGCATGAGTAATTAAGGTAATCTGTGTATAAAATTGCTTTGGACCTACAATTATTTTATTCAAGATGAAATAATAACATGGTATATTATTTCTGTTATTTTAAAGGTAAGGGTTTATTTAGAAAATGATGGTTCACACACAACTTTTGAGAAACATACATTTTATAACTAGAAGGATAACAAGATTGGGAATTTTCATCTAAAAATGAATTATGAACATTTTTAGAAAGTGGATTATGTTTGACTATATAACACACTTTCAATGATCATTTTTATATTTTTTGTCTGAATAATTATAGCCTTTCTTCCAAATGAGTTCTACTTATTTGATTTGCGGATAGTGCATGCAGCATATGGGATACTTTTTTTTAATGAATTTGAAGGACCAATTTTTTAATGCATATAATTCTCCAAGTTATTTGGAGTTTTTCCTAAATCATCAATAACCAGTATTATGAAACTTGAGACTGCAAACTGTATGCTGCAAGAATTAAAAAAAAAAAAGAGTCACCCCTGTAGTTCCAGGGAGCATGTTCATCTGCTCAAGTATTATGAGGGAGGCATCTCAGGTTGTACTTTATACCTCTCAGCCCAGTGAGACATTTGACTGCACAGTCAGTGGGTAGAGATTTCTCTTAAAATGCAGGGAGTTGTCAATGAAAACTCAGCGGGTGGCCAGATACTGACAGCGTATCAGGGCAAAACTGAGATATTCTTAGAAATAAAATCCATTTCTAAAGTCCAGTGTCATATTTTGATATTATTCTCAGTTTTTCTTATAAAGAAAAAACTCTTCTCTTCTGCTATGTTTACCTGTGATTTTCCAAAAACAAAAACAAAAACAGAAGAATGTACAAACCAGAAAGGGAAAAGAAAATAAACTTAAGGGAGCCTAGATCTACAAAGCATATTATTTGCCTGTTTTTTTCCAGAAATAGGAAGACAAGTCCAATTTATACTCGTAAAGGAATGTTGTAATGGAAAATGTTTCAAAAGCCGGCTGTGCCCTGACTCCCAGAGGCACACAGTGTTTGCAGAGTGCTGGGTGCTCAGCTCTCATTTATAAATTTGGCAATTTCTTCTAACAGAAAAGTAAGCGAAGAGGCAGGTGTATGATTCCAATTGCATGAAGTTTCTTTAAAGAGTCTATTTACTTTTCTGCTGAGTGTAATAAAAAAGTATTTTAAACAGCATATGTCATATGACAGGGCACTTTTGATGTCCTAGAAATTGTTATGTTTTTGGAAAAGACAGATTTTGGGAACTGAATCTTCATTAAAACTGTGGTTTAACCAGCCATTTTCGTCAATGTACAAGCAGTCTCAAAGCCAGATGAAAGCTTTTTATTAGCTTGTCTTTTTAGATTTCAAAGAAATAGTATCTCCCTATTAACCATAGCCCCCACATATATTAACATTAAACATTTTTGAGAAGGTGATTCTTTCCGAGTAATTTATTCAGCTCTCATAAATCATGAACACACATTTTAGTGATGGAGAACAATTTGGCTAATGCATTTCTGTGTGGATGGCTGTGGCCTGATAATAATGCAGTCAGACAGTGGACTTCAACCATTATTTGAACAGCCTGCACTAAGGCAATAAATTATTTTCATTTTGGAGTGACAGGGTTGCACATCTTCCACACTGTGCCCCACCTGGTTATTGTTATCACAATCCCATTACTTTTGTAACAAATTATGTCAAATGGAAAGGGCTTTATGGTGATGACATTCGGGTAATATCTCCTGATAATATGGATGTTACATTTCTGCCACAACAAATGTACTTCCTGCTGGTGCTTTTTATGTGTTGTCGCCTGCTGTTTTGCTCATTGCCCTTAGATGCAGGAGGCTTTCGTGTGTGGTTTGACAGGTGGACAGAGATAACACAGCCTGTGAAGCACTTTCAATGTGAAGAATACATACATCATCTATCCTATGTGAACTTGGATTGGTTTCATTCTCATTTTCTTATTCCTGGTATAATTAATCTTCTGCAATTAACAATGTGTCAGATCGATCATTGGCTTTTAATCAGGAGAATTTACCACCTTAAAACCACATTAAATTGATGTTCTTGCCCATGAGTCAACGACATGCCTGGGATGAGCTTCAACCATTCTCAAAGACTGCAGATGTACTAATATGTTACTGAGGCGACACTGCATTCTATTTTACCACCTGTTTGGAGCCCCCTGTAGCTCTTGGCATCCTTCCACAGGAGGAGTCCATGCCTAAAACCAGCTGTATTACTTCCCAGCAACCATTGAGGGAGGCATGGAAAAATTCCAGAGACAATGTAGTGCTAGACAGCCTATGGAGGTTTTGTTTGAACCAGACAAAAGCTGGAGTTTGAGCAGAATATCTCAAAAGGGAAGGAATCTGACTTTTGTCATATGGTAACAAAAGGGAAAAACCAAGCAAATCAAGCTAATGGTTTAATCCTAAATGCCTGTATTGACTGTGTATTTTTATTGATTTTATTTGAAATTATATAGAACATGGGGTATTTGGGCCCAATAAGATGATCATTTGAATCAGATGTCATCTCTGATATCCTAACTTTTTATTGTGATTGTTGTCAGACTGTCATTTTATGTACATGAACATGCTTGTGTGTGTGTGTGATCCTTTTGCAGATACAAGCTAATAAATAAGCAAAAGCCGTGTTTTGGGACAGTTTTTGATACGTGTGCAGGTTTATTTTGAATATCCAGGTGAATGTTGGACAAACTAAAGTAAATTATAATATTTACGGAACAAGTCTGGGCATTTTAACAGATGATTTCTTTCTATATAATGTACAATTTTCTACTTCAGAAAGCACCAATCAGACTTGCTGATGGTACTTTAAGATATATGTACATTTGATGCAGACCCCGGCCCACAGGTCCATGTGTTGCGGCTGCGATAGACAAATTCACATGGACTACAGAAATCCTGTGGAGAAAAAGGGATGGCATGGCCGCTCTCTCAGTGAGAAAGAGGGCCCCGGTCCCTGCCTGGACAGGCTTTATTACTTTTCTGGGTACATTACATTGAGGATGGTCCTCATTTACAATGTGCAGATTCACTGTAGGTGATTACCTTTTATAAATAACAAAGGAAAGAATGTAGCTAATTACTTCAAAGAGAAGGATGTTACAGATCAAGGGGGAAAGTGGTTGACTGGTTACACGCCATATTTGGGAGGTTTAGCACAGACTTTAGGAAGTTACTTTAAAAATATGCAGTAAACATTTGCTACCTCAATCCAAGGAAAGGGAGTTTTAGCAAAAGCAAGCTTCATAGCAGCCTAGGTACAATGCAGGCCTGATTCCCCATGGGAGAACCCATCTGTTGTCATGGGTCCTATGTGCTGGACCTCAATCCCCACTGACCTTTCCGAGTGGGGGCTGGGCTACATTCCCCATGTTACACGGAACGGTTACCTATATGCATTATTTCTTATGAGGCACAAAATAAATTAAATTGTGTATATATACAATTTATATATATACACACACACTATATATATGGTATATGTGTGTGAATATATATAATAATTATATATTATATAATTATATATATTATCTCTCTCTCTATATATATATATATAGAGAGAGAGAATGAATATTCCGTAAAGAGATAGAGGGATGGAGGAAGAGAGGTAGAGTGATAGAAAGATAAAAAGAAAGAGAGGGAAAGCAATAATTCTTTGTGTGTTAATATAGGGCTGGAAATAGAAGATTGAGTTGAACTTGTTACGTATTTCTGTTTAGACTCATTTTCAAATCCTAAGAAAAATTCAGCTTACGCATTATTCTGACTCACTTGGTGCAAAAATTAGATGTTGCTGACACTGTCCTACTTGATGAGACAATATCAGCTCCAAGTAACCCGCATGCTGGTTTTTATGAGAGTCTGAACAATTGAATTCTGTTATTAGTTACCTGTTCCTTTTATTTTATTTTGTCTCATCTTCCCTTAAAACTTTTAAAAATAGTTCCTTTGCTTTATCTCATGTTTTTTTGAGACCATGACGTTTTGAGCTTATCTTTGTTTGATGAGAATAGACAGCTACTTATACTGAATGGTTTGGTCTTTTACTGACCTAAAATCAGAGACTAAGATTATAATTTAAGACCCATCCTCTCTCTAAATCTTCATGATTATTTGATCCCAGAATAGGAAGTACATAAACTACAAATGTACAATTTATAATCCTACTCCATAGGAAATCCAGCATTGAAGTACCTTATCTCTGGGGCCTGTTCCCTAACTTGAAGTGTCATTGACTAGGAAAAGTTGATTAAGAGAACTCTTAGATTCTGAAAATACAGCAATTCACTGAGGAACAAAGTCCAGTGTTGTGACTCTGCCCAGGTCGACCCTGAGTCATCGATGTAGGACAAATCAATTCCAATAATTTGGTTTTAGATTTAGAATGCATTTCCCCACATAAACAGTATTTTAGCACAAGGTTTTAAAAACTGGTCAAGAAATTAGGAGTTCAATAATGGACTAAAATGCATTTTTTTCGCTCTTATTCAATAATAATTTTAGCCCTGGCTGGTATGGCTCAGTGGATTGAGTGCTGGCCTGCAAACAGAAAGGTTGCTGGTTCGATTCCCAGTCAGGACACATGCTTCGGTTGCAGACTATGTCCCCAGTTGGGGGCCTGCGAGAGAGAGCTGATAGATGTTTCTTTCCTTCTCTGTTTCCCTCCCTTCCATTTTCTCTAAAAATAAACAAATAAAATCTTTAAACATAAAACATATTTTAGAGCAGTCCTGGGAGTGTGAAGGAATTTTTCTTAAAACTTTTTATATATTACTCAAGTCTGAGAAAACTATTATAGGTGATATTCATAGAGTAACATCCTTTAAATATATTGGGATAAATAGGCATTTGCAGGCTACACTGATGCTCTCTAACTACCACTGGGAACACTAATTCTGCAAGAAAACAATGTTAAAACTTTTGCATTGACTCTAATGAAAACTCAGGTATTTCTATGTTTGGTTTTACCCAATCTGAAATACTTAAAAAATTCAAAATTAGAAAAGAAGTGTTAGTCCCAACGAGACCCACTAAGTAAAACAAGATGTATAAACTGAGTCATAATGTAAAATGTAACTTGCTTAGTACAGTAACAAATGATACTTTATTGGAGTATAATAGAACTGTTTGCCCTAGCTAGTCTCTCATTTAGATACAATTTATTTTCTTCCCTCCAATCCTCATTAATATTGGTCTGCATTTCAGGGCTCCAATGCCAATTGGACTCAGAAGTATTCTCCAAACACTAAAAAGAAACTAAAAAAGAAACCAAACTAAAGGACAATAACAACAAAGACATTTATGTGAAGGTTTGTTCTCTTTCTCTCCCAAGTTGATCATACATTTTCTACGATGGCCAGGTTTTCATGTCCATGGCTATAATCTCATGGCCACCTGGCTGTGTGTGCTACCTGGCTAGCAGGAAATGGGAGCCAGCTGCATTGTGGGCTTGGGCTTGGCCCACACCTCACACTCACTTCAACTTCTATCCAGTCAGAATGATTTTATTACCAAGGAATGCACAAAAGTTTGTTTGTTTGATTGATTTTTTTTGGTAAAAGTTAAAGTTCATTTTTCTTTGCTTGTTTTTGAGTTCTGTCAATATGGATTTTCTCAAATTAAACAAATCAAAATATTACGTACTGGTTAAACTTTTTCTATGAGTACCTGGTGGTATAAACTTATTGATTGTTACCATCCTTGAGCATCTAGATTAGATATAATCTGCTCTACTGAGAATATGCTCCTGTTTTGGGGGTTGTTTTTTTTTGGGGGGGGGTTCTCCTCATGGTTACCAACAGAAGTTGTATTCATGGTTTTACTGTTTCCTAAGTGCTATTTTGGTTCAACTATAAGTACACTACTATGAGGTGGTCTCTGTAAAAGCTCATTCAAGCTGGTTTGTGATGATTAAATAATACAACATTTATTGGAAAAACACTGACAAGGTATCTTAGTGCGGGGTCTCCTAGAAGCACACACACAAGGGTTCAGATGCAAGCAGTTTATTTGAGAGTTAATCTCAGAAAATAGGGCTAGTCAAAAGGAAATATTGAGACATTAAAGTCATCAATAGAGTACACCTTATGAAGCTCACACTATCCCAGTGGGTGACTAGGCTTCCTCTCAGGAACAATTCGGGAAGTGTGTTAACACACACTTCAGCATTACCCCACCCCCAGGTGCCGGGGACTGAGGTTCTCTGTACACAGAGTTCTGTTAGTCATTAAATAAGGGCTGTTAGGGAAGGTGCTAATTTCCTGACAACTCCCAACTTCCTGGGTGGGCAGAATAGCTCTATGGTTCCAGAAAATAAGCCCTTTTGTTACAGAGAAATGAAACGACCAAACACCGGAGGGATTCAGGAGCATGATCCTTTATTAACATGCACGGGCCCAGAGGAGTGCAGACTCCAAATTCTGAGCCCCGAACAAAGGATTCAGGGGCTTATGTACTCTCCTTCTTCTGGGTTACCTGGCACAAAGCAAGGTACAGAAGCGGAATGCGGAAGTTAGTTCAAATTCCTTATATGGCTTGCTAGTTTCGCGCATGCTGCAGGCTAGTCTCCCTAACAGGGGGCAGGAAATGGGCTCATGCTGAGCTCTGGGTTAATTTTCTACATCACTTTTACAGAGAGATGTAGACACCTAATGGCTGGAAGTTGGGAGCCAACTGAGTGGTCCAAGAGGTGGAAGTGGAGTGATGATAGTGATGACCACACTTGGTGTCTGGGACAGAGTAGGTGTTAATTATAGTTATTTCTCAGTTACCAGCTAGTTATATATCTTAGTAACAGCTTTCTGAAAAAATGATAATTTACTTCCCAAGAAGAAAGGAAGAAAATAAATAAACACAATTTTTAATATTTAAGGAGTATTTTAAGGCTGGAAAATGTTTTTTAAATTTTTTTCTTCAATACAATTGTATGAGAAAAACACAAATCCTAACATCCATTAATAAATTGCTTACATGATTGTGGCCTTTTTGTTAAATTATATGTGCTTTGTACTCATGGTGCATTTTATTTCTGATCTACTTCCAACATAATTCATAAAGGTAATACAATTTATTCAGAAATAATGCAATGGTTTTCATAAAGGTCTAGTTACAACAGTTGAAGGGAAGGCAGAGAAACCAACCATCCACTTACTGAGCTTTACTTCTTGAGGTAAGGAGAATTCTATAAAAGCCAAAAAGTGGAAGTAAAAAGCCACTTTTCCCTTTATTAATTCTACAGATGACCAACCTATTTTTGGCTTTGGGCATATAAGTCATTATTTATTTTTATTGCTATCTCTTGGTTTTGTCCAAGTAAACAAAGAATACCAAAGAGACTTTATTTTTTGAACATTTTATTTATTTATCTTTAGAGGGGAAGGGAAGGAGAGAGGGAGAGAGGGAGAGAAATATCAATGTATGGTTGCTTCTCCTGTGTCCCAGCAAGGGAACTGGCCTGCAACCCAGGCATGTGCCCTGACTGGGAATTGAACTGCAATCCTTTGGTTCATAGGCCCGCGCTCAATCCACTGAGCTACACCAGTCAGGGCCAAAGAAACTTTAAATGGTTGCATTTGTTTTAAATCTACAAACATAGTAAACATAGTGGTTATAGAGCCAACCACCTCAAAAGGATTTTGTCCAGTAGAAACTGGACAAAGTGAATGTTCTGTGGCTAAACTGCTTCCTGGCTTTTATCACTTCATCCACTTTGCAATAACTACTATGAATAGATTCTTAACATAGGATTTTTTAAATTTCTCAGAAGTGTAAAATGTTTATAAAAATTTTGTTTATGTAACCAGAAAAGACACCAGTGTTCTGGAGCTGCCTGTCACTACCAAACCTAATAAGCAATGACAGCTATTGAGTCTTTATGGGCACTTTATTGAGATGGCTGGCAATCTGAGAAGATGGTAGGTTCATACCCTAACAGAATACCTTCCCTTTTCTTTACAGGCCAGACCTTTTATAAAGGGTGGGGAGGAGATAAACAAGGTGCAATGAGGGCTTTGAGATTCAGAAGCTGCAACATTCCTGTCCTGGGCAGTTAGCTGTTCCCAGGGGAGGATGATTGTCTGCTCTCCTTGGAACACAAAGGTCCGGATGCCTCCAACCCGGATGCCTCCAACTCGTCTCCAAGAGGTAATCTCTAGCAGAGCCCCAGGGGGTTGGCTCTTTTCCCAGGAGCCACTAGGATGGGCCTTATCTGTAGTTTCTGGAAAAAAAGCTTTAACTTACACATTATTTGCTAGACTTAAAACTTTTTACCTTAAGCTAAAATTTTTCAAGTCTTGAGTCCCCTTATCATTTACACATTAGAAAACTGCATGTAAACATGTCAAAGTTACCTGTCCAAATTGATATCCTCTTATGTGGAAATCCAATAGAGAAAGTGTTTTGACTTAAATTTTTTTAAACTATTTTCAAATTTTCTTGAATAGGAATTACTGACAATGAGTATGATAACAATATGGGTTAGGATTTAAATTTCTCTTTCAGTTATTATGGCTAATGAACCAGACAGTTTATCAGATGAGGAGGAGGCTCAGATTATCATGTGAAAGCAAATGGTAAATTTTTCAATTAAATGTAAATTTCCATGTGTATAAATTTTCAAAACTTTCACAAAACTATAAAATTCTCAGTGTTATTAAACTTTTTAACTACTGAGAAATAGGAAATGCTGAACATGCTAATCAGCTCATGTTATGTCTGTAGAATATCACAAGCAAAATATTGAGAAAGTGTTATGAGGTAAAAAATAGTAAGAAACTGAAAATTTCTGTTGGATTTATCCAAAGCTTTTAAATTAATATTTATTGATATACATAAGGGAAAAATACATACATTTCTGCAACTGCAAACTCAGTAAGAAATCTTTTGGGAAAAAATGTTTTAGAGTCATAGAAAGATTTGGGTTTTCTACTAAGTAACATTAACATTTATATCATTTTATCTATCATACTTTATAATAGAAGATTCTGAAATCAATAACTTTGTAGAGTTATTGGATTAGTACAGATAAAACATTTTATATTATTTTTGATTGTCTTAGGTTCTAGGAGAAGTAAACAAAATCTTAGCTGGTTTCGACTTTTATTGGATTTGGGGGATGTACATGTTACCTTTGCTCAAGGACACAGGTGAAGATGTGGATATATATAAGAAGAGAAAATAACACTTGAGTGATGAATAATAATTTAGTTTATGGTCAGTGCTATTGACCTCTGCATCTGTAAATCGTTAGATAAAAACCATCTTTTCCTCACATGGACCTATCACTTAAGCTCATTTTTCTTACACAACTAACTGCCTAAGATGTTTACAATGAAATAGTTGACCTTGGGGAGTTAATTTATCTTTGAATTATTTTCTGTGTTCTCTCTGCTTTTTCCAATTTAGTTCCATCCAAAACTCCTTGGGTGAGATTATGTTTTCCTTTTCTTTTTTTTTTTCATGTGTTAAAAAAAGGAAGAAAATAGTTTATGTGAATATTTCATGCAGTAGCATTAGTGCAGAAAGTTAAATCTCAAGATAAGTAATCTTTGTCTTGAGATCTCCAAATAAAAAGTGGGTCATTAATCCCTTTAAATAGCTGGCCAGACTCTGTCTGGCTTTTTAGTCTGATATAAGGTAGGTGATTCAAAGAACAGGTACAAGTTTATAGGCCGTATGCAGTGGAAATCTCACAGCCATCATTCTGTAAAGTTGTGTAAACACTGATTTTCACTACTTAATACATTAAAAGGGGAAGGTTTATGGAAAACTTACAGCAGTATTTCATAAATAGATTCTCAAAAGTTTAATAAATATTCTGTATATGCAGGAAACATGTTAAAGACTGGTAGAATTAGATATTAGTGTGGTCAATAGAATGTTTGTCTTATTTATCAGTGCATTATTATGGTTTTAGCATCAGCAATCCATACTGATATTCAGAACCACAGAAATGATTGATCATCTGTGCTTTGGCATTACTTTGTGTGTATTCACAAAGAAGAGTCACAATCCAGTTGCCAATTCTATGCCCATGCAAAACACTGCTCAGTAAAAACTATCTCATCTATTCACTTTCCAACTTCTATTGACAATAATATACAATTGCTAACATGCAATTGATTGGTAGGAAATTTTTTGTTTATATGTAAAATCTAATGAAAACATCCATTTCAATTAAGCATGTATTTATTAAGCTCCTACTTTACAACAACTACTGTGCTACATATTCACAGTGCATCATCAGCGATATGGTCATGCCACTGACTTATGGGAGCTTTTAGAGCAGTGTAGTAATTTTATCAGAAATAAAGTTACTGAAATGGTGTAAGTGCTAAAGTTTTGTATGATCACCTAGACCACAGAAAGTTTTCTAAGGGAGTTCACATCTAAGATTGAATATAAATGATGAACTGGTAATTAGCCAGGCTAGAGGGATAGAGAAGGGCTGGGAACAGATGGGTGAAGAATGAAGGACTGGAAAGGATAATGTGCCCAGCAGAAGCAGCTTGTGCAAATATCAGTAGGAAGAAGAGATAATGGCATTTTTCACATTGCATTGAAGTAGCATATGCTGTCTTATTTGGTGATAGAGATGTGTCACTAACTAAAGACTGCATCTTAGGCTAATGAGATGAATCAAAGTTTGCTGCAGAAATGAGCAAATTTCTTACTAAAAGATCAATTTTGAGTTCTAATATATATACTTTCACAGAGGACACTATGGTGTCTGCTTCAACATATTATTATTTAGGAATTATTTACATTTTGATTATTAGGCTAGTATCTTTTAAATCTGTCTTTTCTTCTTTATACCATAATGACAAATAATGGGAATAATAGTGACTATATGAAGTATGATAGTCACTGTGCTAAATCTTGGAGATATAAATATATTAGACAGGTCTATGGTCTATAGTAATGTGTTATTCAGATAATATACAGAGGTCTAAAGAGCCCTATTCTTTACTACTCACAAACATTTCCAAACATGTTATTGTAGGTATATCTAATTAGAAGAGCTATGTCCCAGTTCTGACTCCTGAGTATCATATTTTCTTCAAAATCTTGCCATTCTTTGATGATTGTTCTTTAGAAAACCACAAAGTCAAAAGGAGAAACATGAGCAACTGTCGGATAACTTTATATCCATTTCTATAATTTCAAAACTGCATTTTTGAAGATAATATTCTTATTAATACAGTGTTTGTTACATGTTTCTGGAAATAACTTTATTAACTCTGATATGATTTTTAATATTGATCTAGTTCTTTCTCTTTTATTCTATAGGCTTTCGTCAAGTGCTATGTAATTCTTGCTTAGGCAATTTTACAAATAGTGGAAAGTAAATTGCATGGGAGTTATGATGCTTATGAGCAGAGTGTATAGATTGGAAAACTTTGACGGTCCATTGAGCATTATGCAGCATCCTGGAAATGCCACACTGATGGAGGCTCTGATCTGCAGAACTCAAACCCTGTTTATTCCGGTCCTTTTCAGTTTATTCCATTACTACAATTCTCTTAATTTTTGTAGTTAAATGTGTAAGGCTTTTTTGGTTGGCTGGTTGTGTGTGTGTGTGGTTTTTTTTTTTTTTCCTCTTGATGAAAATATGTCTGGCTCTCTGGCAGTCAACAGCTGTGTGCGTGCGTGCGTGTGTGTGTGTGTGTGTGTGTGTGTGTGTATGGAATGGAATTGGGGATGAAAAATTCAACATTCATTACCCTACTTTTAACCTCGGTGTCACTCCTGTTTTTCATCATCCTTCTTGTTTCTTAACTTAAAATTTCTATCTTTGGGGGGTTGGGCAGCAAGCTCTCTCCTGTCCTCTGCACAGACTTGCATCTCAGCTCTCAACTTGGCTTCATCTCCGTATTCTTTAATTATCTTTATGGATTCCAGGATTTTGTAAAATTTTCTTGTCTGCTGAAGTATATTTTTTTCAGTTCTCATTTAAAAATCAGATAATCTCAGAAACAGAACCACAGAGAGTGGATTTAGATATAGTGAAAAAAAATTGATTCATTCTACCCAAGCAAGGCAGATAGACTAAAAATTACTGCACCCTCTGTTTGATACAGTGCTTAACTGGGCCCAGCTTCTCTGGATGGTAGGACCTTAATATTTTCTACCAACTTATGCCCACCTCTTCAAATTTTGTTGAGGAATTAAGTAAGAGATTTTGGTTTCTCAGGTCACCACATTGAATCAAAAGCTGGCATGAAGTTTGGAGGGGACATACAGAGAAGTGTTTGGTATGTAATTTTGAAATGACAATATTGTACTCTTTTAAACATAATATAAGCCGTGCTTTTCTTCCTGAAAAAGCTCTGTACTTGTGGACCTCATGAGAGTAAATCAAGTAAAATTTTGACCACTCTACACCCTATATATTTTCTGGTAATGGTTGGTTACCCAACACTCAAGAAAAGGAAACACTTTGTGTTAAAATAAATGTATTTCAGAGTAAATTAAATTTCAAATTTCAATATTATCAAAATCTTTAAAATTACCTTATATAGACAAAGGAGATTGAGAAGAAAAATGTTTTCAGTTTTTAACAGGTGTTATACCAGAGTTCCTTGCTGTGGCTGAAAATCATACCAAAATTTTTTTGTAGTGTGTTTGTTTGATTTGAGAAGGCAATGTTCACGTGAAAGAATGAGGAAGACAGTTCAGGCTTTAGGTGGCTTCAATTGATTTCTAAGACAAGTGTAAATAGTTATGAATATGGCTTTGTGATAATAGGTGATGATGCATATTATTAGACAATAATTTTCAGTGAAAACATTCAACTACAATTTAACAAGAGTATGTCATTTAGAAGAGCCCCAGAGTGATTTCACAACCAAATGCAAGTATGTCTTGTAGTATTTCTGGACCTTTCCTTTAACCAGAGTCTTGCCTTGGATTTAATTGCCTCATACATGTGTATCTTTGGGAACTTAAAGGTCCATTTTTTAAAAATAATAAATTTAATAATAATTTAATGAGTGCAGTAAAGGGTGGAGACAACAAAATATCCCTGACTTTGGTCTATTTATAGCATTTTCTTTAAAAGAAACTACCATCAATAGCTTACAGAGTGAAAATAAGGAAATTATGTAATTTATTTCTGTCTTTACAATTTCTCTGTCAAGTACATATTCCTCTCTCCATCTAAAATATTCTCAATTTCAGCTTCACACTCTCTATTAGTCATGTTCCAATGCCAATCGCAATTCCAACATGGTGCTCCATCTCTTATAAGAGAAAAAGCCTGTCATTACACTTTATGATTCTGCTTTGTAATTTTTAATTATCTCTTCTCTATTTAGACTGTATAAGAAAATTCACTAATAACAAAATAAACCAGACAGGTATTGATGTCAATTTAAAAACAATGTCCTGATATACTTCATAAAATAATGATTTATAAGTACATAACTATTTGAATATTTAATATAAAACCTTAATATCAATTCATAAGCATAGAATGATCTAAATATTTAATATAAAATTTTATATTAACCTGAGTTGATAATGAGTTACCTAGTGCTGCATAACACATTAAACTTATAAAATTTATCAATTGCCTCCTCTAGGCCAATCAATCAATCCATGTTTTTCAGGTAAATTATGTATTCTGATAAAATAATTTTCAGTGGATTTTGTATTCACCTAGTTGGTGTGACCTCAGAGATGATTTATGCTCTTGCAAATTAAAATAGTTTATGTAGTATCGGACTTGGCGTAGGGCTAGGGGCAATAATCTTCTCTGTTAGTCAAGGCCATTTGAGGAAAATTAAATGTATTCCATATTTTTCTATTCATGGTGCCTTCAGGTTATGACATTCTAAAAAGGTGATAAATATTCTCAGACATTATCAGTGGTTCCTGTTTTAGCATGGGTTGTTATACAATATTTGACTGATGACAAGTCCATGAAGTACAGGGGAATTCTAAAATAATGTATGCCAGATTGGTAAAAAAGGATAAAAAGAAAAAGAAACAATATGGAAAGGTGATGTAACATCACCAAAACACCTATTTTTGTTTGGGCTATGTCATCATAATGTGTCTTATCATAGAGTCTTTAGAACTTTAACATTTCTTGGATCTATTTCCTACATTATAAAATTTTTTAAATATTACTTTGACCCTTGACCTTATCATTATACATTTTTTGAATTTATGTACAATTTATTTTATTTTCATTGTAGTTTTCAATTACCGTTTATCATATCATACCCTCTTTCCCCACCACCCATGACCTCCCCCAACAATTATCACACTGTTGTCCATGTCCATAAGTCGTTTCTTTTTTTTCTTGCTCAATTCCTCCACCCCTTCCAAGCATACCCGCACCCTGAGCTGTCAGCCTGCTCTCTATGGATCTGTCTGTATTTTGCTTGATAGTTCATTTTATTTATTAGACTCCACACATGAGTGAAATCATAGAGTAATGGTCTTTCTCTGATTGGCTTATTTCACTTAGCATAATGTTCCCTGGGTCCATTCTTGCTGTTGCAAAGGGTGATATTTTCAACTTTTTTATGGCCAAGTAATTGTCCGTTGTGTAAATATACCACAGCTATTTCATCCACTCATCTACTGACTGACATTTGGACTGCTTCCAAATTTTGGCTATTGTAAATAATGGCACAATGAACATAGGGTGCATATATTCTTTCACGTTAGAATTTCAGGTTTCTTTGGATAAATTCCCAGTAGTAGAATTACTGAGTCATAAGGCAGGTCTATTTTTAATGTTTTAAGGTAACTCCATACTGCTTTTCACAGCAACTGTGTGAAAGGATTTTAAAAAGTCAAGGTTTAAACAGGAATCCCATTATTGCAAATGATAAATAAAAACATTTAAACTTAAAATTTGAAAATAAAAAAACAATTTTCAAATATTCAAATTTTTATGTTTGAAATTTCAAGTGGTCACTTTTCTTCCTGTCATGAAGAATTACCTGCCCTCATATATGAATAAAATGTCAACTTAGATTTAGTAAGAAAATACTTTCTTTAGGTGCTTATATTTCATGTGTTTTCTTTTTAAGCAAGTGGGAGAAAGTATAGGCTTAGAATTTTTTTAATGAGAACCTAGAGGTTCTTTTTTTTAAGAAAAACATTTTATTTATTTTTAGAGTGAGAGAAAGGAGGCACAAAGAGAGGGAGGGAAACATCAAGGTGTGGTTGCTTCACATGTGCCCCTTGATGGGCACCTGGCCAGCAACCCAGGCATGTGCCCTGACTGGGAATCGAGCCAGCGGCAACCGTTTGGTTTGCAGGCCCGCACTCAGTCCATTGAGCCACACCACACAGGGCTAGAATTTTTTTATATTAATAGTAATTTCTTCATCAATTTAATTGCCATCATTTTTTAATATTTAACTCCCTAGAATTGTTCAAATACAGTCTCTGGAGGGCAGAGTTAAACATTTCCCTTTAAAAAGCTTGACAGAATTTTGAATCGTTGCTTAATAGTTTCTTTAGCTCTACCAGACTAGTGAAATTGCATCTTTTACTTTAAAGGTTTCAGTTTTCTCCCCACTTAATTCAATAACATCAAGAAAAATGATTCTTACCCTTCCTTTCAGCTCTGTGTTTCCTTATAGTGTCACAGGAAACACAAAGAGCGCTGGAACAAATAATTGCATGTTGTTGACCTACAAACATATCTTTCTGAAAACCTTAGAAAATACTTCTCTCTTTTGATCTGTTCAGTTTGGGACAGGCTGTGGTGGTCATTTAATACTTATTGGCACCATTATACTTTGCAAGAATCATAACTCTTCACGTGCCATTGTTAATTTGGCTGTTAATTTGGCTCACAAGTGGCCATTACCGTTGTTTGGAGGTATATTACTTTTTGTTGAACTAATTGAACCATAAGCAAGCTGAGTTTTCATACCTTTGTACTTTAGCTGTACAAAGCCTCTGGGCAAACTACTTCAAAATTGCCAAAGTGAGCTTTTGCCATCTTTTTTACTCATATTTTTTAAAAGCTCATTTGACTCATTAACTGACTGATTCTTGTATTATGACAAGAAAAAAAGAATATTATATTTTTTAGTTTCTATACTTTAGTATCAAAGGCTAATCTGAGATATTATTTATTAACTGAAAGTTCTTCCAAGAAAATTTAGGGCCTATGCTTACAAGTGCTTTGCTCACTCAACCCATTCTCTGTCAGTCAAAGGGGTTAGATGCCTATCATATATTTGTGACAACCATAAATTGCACTGGTATTATAGAACTTAGATTACTATCTCTTCCTGTGAATGATCTTAGTTCTGCAAATCTAGTTCTCCAAAACTAGAAAAACTATATCGTTCTGGCACATGTGTTGACATCTTAGGCCTGCAAACAATCTACGACCAAAGTGGGCTTCATGGGCTTCTGACCAGTGCGGCCACAAAGGGCCAACCCTGTGTTCAGATGGAACCTATTTGTGGGGTTTCATTCTCTTTTGTCATAATCTGGAAATCATTAATAATATTATCTATGAATGTATGCTTTTAAGTGAAGCCCAGTGTGATTATGGAGTATGTTCCTATATAATAACACTTTCACTGAGCTCCTGGGAGCCTGCTCTGCACTTTCTGGTGCTCCAGCCTGCCTGGCCTTTCCTTCCCCACCTCTATCCAGTGATGTGTTTGTGGAGAGATCTGGATTCTGCTATCACACTTGACCTTCTATGATATGGGTGCAGGCCCAGGTGAGGTTACAGTGAGGATTAGATCACCCATCCTACTGAATTTAGGGACGGGGCAAGGTGGCAGACAACCCTACACCATGCTGGTAGCAACATGGCACAGGTGGCGGGTGACTTCATGAGGACTTCCCATCCCTCTGTACAAAGCACATCCCAGCATAGAGATCGCAGTCCCTTCAGAGTTACTCGTCTGCATGGGACGAAGTTGAGTTCTAGTGAAGAGGAAATAAATTTCCCTGCCCAGGCTGGGTTTACACATCATGTATTCTGCCTTGGACCTGGAAATTATGTAGCCAGAAATATCTGGGCTTATGTTGTTTGATTTCTATAATACAACTTGAGCAATTAAAAAATGTTTAAAATAATCATCCAGCATCTTTCTAGAGTTCCTTATATATAGTATATTCTTCATTAAATTAACCTTGTTTGATATTGACTTTTAAAATTAATGTTATGCTGATTTCTAGGTATTTTGACCTTTTAATATTCCCAATTAATTAACTTGTTAATTAATTGAATATTTAGAATATATGTCTATATTTAATATATACTATAAATAGTAGTGTATTGTAACTCTCATAAACATACAAGAAAGTTTATGAGAGTTACAAAGGTAGTTAGTGTTTTTTAAACTTATAATTTTTACTTAAAATATGTAAAGTACTATATATAAATATACATTGGCCAGTATTCATATATAGTCTTTATAATAAAAAAGAAAGAGAAACCTTAATAATTTTTATTAAATTTTGATTTAGACATTTGAGCTATATTATGGTACTAGAGTTATCAGATAAGTGTTTATATATAAAAAGTGATTTTAAAAAGCACTCATTTTAAGTGGCTTCTTTTATCTCTACAAATATTTATTATAATTATGAACCAAGATAATGGTTTATGCACCAAGATAATTGGAGGATAATGGATTTTAGTTTTATTCCGGGTTATTCTTTTTTTGAAAACTGTTGGAAAAAAGGCTAAATTACTATATGTGGTACTCATAGAACTCCTGTATGTAAGAATTAAAAACAATAATGCTTTTTCCTTCCCAATTAGTGATGACATCTAATGAAACATTTATGAAGAAGACCTTAGGAGGAAGGAAGAAATTAAGCTTTAAATTCCTTATTCAGAGTTTCAAATAAAGATGTGCATTTTATTCTGAACTTATAAAATGATTTTGTTAAAATTTTTGAACATTATAAAAATTTGATGTATTTTTGCCTGCATGCAGTTTACACTTTGCTAGTGCATTCATGTTATACATTTGTACCATCAAATTCCTCTTTTTCATGTACCAGTTTATGTTTTTATGACAGTGGAGAACTTTGTTGCTTACATACACAGATTTTCAGATATCACAATTACATACTTGTTAGGGACAAAACTTTTAAAATATCAATGTTTAATTAAAACTTTTTTGTAATAATATATCCAGCTCTTTGTAAATTAATGTGATAATGTTTACATATTAATGATATTTCTTGCTAAAAATATTCTTCCATTACACATGTAAATAAACAAATATAAGCCTCTGGTACATTATGATAATATTGAAAGAGCTAAAATTTTTAGAATCTTTATAGTTTACCTTAGAGGTAATTTAGAAACAAAGAAATGTCTTAGTCATGTACATCCATATAAATATTCCCCTCCCTCCAAATTAAGGTTTAAAAAGGAGGTGCTGCTGCTGGTGGTGGACTTGGAGGGTTACACTTTGTTTTGCAGCCACTGGGACAAAGTAGGATGACCAGGTGTGGCAGGGATGGACGGAAGGGAGAATTAACCCTTTAAGGAGTATGACGGCTCTTGTTCTGGCCCAAAAATATGAATGAGTTCCAACACTATTTTAAGATAGATTCATATTCATATGTTTGAATGTAATTTTACTGCTCATTACATAAAATTTAGGACATATATACATTTGTCCTATTTTTATTTAAATCTTTTATTAATAAGATAATATGAAAGTTTAAAAGGCTCAAAAATAATATATTTCCTCTGAATCTATAGCTTTATCAAAATCTCAACACAGGAATATTACTATCTTTCTTTTGATTATGTCAAACGGATAAAGCCTTTTTTCTTTCCTTTATTCCTCTATTTCTCCCATTCTTCCTTTTATTTTTTTTATCCATCCAACCATCCATCCTTCCATCCATCTAGGTTCCTATCTATTGACCCCATCAATATATTTATCTACCTATTTTACTCTGGTCTAGTGAAAAGTTATCCCTATTTACTTTTAGTTTTTTTCACAGGTTTTATTAATAGTCCTCAGGTTTCTTTGTCAATGTTTTAGAATCTGCTCACCATTTGAGAGCAAAGGAGCCCTTTACAGTTACATTTACTGAGAAATAGCCTGTTTGAATTCCTGTACACCTCAGCTCTCTGGGGGCTTCAAAACCTGCTCCCTGGCTGTGGCGAGGAGTCTGGCTGGCAGCCCCTCTGTGCTCCACAGCTCTAGCCTAGGGGAGCATTCCTAAATGGGTGAAGAAAAAATTTCTCCCTCTGTTTGATTTTTTGAGAAGATCTTTAAAAGGGAAATTTACTTTACCTTATTTTTGTTTGATCAGTGCTCTAAAACTGAGTTGTTTGCTGGGGAGTTTATTTTTAAGAATAAAAACATATGAGGAAAGGACAAGATAAAATTTGATATATACCAAGGAGTATAGGTTGCTTCTTTTGTTTTTTCTTAGTTAAAAATATCTCTAAGTCAATTCTTTTTATAAGCCCAGGAACATAACGGCATTTTTAAGTATCCATTTAACTGGTTGATAGTATCTTCTCTATTTCTGCTTTCTCATCCTGCATTGTGCAGGATACACTTTTCAGTTGAGCACCAAGTGCTCCCAGATCTTCCCATTCAACACCCCATGCCCTCCACCCTGCTGAACACGGTTTGTGTTGGTTTGGATATTATCAACTATTGTAGCAAATACTCATATTCATGGGATTCACAAATTAGAGATTTGTGACAGTAAAATGTGGTTTTCCTGGCCAGCTGATAACTATAGTCCACATAGTGATTCAGTGATCCATGTACTTCATTCTTACAGTTTGGAATCTTATGGGCTCCCAAAGCTTCTTGAATCTAGCTTATATATGAGAGAATAATGGAGAAAGCATATTATCTTCTTAGTGAATTTGCACCACAAATGAGTAACACATATCACTTTCACTCATGCCCTTGTTGCAAAGACTAGTCACATGATTCTACATAGACAAAGGTATGGTTTGGGCATGAAGCCCTTCCTCGAACGCCCCTTCTCAGCAACAATTTTACCTGATGGATGGGAACAAAGATAGTTGGTGGACAGTTGTCTTGGTTGCTCCAGAATGAAAATTAACTTTTTTCCTTTTCACCAAATTTGCAAAATGTTTCTTAGAGAAAAAAAAGTGTTTAACACTGTATAACATACTGAAGAAAGCTTTGTGTTAATTTTTCAGCTTAGATTTCATTTTTCAATTTTTAATTTATTTTTATTTATAACTAAGATCATAGAAAAATTTTAAGTTGAAATATACACCATTCAATTTCTTTCAATAAATTCAGTAAATATTCCTTGAATAGCTGTTATGTACCAGGAATTATGCCAAGCCTATAGATACAAAATAGGAACAAATTAATCCAAAATCACATTTTTCTCTTCAAAGGGAAACTTTATAAACTTGAGTTAGTTCAAGCTAATGATAGGTAAATTACAAGGCAACCAAGTGCTGTTACAGTTTGTAAATATCCAAAAAGGATAGACACACTTTCTAATAATGCATGTAAACAATGAAAAAAATAATCAAGGAAATACCTGTTATATTTAATAGCACAAGAATTAAAACCACAATGAGATACTACTTCACAGCAGTCAGAATGGACATCATTAATAAATCAACAAACAACAAGTGCTGTCAAGGTTGTGGAGAAAAGGGAACCCACATTGTTGTTGGGAATGCGACTGGCACAGCCACTCTGGAAAACAGTATGGAATTTCCTCAAACAACTAGAGATGGATCTGCCTTTCTATCCAGTGATCCCATTACTGGGACTATATCCTAAGAGGCCTGAATCACCAATTCAAAGAACCCATGCACCCCAATATTCATAGCAGCATTATTTACAGTAATAGCCAAGTGCTAGAAACAGCCTAAATGTCCATCAGTAAATGAATGGCTAAAAAAACTTTGGTACATTTACACAATGAAATACTATGCAATGGAAAGAAAGAGGGAGCTTGTACTCTTTGCGACAGCATGGATGGAACTGGAGAGCATTGTGCTAAGGAAATAAGCCAGGTGGTGAAACACAAGTACCAGGTGATCTCACCTACAAGTAGAACGTAATCAACAAAACAAACAAATGAGCAAAATAGAACCAGCTTTGATTTCATAGTAGATAGTGAGCATTCCTTAGGTTGGTATGAAATTTTAATGCTGGTGAACGCTGAATTATACTAACAAGTTTTAAAATTATTTTAAAATTTCCACTGACATTTTGAAGTAATGTCTTCAGGTATAAACATTTCAGTTACTCTTCCATAATGGTAAGTGCATATGTAAAACAAATGTAAGAAGCTGTTACTTATATGTCACACAGACAAAATTACCGGAGGGGAAGAGCGTTGGGAAAGAGACAGTAAAGGGTAAAAGGGGTCAAATATATGGTGACAAAAGGAGATTTGACTTTGGATGATAAACACACACTGCAATATTCAAGTGCTGTATTACAGAATTGTACACTTGAAGCCTATGTAATTTTATTACCAATGTCCCCCCAGTAAATGTTACAAAAATAAAAATGTATCTAGAATAACTGCCACAAACATATTTAAAGATACTTTTCATGGCATTGATAATTTTTAAGTTTCTAGGACAGTTGTCTTATATAATGGGCCCCAATCTAGATAATTCTTATTGCTTCATCATATTTAGATTCAAGCTAAATATTTTTTTGGTTTGAATACTTTACAAATAACCTGTTCCCTAAATGATACACTAATGATCTCTGTTTGAGTAAATAATTACAATGCTGATTACAGTATGGTTATTTCCTATTCTTTTTAGACTTATGTGTATGCATATTTATGTAAACAAGAGCTCTTCCTCCCATCTGCACCTATTTAGTATGTCACCATGAACTTAAGAATTTAAAATATTCATTGTCTTATTGTATTTATATACTTAAATCACCTCAAATTTAAATTGTGATATATGCCTACAATAGAAAAATATACAGCAATTAGATGCAATGATCTTCAGCATCCAACGTATGGATGAAGCTCACAAAAATAATATCAATTAAAATGAGACTGACACAAAATAGAATATTCTTTTTAAAAAAAATAGATTTTATTTATTTTATCTTTAGAGGGGAAGGGAATGAGAGAGGGAGAGAAATATCAACGTGTGGGTGCCTCTGATGCATCCCCTGCTGGGAACTGGCCTGCAACCCAGGCATGTGCCCTGACTGGGAATCAAACTGCGATCCTTTGGTTCGCAGGCCTGTGCTCAATACACTGAGCTACACCAGCCAGGGTAAAAGAGTATATTCTGTGTGATTATACTTCATGATGTTACAAAACAAACTTATCTATGCTCTCAGAAGTCAGGAGGGTGGTTACTCTTGATGGTGCAGGCGTGTGGCTCCTAGTGTTCTTATAATGTTCTATTTCTTGATTCAGGTCTAGTTAAAGGCATCTGTTCTGATAATAAAAATTTCCCAAGCAATGCTCTTATTAATACTTTTCTGATTGTGTATTATACATCAAAAATTTAAAAAAAATTGACCCAAAGTTGCTCAGTTGAACAAAGCTAGCTCCTTTGATTTCCGGACATATCCACACTAATAATTATACTGATTTGATTGTTCTGTCCCAAAATATATCTCATTTTTAGCTTGTACTTTTAATCCCCAGGTCTGAAATCAGCATTTTGCCAGAGTACTCATTCTTTTTAGAAGCCAAAATCTGAACAGTAGGTATGATAATTGCTGTTGGAGAGTCATTACTTTTAGACTCTTTCAATGGTTAGAAAAGAACTCACACACACACACACACACACACACACACACACACATACACACTTCTGGGATTTTTCTTCTAATTATGAAATCATACTGGTAACCCCAATTCAGATTCACCCACAAGGTTTTTCTCACCTTTACGTCTCATTTATATTTTTCTCTGTCTCACAATGAGAATTCTGATTGCCAGTGATACCAAAATAATCCTCTTCTCTTACTTATCTTTTTTCTACAATAAACACACTAGAGTTTTAGAATTATCCCACCCATGCTGCTACCAAAAACAAGCCTGCAGAGGAAACTTCAAAGCAACAATCAGTGAGTTTATTCCCCTCTTATTGTTCTTTCCCAATAAGATGGGAAAGAACATTTTTTCTTTCCCATCTTATTTGATTGGAGGTTTCTATTTTGTCAGGACATGTAATATTTCTATATTGTTCTTTCCCTTTATCTCCACCTTTTTTAGTCACAATCATAACATTACATACTATAAATGTATTACAAGTTTATTAGTCAATTACACCTCCATAAAGCTGGCACAAATTCAGCTGCTCAGGTGAATAGCCTCATTTCAGGGGCTTGATATCTGCTAATGCCGACTGTAGATAACTGCAGGCACACACCTTTTCCATCGTTCCAGAAAGTTCCAGTGAACATCACTGCTATAGAAAATTGGATAAATACCAGTCATGGTCACCCACTAAATAATGTTTGTGTTGTCAATATTTTATTAACTCTCAAAGCAAAATTAATTTCTAATTTTCTTGTGTTCTTCAAGGAAGAATATTACAAAATTCAGTTGGTTCCTGTTAATTAAGATTTGATTGTATGTTTAATAGTTTTCTAATTTAGAGTTTTTAGTAAAGTTCTACCATCTTTAAGTAAAAGATTTCTGTCCATCAGTGATTACTTTGAAAAATGGGTGTAAAACTATTGGTCAGTAAAAGATATTACCTCTATCGATCATTTGTTCCTTACATTCATCTAAAGGTAATTGCCAATTCCATTAATATGTAGACATTTAGCACTTAAATATTATCATAATCCTTACCAG
The DNA here is from genome assembly GCA_004027475.1 of Anoura caudifer. Classification (NCBI taxonomy): domain Eukaryota; kingdom Metazoa; phylum Chordata; class Mammalia; order Chiroptera; family Phyllostomidae; genus Anoura; species Anoura caudifer. The sequence continues at coordinate 132,585 of PVKU01001295.1, forward strand.
TTGCTCTAAGGTATGAAAAAAGTAAGTGGTATAAATTCTTAGGGTTTTTTTTTTTGACTTGACAAATCTAAGTTTGGCAAAAATCATATTTCCAAAGTCTTTCAATAACAGAAACAAATAAAGTCAGTACTTTCCCTACATGCTAGTCTTTATCAACAATATCCAACAGCCTCATCTTCACTCCCAATGTTGTGAATAAAGCATTCAGTTTCTGTTGTCTGTTATTGCATTGTGAAAAAATGACAGGGTGGATTTCACCAAATTTGGAACAGCTGGAAATGAAGTACAACAAGAGGCCCACATGAATACTAATTTTGGAGAGATATGCAGTACGAGTTTGGATGCTTTGAACAGAGAAAACAAATAGCAGCTTCAAATTTGAAATTCAAATCAAAAGTCATGGTACAGATGGTTGAAATTACAAATGAGAGATTGGCAGTTGGACTGCTTCTCACCTGGGTGGCTCTCTATAGCATGAACTAAGGTAATGCTAGAGATTAGTTTGCTTAATGATAGAGATTTTTCGAGCAACTCTTATATCATAGTTACCAAAACTCCTTCCTCTGGTCATAAAATGGATAAAAAAGGAAATAGGATATTTAAGATTTAGTGTTTGGGTGAAGACATGTGTAGAGTACTGCTTAAATCTCTGGCGGTCATAATGGATGTCGGAAGAATGTGGTTCACAAGACTGGGAAAGACCATATGAAATGATGGCTTCGTTTTTGTCCATCGAGTATGACTGTGGCAGTGGGTTTGTCATATAGGGCTTTTGTTATGTTGAGGTATGTTCCTCTATTTCTACTTGGCTGAGAGTTTTTATGATAAGTGGTTGCTTGATTTTATCATTTTTTAAAATCTATCGATATGATTGTGTGATTTTTTAGCTTTCCTTTTGTTTATGTGGTACATTGTGTTTTTTGATTTGCAAATATTTTACCAAACTTGCATCCCTGGATTAAATTCCACTTGATCATGGTATATGATCTTTTGAAAGTATTGCTGGATACAGTTTGGTTATATTTTGTTCATATTTTGTTTAGGATTTTAGCATCTATGTTCATCAGGGACATTGGCCTATAATTTTCTTTCTTTGTAGTTTTCATCTAGTTTTGAAACTAAGGTAATGTTGGTCTCATAAAATGAGTTTGGAAGTCTTCCCTCTGCTTGAATTTTTTGGAATAGTTTGAAATGGATAAGTATTAAGTATTTGAATGTTTGACAACATTTGCTTATAAAGCCATCTGATCCAGGCCTTTTGTTTGTTAGGAGAATTTGTTTATTGCTTCGATTTCATTAGTTGTAATTTGTCTATTCCTAATTTTTGCTTATTCCCAATTCAGTTTTGGGAGACTTTGTGATTTTAGGAATTTAATCATTTCCTCCAGGTTATCCAAATTTTTGACATATATTTGTTCATTCCATTTTCTTACAATTCTTTATATTTTTTAATTTCAGTTGTTATTTTTCCTATTTCATTTCTGATTTTATGTATTTGGGCCCTCTTTCTTTTTTCTTGATGAGTCTGGTTAAAGGTTTATCTTTTCAAATAACCAGCTCTTGGTTTCATTGATCTTTTTATTATTTTTTAGTCTCTATGTCATTTTTTCCACTCTAATCTTTATTATTTTCTTCCTTCTACTTACTCTTGACTTTTCTTGTTCTTTTTCTAGTTTTGTTGGGTGTAGGGTTGGATTGTTTATTTGAGATTATTCTTGCTTCTTGAGGTAGGCCTATAATGTTATGAATTTCCCTCTGAGGTAGTCTTTTCCTGCATCCCAAATATTTTGGGATATTGTTTGTTCATTTTTATTTGCCTCAAGGTAAGTTTTGATTTCTTGTTGACTCATTTATTATTTAATAATATATTATTTAGCCTCCTTGTGTGTTTTTTTAGTTTTTTTTTTTTTTTTATTGTAATTGATTTCTAGTTTCAGACCATTGTGGTCAGAGAAGATCTTGATATAATTTCTGTCTTTTGAATTAATGAAAACTTGTTTTGTGTCCTAACATGTGTTCTATCTTATTGAATGTTCCATGTGCACTTGAAAATAATGTATATTCTGGTGCTGTGGAACAAAATGTTCTGTAAATATCAGTTAAATCCATCTGGTACAGTATGTGATTTAAGGTCACTTTTGCTTTTTTTGATATTCTTTTAGTAAGAGCTATTCATTGATTTCAATGTGTGTTAAAATCCTCTACTATGACTGTATTATTGTTTCTTTCTTCCTTTATGTCCACCAAGGTTGCCTTTGAACATTTATGTGCTCCTATATTTGGTACATATATGTTTACAAGAGTTATTTCCTATTTTTGGATCAATGTCTTTAGTATATGTAATGTCTTTCTTTGTCTCTTGTTATGCCTTTGTTTTGAAGTATTATTTGTCTGATATAAGTATTGCTACCCCAGGTTTTTGTTTGTTTATTTCTGTTTTCATGGGATATCTTTTTTTATCCCTACACTTACAGTCTGAATGTAACTTTTGTTCACAATTGGGTCTCTTGCATTTGGCATAAATGGGGGTCATGTTTTCTTATCTATTCAGCTACCCTACATCTTTCAGTTGTTTTAATCTATTTAAATTTAATGTTAATATTGATACTTATTTATTGTCATTATTCTTTATACCCTTATATCTACATTCCTTTCTCTCTATATTTCTTTCTTTTTTTTCTTCTACTTCTTAACACAGGTCTTTCATCATTTCTTATAATATAGGTTTGGGTTGGGGGTAATGGGCTCCTTTAGCTTTTTATTTTTATAGCTTTGATTTCACCTTCAATTTTAAAAGACACCCTTGCTGGATAGAGTTTACTTGCTGGGAGGTCATTTAGTTTCATCACTTTGAATATTTCATGCCAATCCCTTCTAGCCTGAAGTTTCTCAGTTGAGAAATCAGCTTATAGCCTCTTGGGAATTCTCCTGCAGGAAACTAACTTATTGTCTCCTTACTTTTAACCTTTGTCATTTTAATTATGATGTGTCTTTTTTTTTTTCTTTTAAAGATTTTATTTATTTATCTTTAGAGGGGAAGGGAAGGAGAGAGGGAGAGAAACATCAATGTGTGGTTGTCTCTCCTGCATCCCCTGCCGGAAACTGGCTTGCAACCCAGGCATGTGCCCTGACTGGGAATCAAACCGCAGTCCCTTGGTTCACAGGCCCATGCTCAATCCACTGAGCTACACCAGCCAGGGCTACGATGTGTCTTGATGTGGGCCTCTTTGGCTTTATTTTGTTTGGGACTGTCTGTGCTTATGTGTCTCTTTCCTTCACCAGGTTAATGAAGTTTTCAGGCATTATCTTTTTCAAACAAATTCTCAATCCCTTGTTTACTCTGTTCTTCTGGTACCCCTACGATGTGCATGCTGTTATGCTTTACGTTGTCCCAGAGGCTCCTTCACTTTCCTCATTTTAATTTTTCTTTTTGTTGCTATGCTTGGGTTTTTCCTGTATCTTGTCTTATAAATTGCTGATTTGATCCTCTGCTTCATCTAACCTGATGATTTCTTCTACTTTATTCTTCAGCTCTTATATTGTATTCTTCATTTCTGACTGGTTCTTTATTATATGATCCCTATGTCTTTTTTAATGCTTACTGTCCCTTTGTTCAAGTTCTCACCGAGATCACTCATTCTCCCCCTAACATGTTTGAGCATCCATATAACCATTGTTTTGAAGTCTAAATCTGATACCTTGGTTCCTTCTATTTCACTTAATTCTTTTAATGGGTATTTCTCTTGTTCTTTCATCTGGGGCATATTTCTTTGTCTTCTCATTTTTTCTGCCTTTTTGTATTTGTATCATGTTTTAGGGAGATCTACTATAACTCCTAAACTTGCTATGATGGCTTTATAATGCAGATGTCTTGTGGGGTTCAGTGGTGCAGTCTTCCAGGCCACCTGGGCTCGGTGCTCCAGGAATGTTTCTTGTGTTGGTTATGTGTGCCCTTCTATTGTAGCTGATTCTTCAATGCTGTTGGCCATTCATGGGTGGAGTTAATCTTCAGGCTGGGTGACTCTAAGAATAGACCTTGATCACTGTGTATGAGTTGTTGTGTATGGACTGCCTCTCAAGGCAAAGTTGCTTTGAGCAAGGTCTGGTTTTTGTGGAATCCTCTATTGAATATGCCCCTTGTGTGGTACTTCAGGTTGAGCTCTGGTGTGGTGCGAAGGCCATTGTTGGTTGTATTGGATTTATGTCCACATGGACAAAGTTTTGGTGTGGGTTGATATCAGACATCATTTATAATTAATTTTGTTTACAAATAATATATCTCTAGTTTTTTCATATTGTTGTTCACTTTTAGGTCTTCCTTTTTAAATTTACTTATAATATTGTGGGATCGTTATGTTTAAGGACCTATGACAAAGAGCATATTTTAGTTAATATTCTAAATTTATAAATGATGGATTTAGTTTATCTTTCCTGCAAATTGAACTTCAACAAATGTGTAATGCGTGTGTAGCTCAACATTTGATGATATGCCTGCTTTTAATTTTCATCGAATGCCTTGATTGCTTACAAGTTACTTATGTGTAGTGTTAGAAAAATTTGAAATGCAACCTAATCAGATGTTAATTAGAAATAAACCATCATATTTGAACAAGATGGCATAATACCCTTTTCTGATGAAATGGCAATTGCTTATTTTCTTTACTTTTGTTATACAAAAATGAGTTGAGATTTGGATAATTAGAGATTACCAGCCACAATTTGACAATGTCCTGATTTAATATTTTCTTCTTTGTGAGATAGTGGGAACTTGATGCATTTAAAAAATATAAGTGCTTCTCTGATGTTTATATGATGAGTAGCAGTCATGATTGATATTTAGAAATTAGTTCATCAAAGGGTTTACATGAATGTAACATAATTGCATTTTTTTGTGCGAATTGATTTCATTGCTGTGTTTAATGGTTTGTTGCATACTTTGCAGGATAATGAATTTCATTTCCTTGTATTCTCCTATAAATATTCTGGCCATTTTTAAATTATAATTATCATAGCAGCTGTCTTAATCCTTGCAAATATGCACTGCTCCATGACTTTGAGAACTGGAATATTCAAGCCATGAAATATTATGGACATAAATGATAGACATAGATAGATAATACAGATGTACATATATATTGATGTATATATATGGATGTATATATGCATATATATGGATATATATTTGTGTGTATATATATTTCTATACAGACATATATATTCAAAATATTTTTACATTTTATACCTGTTAGATAGTGTTCTCTTCTATATGTGTTCACTATTAAACTTGTATATTTACCTGACAAGAGATGTCATTTTATACTAGCATCCTCATTAATTTTTATCAGTTCATTTGATAAGGGCATAACTCCTCATTGATTTTTCACATGTGACAAAAACCTCAGTCTAAATAAGAAACCCATTGACACTCAGCTATGATGGATTCATACAGTTTGTGTTGATGTATAATTTTGTGAGAATTTTTTTTCTTGGCTTTGGTAAATATACTGAGACTTTGAAACATGTATACATACTTTAAATGTTTAATAGCAGGGGAAAAAATTCTTTTCTTTGTAGAGTATTTGAGAATATACAAAACATGAATCTGTATAAATTGACAAAACACTAACCTAAACTGAGCAGGCAAAATTGAAATTCAGTAATAACAGTTAAGTTGCATTTCATTTTTCTTTTATATTCCATGGTCCTCAATGACTATTACATTTTGAAGTGGTGACAAAAGTCAGGTTTTAAAAAACACTATTTGCAAGGTAAATATATTCTGAGCATCCCAGGTATTGCAAGGTACAGTCTTCTCTCAACATTTATAGGCCTTACTACAAGAACTTGAAGAAAAGTCTATGTAGAATCAATGTATTTTATATTTTGGGTTTTTAAAAGATTTTATTTATTATTTTTAGAAAGAAGTGAAGGGAGGCAGAAAGAGAGGGAGGGTAACATCAATGTGTAGTTGTCTCTTGTGTGCCCCCAACTGGAGAGCTGGCCTGCAACCCAGGCATGTGCACTGACTGGGAATCGAACCATCAACCCTTTGTTTCCTAGGCTAGCATTCAATCCACTGAGCCCCATCAGCCAAGTTAAAATCTACACATTTTAAATCTATGAGTTTATTTTTTTATTTGGTCTTTGGATAAGTGCTAATCAGTAGCAAAGATATTAATATTGATATAATTAAAAAACATACTTTTGATGCATGTTGTTTTTATGGAATCAGCCTACAATTACTCCCTTTATTTATTTTTTTTGTTTTATTTTACTATTTACATGGGCTGTAATAGAATAGTTCTATAATGCTTAGTTTAGAATTAAAATAATAAGTCCATCTAGTTATTAAATATATATTGAGTCTTCCTATATAGCAATGATGTATTCATCATTGACTGTCTGTTTTTAATAATATATAGAATGCTCTTTTCTCCTATAAGTTTTTAAAAATAGTATGTTTCAGTTTCTTTTAATATTTCAATTTTGATGTTTTATTAAAATATGTGACTCATTTATAATTTATTTTTGTGTGGTTCAGGTTTATTTATGTTTTTAAATTAATGACTATCTGGCTAGTGAAACCAATACTCTGAAATAATCAACATTTTCCCAAATGACCTAAAATTTCCCTTTAATTATATGTTAATTTTCATATATGCATTTGAACCTTGTTTTACTTCTTATTCATTAAACTATTTGTTTCTTTCTTTAGGACTAAAAGGACCTATTATAATTTAATATTATATGATAATTACATATTATATGTTAAAACTTTTTATTTTTATGTACTGCAAACTATTTTTATTGAAAAATTATCTCAACTACTCTACCTGGTTTCCTACCTTGTGTCAATACATAATTTTAAAAATTGTACATGCATATATAATTTTTACTATCAAAAATAATTTAAAATTAGCTTCATCTGGTGTGGGTCAGTGGATTGAGTGCCAGCCTGCAAACCAAAGTGTCTTGGTTCGATTCCTAGTCAAGGCACATTCCTGGGTTGCAGGCCACATCCCCAAACAAGGGGCGCATGAGAGGCAACCACACATTGATGTTTTTCTCCTTCTCTTTCTCCCTCCCTTCCTTCACTAAAGTAAATAAATAAAATCTTTAAAAAATAATTTAAAAATTAAAAAATCCCCCTAACTTTGCAATAAATGTTGCATAAACATCTGAAGAATATTTATATCAAGGCATGTCAAATCAATAACTTCCCAGGTTTCAGGATGTAAAAATAATGTATTTTAAAGTTAACAAGAGATCAGCTTTTTGTGAAAAGAAGCCACCTAATAAAAATCGCTCCATTTTGTTAGATTTTTAAGTTGAATTCAGTGAAAATCAATGTATCTTGTCACACTGTTGCCCACTTTCTTTATCATAGCTACCTTTTCCAGTCCCCAGTTTTAAAAGGTTAATTATTTTGTTTGATTGGGAGAAATGAAAATGAGAATTTTGAGGGCATTCCTACTTGACAGAATTGTGGCTAATTCATCAAGTGTGTTGTGGTGGGATACAAAATGAGGTTTCAGGATGTGGCTTTAAAAGCAAACGTCATATGCTGTCAAATTCAGAAAAATCTACCCAACACACTAGTTCCCACTCTCCTGAGAGGAATTGTTAATCAGGAAAAACTACCACATTTTAGAGTATACTTATAGGAACATGTGGCTTTTTATGTAGGTATGTCTGACAATAACTAGTGTAACCCTGTAAAATGTACTTAGGTATTGGTACAAACTCCTCATTGCTACTCTTTGGACCTTCATTGGAAAACTAAAGCTCAAACTAAAATTAATAAAGTCCTGTCCAGTTGGAACTGATTTACTGCCTTTCAAAATATCTAAGTAAGGAATTCTGATGCCCATCTGATGTTTTCACTGCTTAATTTGGTATACATATTTTCTGGGAGAGCAAATTTTATTTGTGCATTGCTAATGTGTTACATTTCAAGCTGTTTTTTGATTCCTCAAACTGGCAAATTTTCACACAGTTATCTACATTTCTTATGTAGAAGGACAACTATAGAATACAGCCTAATATGAATATCCCTAGCTACTATTTTAAGTATGTAGCCTATAGAATGTAGCATTTGTGAAAGATCCACAAACTGTACTTGGGAAAAGTTGGGTATGTGTCATATATACCTAAGAAGTTGTGATCACCAGGGTGACCAACCTCTTGCCTTTGGGGTGCTGTGGATGGGAAGGTAAGTAGAGTAGATAGTTCCAGTTTATTATTCACATATTGCTTTGGGAGAAGGACTTTCTCATTTTTTATATTTTAAACATTGGCCAAATGAATATATGCTAGTGACTTACACATTTCTTTGTCCAGCTAGAACAAGGGAATTCAAATAAGTCAGTTAATCAGAATTCACTGTCCAGGGCTTCCAGATATGTTCTACTAACCTCTGACTCCTTGTGAAAGGATTTTTATTGTGAGTACTTAATATTTTATGGGAGAGTTGTCAGCTTCTTATAGAGCTCAAAGAGCATATATTTTTCTGACATATGATCATAATTCCCATCAGCATGTTTAATGTCAGCATTGTAGGATTGCTTTGATTTACTAAAGGGAACAAAAGAATTTGAAACTCATCAAATAGAATAACTGTGCACACTTCAGGAAATTCTCATTACTCTGGGTGAATATTTGGGACTAGAGGGACAAATACGCAATAGATGGCTCTTAGTGAGTTGCTGATTAATCTATTTTTCCCTATTAAACTGTTCCTGGAATGAGAATTTTGAGGACTAGTTTAACATACATACACATACATAGTTTATGCGAGAGCAAAACACATACAATATTCATATGTATATATTAATATATATTACATAATAGAATATATTATCTGAAAATTGATCATGTATTAAATGTGAAAAGGGAGTTTTAATTAAAAAACAAATCAAAGCAAATCCAAAATGTTTAAGACTATGGATAGTAGATGTTTTAATAATTATTTTATTAAAAAATAAAACCACTTCAGAATGCTATCCATGTTACAAAGCACAAGACCACAAAAGACTCTTGGAACGTGGTCTTTACTCTGTGACAGGCTATAAATCAGCTAGGGTATATTTATTTTGTTTTGCAAAGTACCATTCCTTCTTCATTTTTAAAACTCAGAGCCATGAAAAGAAAATGGCCTCTATTGCCAGAGGGACAGTGGATTGATAATCCTTGCTACTAGTGTAGATAGAGAGTGACTAGTTTAATAGAAAAAAATAATAGTTAAAATCATTTGATCTTTTAACTATATTGAAGGGAACATACAGTTTTGACATTAAGTAAACTCAGGAACTAAACATATAGTAAATACTTGATCTGTTGATAGTTTTTGCTATTGAAAGTGAACATTGTACCAAACAAATTTGGGGAATGTTGTTAGCAAAGGTTTTGTTTTTTCTAAAAAGCATGTACAACCTTCTCTTATACTAAATTTATACCATCAACAGTTATATTCTTGGCCATCATTTGACTATGATTTCTTAGACTTAAAGGTATAAAGAGAAATCTTGTAATTGGTATGTGTTTCCAGAATAGAATTTGAAATATTAAGATATGACTGTAAAGTTTTGATGTGGCTCTGAAATTATTAAATTGACTTTCAAATAAAATTAGAAACTTTGCATTTAACTATCTGTTAACTCTATTTATATATTGGACCTTTTATTTTTCATTTTAACTGTTAAATGGCCATATTTATCATAAGCTAAAAATTTGGTCTGACTTCATTTATTTTTGTGTATAATTCTAATTTTCTTTTTGTCATTTTATAGTGTATTTCACATATTGCTTAGTATGAGATGTGTTAAACTGTCAACGTGTATTTTCTTAGAAAGATATGATGGGGCAGTAGAAATAAAATTGAAAAAAAAAAGAACAATGAGAAAATATTTTTAAAAAGCAAAAAACAAAATGGAACTAGTTTCTAATTCTAAAAAAATCTTTCAGATTTGGTAATAGTATACTTTTTGCCATGTTTAATGTCAGAACTAACATCATAAGTAAGATATAAAAAATAATGACAATTTGATTGTGAACTACCAACCAACCAACAAACCAAACAAACAAAAACTCCTACTATTGCAATTAATATTCTGACAAAGAGACATGGAATGATTAAGACAAAAGTTTCATTTATAGACAAGGTGAATATACACCAAAGAAACCCAAGAGAATACACTGAAAAATTGTAAGAGTAAACAGGACAATTTAGTTAAGCATTAAATATAGATTTTGTGGCGCTGAATTAATTAAAACAATTGATACTAACACAAAAATGGACAGTCATATCAGTAGACTAGCCCCTCCCAAACCATATTTTGGTGTGTTAATTTTTTTATTACCATGCTTTAAATATCATACAAGTTAAATGAAAACCAAAAATATGTTTTTAATTATTACTTTGTAGGATATTTGCCACCCAAAGCTTATTTCATTATAATCCTCATTTAGTCATATTTATTAAGTGCCTATATGCGCCAGGTACTTTCCTAGGTATCCAGATGACATCAATAAAAATCATTAGAAAAGAAAGTCTCTGTAGATTATGCTATCTGCTCATGCAAAGCTCTTCTCCATTTTGATTTTTAATTTTATGCTATTGTTTTCTCTTGTTTTCCTATTCCAGTTACATGGGTCTTCCTGAATGGATATCCAGTCTATCCATTCTAATTTATAATATATAAATATGTATTGTATTTATATATTATTGTATGCATTTATAATGTGTAATATATCATAGCATATATCACAATATATTGCATATTATATTGCACTATATTATATATTTATTATATTGTATTTATATGATAACATATTTAAATATAATATTTATGTATAAATATATTTTATATTTTATGTATTGTGTAATATACTATATATACTTTATATATAAATATGTTATATATTTATATGTAAGTATGCATTTATATTTATATACCACCAAGTATTATATATCAGTATGTATATTCTTAAAACTACGCATAGTGTTTATGTGGATGCATTTTTCATTTACACAAGTTGTATTGTTATGAAGTTCATTTCATTTCTTAAGTTTTCTTTATTCTTGATTTCATTTTTAAGATCTACACTTTTGGCTGGATTTCTCTGGGGTAATATTCTATTGTATGCATATGCATATTCCATGTATCATTTATTGATTCTCCTAGTGAGGAACAACTAAGTCAACTCTAACTATTCTGACATACACATTGTTATCATAAATAACTGTCTATATATGGCATGCACAGATGGTCTGTTTGGTTTGTCTAAGGTATATCCATTTTATGACTGTTCCAGCATATTAATTTCCTCCCTCTCCTCTCACCCATTCTGCCTCTCCAAGACACTTCTCTGGGGTGTATGTTCAATGCTGAAATTGCTTGATATGGGACATATGAGATACATATTCTTTCCTAGAATAATTTTATGGTTTGTATTCCTTCCAGAATATATTGTTTCTCTTTACCCTGTCCTCATGAAGAGTTGTTATTTGTCATTGACTTTTTGATTGTCAGATATATTTCATTGTCATCATAATTTACAATTTTTTTCTAGTGAGGTGGATCATTTCTACATTCTTCCTATCCATTTTAGCTTCTCTTTTTATGAATTGATATTTATCTATTTACTAAACCCATAATGATATAAAAGTTTGTTTAGTTAATCTGAAGGGTTCTTTTATATTTTAAATATAAATCATCCCTTCTTACATTTAAAATGTCATAAAAGGCTTTGCCAGTGTTTTTGCCTGGTGTTGCCACATTAGAATCATTAATTGTACTCATATCAGGTACTTCCCTCGTTGTCACAAAGGCATTCTCCTCATATTTAAGCTTTAGGACCTTCACTTTTTTATTTTTTAAATAAATTTTCTAAATGTTTCAGTTACAGTTGACATACAATATTATATTAGTTTCAGGTGTACAAGCCAGTGATTAGTTATTCTATAACTTACTGCATGGTCATCCTGATAAATCCTGCACCCATCTGACACCATGCACAGTTATTACAGTATTATTGACTACATTCCTTATGCTGTACTTTACATCCTCATGACTATTCTGTGCTTTCAAATTCTTATTTCCTTCACCTCTTTTACACATCCTCTCCAAGACCATTTCTATCTGGAAACTGTCAAAATGTTTTCTCTGAGTCTGTTTCTGTTCTGCTTGTTCATTTGTTTTATTAAAGTTTAGATTAAATTATTGCTAGATATTTATCTATTGCCATTTTATTTATATATATTTTATCTTCATGTTTCTTCTTAAAGACCATATAACATTTTGTGTAATACTGATTTGGTGGTAATGAACTCTAGCCTTTTCTGGTCTGGGAAGCTCTTTGTACTTTCCCACTTAGTTGAGGAGTTGGAGCTTTTTAGCATACACGGTGTTTATAGAAAATTTTCTCCATGTAGTGAATCATCTTTTACTCAACATATTTTATGAATTTAACAGCCTGTATATCAAATTTCCTTAAGTATACGAGCCTGTTTCAGGGCTTCTATTCTAATCCAATATACTACATAGTTTTCTGCATCTGTCCTACAGTATTTTATTTTATTTTATTTTATTTTATTTTATTTTATTTTATTTGGAATATATTTTATTGATTATGCTACTACAGTTGTCCCAATTTTCCCCTTTTGCTCCCCTCTACTTGGCATCCCTCATTCCTTCCAGCAACCCCCCACTTATTTCATTACCATGGTCCATGCATATACATTCTTTGGCTACTCCATTTCCTACATTTTATTTTTTTTTTATTGAATTTATTGCAGTGGCAATGGTTAATAAAACTACATAGGGTTCAGGTGTATAATTCTATAATAATTCATCTGTTTATTGTATTGTTTGTTCATCATGCAGAGTCAAGTCTCCTTCCACCACCATTTATTTCCTCTTTACTCTCTTCTACCTCCCCTGACCGCCCTATACTTCCAGTAATCACCATACTGTTGTCTGAGTTTATGAGTTTTTTGTTTTTTATTTGTTTGTTTGTTTGCTTAATCCTGTCACATTTTCACCGAGCCCCCCAAACCTCCACGTGGCTGACAGAGATCAGTCTGTTCTCTGTGCTATAAACTTTAAATACAATGACTTAGTGATATAATACTGGTAGGGAAAATTATGAATATTTGTCATTTTCAATAGGGGTTTTAACCATCTGTAGACTTACTTGCTTCCATTTTTTTTTTTTTTTTGGTTAAATCAATTCTTAAGTTCCAAAACAAACAAACAAACAAAAAATGACATTGCTGGGATTTTGAATGAAGGTGAATGGATTTATTAATTGTTTTGATGAGATTTATATTTTTATATTATTCAGTCACATCACTCATGAACAAGTATATCTTTTGACCTATACAATGCTGCTTAAAAGTTTACTTACAAAGGCCATGTGCTTTTATTGTTAGATTAATTCACGTGACATATGTTTGCTGTTATGGTAAATGGAATCCTATTTTTTATTAACTATTGTAATTAGTTTTGGTTTGATTTCATTTTATAATCGTACTAAACTGCTGAGTTCCAATATTAATTTTATTAGTTTTTAAAATGTTTTCCCGTAGGCTTTCTATGTAAGAGATCATATGATTTGCAAAAGGAAGCAAAACAAAACCAAAACATTTTTCTTTCTCATGCTTGTGTCTCTTCTGTTTCTTGTCTGTAGCATTGGCGAGAAACTTGAGTAGCCCATGAACATTGATAGTAATAAGAGATGTCCTCATCTTATTTTCAACCTTCAAAAAATAAATTAAAAATGTATTCCTCAGGTATAGAATTTGCTATAGAATTTTGACATTTTCTAGTAAATGAAAATGCTATATTTAGACACTAAGAAAGTCTATTTTTGTTACTAGAAGTTATTGTGCACTATCAACAATGTTTCGTTTCACTCCAGGTGATAATGTGTTTGTGTTTTACTTTAGTTTATTAATATAGATAATTGCATTCATTGATTTTTCTGGAATGAAATAACTCCACTTAATATCATATTATTTTAATACACTATTGGATTAGTTTAATTATTTTTACATTTAGAATTTTTATAACTCTGTTCATAAATAAATTATACCCATAATTATTTTTTTTGCTTTTTTTTGCATACACTGGTACTTACACAGCTCCTACACCAAAGACACTGTATTCAAGGGCAGGAAAGGGCTACAAAGTGTTTAGTTTACTTCTTTCTTGACACCACATTCACTAGTTTCCAAAAGTGCCATAATTAAATTTTTTGTAATGTCTCCCTATAGTTTGATACAAGGAGACAGCTTCTTCTCCTTTAAAAAGTATAATTTATTTAACTTAGGAATAACCTGTTCCAAAAATTATTGTAAAATGAATATATAGCATCTGGAGATTTTGTGAGGAATCTGTCATTTCAAACAATTTTATAATTGATGGTTTATTTCAATTACCTATTTCTTTTATAATTTACCATATTATATTTTCCTAGAAATTTATCAGTTTTATCTGGGTTTCAAAATCTAATAATGATTGATTTATTTTATTATTTCATGAAATAAAATATTTACAAAATGTATAGCTATTTCTTAGTTTATCCTATATTTCATACCTTTCTTTCTATATTTAATATAGAATGGCCTTTTATGATTTTATCTTCTCCACATGACTTTAGGACAAAAAGCTGGCCTAAAGGAGGAATGACTCAAGTATTACAATCTCGATCAACTTCTCAATTGGCTCTACAGTTTTACACTGGTATTTTTATTATCTTTATTTTTTTATTCTCCCCTGAGGGGTATGTTCATTGATTTTAGAGAGACAGAGGAAGGGAGAGAAAGATAGAGAAAGAGTAACATCAAAGTGAGAGAGAAACATTAACCATTTGCCTGCCATAAGTGCCCCTGCCAGAGATCGAACCTGAAACCTAGGCACGTACCCGGATTGAAATCAAACCCATAACCTTTTGGTGTACAGGATGATACTCCAACCAACTGAGCCAGCTGTCCAGGGCTAGAGTAGTATTTTTATAAATATTAATTCTCCTGAAGACAAGAATAACTATCATCTCATAGAAAAAAATATACAACTTAATGCATTTAAGTAAACTGAAACCTACTTTGACATTTCCAAATGCCATATATTGTTTTTATCCTATAAATTTCTCAATCTTAACTCTCTGGAATTTTGTGTTTTTATTTAACCCCAATTTTATTTGCTTTACATTTTTAAGCTAATATAAATTGGCTTATTATAAATTACTGAAGAGATTTACAAGGAAAAAGAAAAGGCAACATTACATTGATAAATTCAGTCATGTCTTTCTATATAAAAAAATAACTCTACCCTGTCTGGTGTGGCTCAGTGGATTGAGTGCCAGCCTATGAACCAAACAGTTGCAGGTTCTACTTCCAGACAGGGAGCATGCCTGGGTTGTGAGCCAGGTTGCCAGTAGCGGGTGCGTGAGAGGAACCACACATTGATGTTTCCCTGTCTTTCTCCCTCCTTTCCCCTCTCTCTAAAAGTAAATAAAATCTTTAAAAAAAACCCTCAAAGGTGACAGATAACTAAAACACCCATTAATGGTTTTTATCACTTTTCCTGGAAATGATTATCATAACTACTGAATTATTTACAGGAATTTTTGTCATAAATTAATTAAGATTACCTAATTTTAAAGCTGATGAAAGAAAAAAATGTAAATGGTGTAAGAAAGTTTAGGCTCTAGATAAGATAAAAATTCAAGATGTTAGGAAAATAGGGCAAACATGAAAAAATTCTGGAAATTTTAATTTCTTTGGAATAAGAATCTATTCTTCTGAATTATTATCATAGAATCTAAATGTTTTGAACATGGTATTTTTGTTGTATAAAGAAAGTTTTCTACAAACAAATCATTGAATTCTGATCATCACTTATCACCTTAAAAATCAAGGAGTTTCCAATTTACATGGTTATATTTTAATTACAGAACTCTATAGATGTTCAACACAATGGGAATTTTCTCCAAGGATATCTGATCTGATAAAGCTGGACAAAAATGGTTCTAAGGCAAAGGCATCAGTGTATGTTTTTAGCATATCCCTTACAACTGGTAGGTAAAAAGAATACTTTTTAAATTGGATATAGATATGTTTGTTCATTCACTTATCTGAAAAATGTTTATTGCTCACCTAACAATACAGACCTCAAACACAGTTGTGACTGCTGTGTTATCAGTGCAAAGACAGGAACTCTCACTGCTTTCATAGGGCTTATAGGTGAGAGATAGTCATTCCAAAATTAATTACAACCAAGGTTATTTAATTTCAATTTTGATAGTAGCAAAATTGGAAAGTTTTAGAGTTCCATAAAAGTACCCTTGGCTGTTGTGGCTCAGTGGATTGAGTGCCGGCCTAGCAACCAAAGTTTCGATTCCCAGTCAGGGTACATGCCTCACGTGTTGGCCAGGTCCCTGGTTGGAGGCATGAGAAAGGCAACCACACATCAATATTTCTCTTCTTCTCTTTCTCTCTCCCTTCCCTTCTACCTGAAAATAAATAAATAAAATCTTAAAAAAAATAAATCATCAATAACAAATATTTTCAAGAATGTGTGTGTGTGTGTGTGTGCACACGCGCATGTGTGTATGAGTGGGGACAGGGAGAAATTAACTATGTGAACAGTGAATTCTTTTGTGAAAGAGAAAAATTTTATTTGGACCTAAAGGATGTGTTGAAGGTAGCCAAGATTTAGGTAGGGAGTAGCAGAAATTTTAGTCTCCTGCCTCTCCTTACCTATACCCCTTACTGATTCTGAGAGTAAGGTCAAAATCTAATAAAGACTATTAACCTTTCTTCCTAGTTCTAGGTTTTCGTTGCTCAGAAGTGAGTGGAAAGAGAGGATATGATTAAATAGAATCTAAGGCAATCTATAATGAAGGAGTGAATGAAAGCCTTAGGATCCCCATTTGTATTGGTAGGTTTAAATTGTCATCCCTGCTGGCTAATGTTATTGTTCCCCAGATAAAGCATTTGCTGAGTAAATGAGGTGAAGAGCATACACCATCGCCTGTGGGTTCTCCACCCATACTGGCTGCCTCAGCAGGGAGGCCAGTGATTAAAACAATATGGAAATTTGCTGCTCCAACCCTGAAAAGGCTCACTGCAATAATGTGCAGTATGATGGAATATAGCTTGCCTTCTTGTTAAACTGTTCTATTGGGGAATAATATTTGGTTCAGGCTGTCTCTGAAATCCATTCTAATTTACTGACTATAAAAAGAGTAGTTATCTATAGAGCAAAATCTTTCCAATTGTATTATTGAGATCTGCACAGGTTATTTTTAGTCATTCAAACAAAAGTTTTGCAATTAAGTAGAACATAAATAAGCTGTGCTCTTATGATGCTATACTATATTCTCAATCAGGGCACAACTTGGTTTGTGATTGTGCATTTAATTAAAATACAAACATTAGCCTTGGCATTATTTCATGTACAATCTGGTTAAACAATTTCTAAATGCTTCATTGGAATTACAGAGTGACCTCTTTAAATGAATGAAATTCAGGACAGCACCATCCTATAATAATAATGAATTGTATACAACCAAGTTCTGTTTTATAATGTGTTAACTGCTTGCTTCATTTTGGAGCATTGTACTCCCTGAATAGGGCTAAAGCTTTGCCACAAAGGCCAGTATCAAAGATATTTTGAGTATTGTGTTGCGACCATTCAAGGCTAGGCAGCTCCATGGTATTCACACAGATGCAAAAATACTCATGGGGCCTTTGGGATGCCTGACATGCCTTTATTTATGGGTGGGTGAGCCACGTACACTGCAAGCTGTGTGTCTATCTGCAAGTCTCCGCAGGTCACACATTGTGGCCCTTGCTCCCCAACATGGCACTCATCGTGGCACCTGTCCCCTTGTGTGTCTCTGACTAGTGAAGCCCCTACTTGTTTAAGTACTAGAGGGGAACAAAGCCAGAAAAATGCCAGAACATTACATAACATAGCATAGTTCTGTGCATGCAAGCCCACTTTATGTTATAGGAACAGTTTATTGAACCCAATCTCAAGGCTGTGAGAACACTACTTATCAGGCCTCTCCTAGGCCATGGGAACAATGCTTCCCTTCAATACCCAAACACCTGGGTGAGCAAGCCAGACTGCCTCCACTTACCCCACAAGTATATTTCTAAATATTGCCAAAACATCATGAACAAAATATTAATTAACCTCTCCCCCCTGCCAAAGATATAACAGAAGAAATCTACTCATTAAGGAGATAAGGTTTTTTTTTTAATGAGATTTCTAGTTATAGATTAAATAGACTAAAACATTAGAATAAAGATCTGGGTCCAATTATTCCTCTGATTTTAATAATGATTAAAATGTTAAATAGTTTTTACTATATAATTAGTTCAATAATTATAGCTATTAAGCCACAGTGTTAGTTTTCAAATGATTTGCATTTGATATGAATTATTTCTGGGATTTTCCTTTAAGTATTTATTGTAACCCTTTTAGCAAAATGTGATTAATATAACTGATCAGAATTAATTGTGCACCAAGATTTTCCTAAATGTGTTTGGTAGATCTTTAAAATAAGGTATGTGTTAAACTATATGGTCATCATATCTTGGTTAAACATCTGAACTTTAATAAGTGCTGCTTTCTCAGATTGTTTTCATGCATACATGCATTTAGCCATTTATTTAGGCATTTATTCCGATATTAACTACTTATTTTGTGACTTACATCATATTATGAGATAAAATAGTTAATAATAAGAACTAGCATTTATTGAATACTTATTTTGTGTGAGAAATACATAAAACATTTTATGTGCAATAAAGCACCTAATCAAAAAACTACCACATAAAGCAGGTGTGGGTTATTAAGCCCATTACAAGTGAAGAAACCAAGAGAAAGAGACATGAAATGACTTGCCATGTCCACCTACCTGAAAAGGATTCATTTCTAGCAAAACTCTAGGTAAGGATCTTTTTAATTATTAAACTCATTTTTCTTCATAGGTGATAAATCCCTGAAATTTTATCTAAATTAGACTATGAACTTTTAAATTAATGTAGTAAGTAATACAAACACCTAAGTAGATAATTATAGGTCACTGTAATAAAGTCTACTATAAGTTCTAGAGTTTGAGCAGGATAAGAAAGCAGTAGGTGATACCTTACAGGGAGCATGATCTCAAATAGTAGACATTCTCTTCCACTAAATATGAGAGTCATTGAATTAGTCAACTCTTACAATTGTAAAACAAAACTAATAGGGCCCTGGCCAGGCAGCTCTGTTGGTTCGGACATCATCCTGATACACCAAGGCTATGGGTTCAGATCTCTGGTCAGGGCACATACAAGAATCAACCAATGAATGCATAAATAAGTGGAACAACAGATCAACATTTCTCTCTCTTTTTCTTACTTGCTCACTAAAATCAATTTAAAAAATTAAAAACAGAAGCTAATAGACTAATCACAAGTTGCAGATATCTTAAGGGAAATAATTATATAGTTTTAGGTTTTCTACCATGGTTTTTATTTTGGTACTTGCTTTGTTTGTCAAAACTGAATATTCATTATTCAAACTCACAATTAATTGTATCTAGGTTGGTTATTTCATATATATATATATATCATTGTGGCTTCATAGCTTAATGCATTTTAATTATTATATGATACAGTATTTTCAGCATGTAATACTCTTGCTGTTATATATGAGGGAACAACATGTGTCCTTAATCATTGCGTCTGCAAGGGCATGCTTACTTCTAAGCATCATCCACTAACTGAATGGCTTTGGGAATAACTTCTTGGCTTTTTCATTTATGTCTTGGTTTTTGTTTAGCTGTGTAGTTCACTGTGCCATATAAAATGTTTATCATTCTTATTTCCAAGCAAAAAAATAGAATTATTTGGAAAGGAATTAATAGCAATAAAAATGTGATTACACGCAAAGGAGAAAGGACCAGGGAGGGAATATTTATCCAGCAAATTCAGGCAACAGAACATCTCTAATATGCATACATTTTAAGTTAAAAATATTGGTTTTTGTCCAATTTAAAATTTAGATACAAACTTCTATTATGTAACAAATGAGAACCTGCAGAACTCTGAGTAATTTATGGTCATTTAGAAATTTGTCTTTTTTAAATAAGGCAGTCATTTTTCATATCTAAGGATTAAATTTATATAATTTATAATTGAAACAGATTAATTTGCATATACTCAGAAGAGTATTATTCAATATAACTTCTCCAGTTTTGATTAAAGCATGTAATCTCATCATTATTTACTCTTATTCCAGCTAGAACTAGTTTCCTTGCATCTTCAAAACAAAGGTGTAGATTGTTACACCTGGCTGGTGTAGCTCAGTGGATTGAGCTCCGGCTGTGAACCAAAGGGTCGCCAGGTCGATTCCCAGTCAGGGCACATGCCTGGGTTGCAGGCCAGGTCCCCAGTGCAGGCCATGTGAGAGGCAACCACACATTGATGTTTCTCTCACTCTCTTTCTCCCTCCCTTCCCCTGTACATACATAAATAAACAAAATCTTAAAAAAAATAAAAGGGCTTATTTGAAAGAAAATTGCACTATCTTGGATTCTGTTGAGAGATGACTAAACTACTTTAAGGATGTATTAACTCTAAGGCCACAGACTGCATAACTGGTGGAAATATTTCTCTTGTAGTTGAAAGACCAATTTATATCTGAAACTGAAAAAAAATCACCTTTCCCCCCTAGAAGCATTAGGATCAACTTTTCTTTAAAAATAAGTAGTTAAAGGTACTTGCCATCATGAAATATGGTTCTATAGGGACAGTCCACATGGGGATTGTAGTAGTGACTAGGTATTATCATCATTCTGAGAAATTTCATTACTAAGAAATATTTCTCACTTATCTGAAATTAAAATTTACTTTTATAAATTTAGAAATCCTGTATTTTATCTGGCAACTCTAACGTGCCACCTTCTAACATCCTGACTTTACTCACTATGTTAATTTTATGAAACCAGGGATCTCTTGGCTTTTTCATAATTTAAGTTTCTTAAGCAGAATGAGCTTGAAGCAGATGCACAATAATACTTGGAAGATAAAATTTTCCTAGTAAAGATGACCCCAGATATTTGTTGTCAATTCCACTTATAATATAATCCCAATAATCATCCCAATTATAGGTATCAGTGTACAATTGATTACATTTTAAAATCCATTTTAATAGTTAATTAATCTTTTCACATGATTAATTGATAGAATATTTATCCAATCCTTAAAAATATCTCACCAGCTATATCTGAGATGATGAAACTAAAACATGGGAATAATCCAAGAATGATGTTTTGTTTTTTTTCTAGAAGGCATAAAAACTCATTCTGATGCTATAATTTTGTTTTTTTAATAACCAGTGGGATGTATATGTGTGAGGATTATTGCAATACTAATTTATTAATGTCTTTTATTTAGATATATTTTATTAGATGAGTAAAGAGTTGGTCTGTGCTTTATATTAGCATTCATCTATGGTAATTTTTTTCAACAAATTAGGCTAATTTCTAAGCAGATTAAACATGTAACTATTTCTCATTAGTTAATGTATATCGGTGTCATTAAGGTTCACTTCCCTTTTAGCAGAATGTAAGATTCCTTTGCTTTCATAGGTCTTACTGATTTTGAAATATAAGCATTACTACCCCAAGTGTCTAAAAATATAAAGAATAGAAAGTGCTACTTAGGGCTGTTACAGACTGACAGAGTGGACAGATGTTCATTCTTGCTTACCTGCTTATGGTGGCCAGGCATAGAAAAAGATTCCCGTGAGAGTCTAAACGTTTTAAAGATTTTATTTATTTATTTATTTTTAGAGATTGGAAGGGAAGGAAAAGAGAGGGAGAGAAACAGCAGCATGTGGCTCCCTGTCATCCTCTGCTGGGGACCGGGCCAATTAAGTCATGTGCCCTGACTGGGAATCAAACTGGGGACCCTTTGGTTTGCATCTTGCACTCAATCCACTGAACTACACCAGCCAGGGGAAAATAATTGATGATATAAATTACTTTTATCTTTACAACAGAGGAAAGACCTCTATTGTAAATTCTCATCTGAGCATTGGGGCTGCATTTACAATATTTAAGTATTCTCAGTGGTAAATGTATGTGCATATACATATGAAGATTAAGCTTCATATATTGGGGAACTTGTAATTCTGGCTTGATGTCAGCAATAATACAGTTCTCCTACTTGAAATGATATTTCCATTATGAAAAGTATATGGATAGCACCATTTGTTCCTCCTACAGCCTCTCTTAAATCCACTAAGGACAGCATGAAGGCCTTTTCAAGACTTAAAACATCTTTGTTTTAGTAGAAGTCATGCTGTACTTAGCAATATATGCATCTTAAGAAGAAAAAAATCAATGCTGTTTCTTTGTACAAAATTCTTTGTCCATACTCAGTAATCTCAGTTCTTCTGGCTCAATAGTTTTTCAGAAAGCACATTGCTAGTCTAATTACTCAGCTTGTACATTTTTGAAGCTGCATCATAATATTCTTAACAGAGAGTGGAAAGTATAAATATTAATCTGAATTTCAAGTTTCACAATCAATTTTCTTATCCACTTCAACTGAAAGTTCTATTCTATATTATTTAGAGCAGTGTTTTTCAACCTTTTTCATCTTATGGCATACATAAAGTACTTACTAAAATTCTGTGGCACACCAAAAATATATATTTTGCCCATTTGACCAAAAAAATAGGTATAATTTTGATTCCTTGACACTAGATAGCTATTGTTGTGTTGGCTGTTGCCTTTTTTTATATGACAATGCAAAAGAAAAGAGGTCAGCGCCCCTGACTAAATAGTCAGATATTTCATGTTCTAAAAATCCTTGCAGCACAATGGTTGAAAATGACTGCTTTAGAAAAGAGTTTGCAGTTCAGCTCAAACATGAAGCATTTTGTGTCCACAAAGTGAATGGATTTTTGTTATGAATAAATTCATCTCCCATTAAAATACTTCCTCCAGTGAGAGAGCCAATAAGTATAACTCATCGTGAATGATTACAATTTGTATATCAGTGCTCAATTATCAAGTCATGAAGGCATGTTGAAGTACTCCACCAACATATACAGACATGTCCTCCCCATGATCGAGTATGTACATGAGAAGTCAAATGCCCAAATATGTTGACTATAACAGAGAAGTGCATTTAATTATGTTTTTATCATTTACTTCCTAATTTTGTCTTTCCAAATGCCAAAAGAAATCCAGGCTTATTATAGTTTAATAGAGTAATGGGAGGGAGGGAGCAAAGAATCACTTAATTAATAGCTGAAAGATGGAAAAAATAGAATAGAGAGTTTTGGAAATAAATCAATAAAACCTTCTATCAGTTTTCCAAACTGAGCACAGCGGCTCCATAATCAGGAGCCCTTCGTTGTTATTTTGTACTCCTTTGTTGACACTTCAGCTGTTCACACCTCCACAGGTAATTATTTGATTTGTTGGTTGTCATGTGTATTTTTGATCCACCAGACTATGAGATGCTTAGATTGTAGATTATTAACACTTTAAATTTTTGCATGCCCCACTGATAACCTAGGATCTGCTATATATAAGTACTCAGCAAATGTGTTCGATGAATAAATACAACATGAGATGGACATTTTGAGTTAACAAGCCACGTTCTTTGTCTTCCTAAATCCATGGGAACCTACATGGATCAACATTTACTATTAACTCTTCTCCTAGTTTGTGTTCTCTGCTTTAGTTTTCCCTAGCTATGTTTGGAACTACATGTCACACATTTTTAATCATATCAATCACATAAATATTGTAGACAGTTCTCTAGGAGTTTGATGTAATGAAGTTAATTTCTTAGTTGATTTTGATTGAAGAACATTCAGGCTTAATGTGTTTATTGGTGAGGTTTAATATTCTAATACTACAAAAAAAACCACAACCTTTCTTGATTAGTCCATCTGGTCCTTTGTTCGCATTCATCATTCATTCATTCATTCAAACAACATTCGTTGACTTCCATTAGCTATTTGAAAACCATGATGCTATATACTTGGGCAGATAAACATATGAAGAAGAAAAGTGCTCTTTTTTTTCTTAAGAACTTTCAGTACATCAGGCTTGTTTGGTCTACGCTTGCAAAAACCATATTATTATAGTATATGTAGTTGAAATGTGAAGATAATCAGTGCCTCTAGGCTTATTAAGGTCAGGGGTGCCTATAAGATTTTGAAGAAAGTTAAATATTTCCTCATAATAATTGAATATTACACATATATTAATAATATTTGTATATTGTTTCAGAGGGTTTCCAGAGAAACATAAGTCTACCCATGGGTTAAAGATTAAGAAAAATGCTTTAACTTGGTCAAATACATATTTTTAAAATAAAAAGAACAATCAGAAAAGAAAATTTTTTACAGTCCACCATCATTAATTTTAATCTCTTTCTATTTAATGGCAACTTTTATCAATTCACCTTTAAAGATTCTCTTCCTAGTTCTCATTACTTTTACAACAAACATCACCTGTACTGTCTTTTCCTAGCAGTCTATTTCCTTATGATAGTCTACAAATCCTCTAATCATTCTTATATCAGTTGTCTTTTCCAACCCTGCATAACTACTGGTCTAAATAATGTTAACCGCAATTAAAGTTCTATTTCTCTGCATCCCTCACCACCCCAACTATCTTAAAATAATGTTGTTGACTCTTGTATCATTTATTTATTTATTTATTACTGTGCTATTTTCCATATGAACAACTGTAAGCCTACTTTTGTCCAACTCTATATAGTTCTTTTTTTGTTTTAATTTATATGTGTAATTATTTTATACAAAATCATTAAGCATAGCCCTGGCTGGTGTAGCTCTGTGGATTGAGCGCAGGCCTGTGAAGCAAAGGGTCATGGGTTCAATTCCCAGTCAGGGCACATGCCTGAGTTACAGGCCCGGTCCCCAATATGGGGTGTGTGAGAAGCAACCACACATTGGTGTTTCTTAAAAATAAGTAAATAAAATCTTTAAAAAATCACTAAGCACAAATATATATCTTAAATATCCAAATGATACAAAATTACCTTAACTAATATAGATATAAATACTGCATTAATGTTGATGATTACTTTAAAATAAAATAAGAATCTACCATTAGATTTATAGATTTCTAATAAATCTCAACTAGCAGCTTAGATATTTTTTCTTGTAAGACATATTTTGATCTTGAGTATTCATGTTCAGGACATGCACATTGCAATTAAGATAGCAGTATGAAGAAATATTGTTAGCTGTTAGTGTCAGGAGTGACAGTAATATAAAATTAATTGATATATGAGTTACACAATTATATTGCAGGTTATTGCTTGAAGGCCTAATGGTGATCCCCAGCTTCCATAAGGTGATAGTTTTAATATCTGCTGGCGATGCTCATTTTATCTCTAGCAGCTGCTTGATTCTTCCTGCTTAGAGGAAGAATTTCAAAAAATAAAACCCCATGAGGTCTTTGAAAGAAAGCAGATAAAAGATGGAACAGTCAGAAGAAATACATTTTATTAATACAATTTTATTTATTGCATATAAATCATCAGAATCCTGTGATACTGCTCCAGTTATTCAGACACTTCACTTACTTTTATCTTTTCTCATTTATAGGCATTTTTTTTCCAAATTTTATGTTAAATGCGATCCTCCCTCTCATTTTATTTGATAAAATGTCTTTCACTTAGGTGAAGGATTTCTATGAGAATCCACAGAAATTTTGTGGATGAATATTTGATAATATTTTTTCTGGATTGGACTTTGGAAGCAAGTAGTGGAACTGATTCAGACTGTAGATTCCCCAACGATAGGATGGTTGTGTTTCCTCCATGGCTGACTCTCACATACGTATTTCCATCAAAGACTTATGAAAAGATGATTGATTTAGAGCAGTAGAAACCATCTAACTTAGGGATGTAAGTGACTGTGTCCCACCACTTTCATTTACCTGTAAATGTTTCCCCAAAGTTCATAATGATTTACTGCCCCCATTTAATGTGTAGACTTCCTTAGAACCATAACCTAGTTAAAGCGATAGTATGACAACACGGTGCCATAGTGTTCCATTAAAAGGAATAGCGAGAGTAATTTTAAAAAGAAAGCATTGAAAAAAGAATTTTAATCTCTATGATAGTCCTTTAAAAAGGAGTTTGAGAGAATCTGTTCTACAAAACAGAACAAATGGTACTAAATATCCTAACCTTTTCTCCAACAATTTCCACAAAGTGGCAGTTACTCAAAACTTCTTTTTCTCTTCCACATTCTTTCTGTTATTAATTTTTTGTTTTATTCTCCGTATTTATTCACCTTCTGAATCTATTCTCTCCTTCATATAGTAGCTTCCCTAAGGTAAATCAGTATTGCTATTTATGGTTTCTTCAATTGTGTATATGTAGGTGTTTCAATGATGAACAAAAAAGACAGAAACAGAGCATGGCAGATAGACACCTCTTGAATAGATGGTGGTGAAGGTGAAACATCAATAAACAGTGAATAGTAATAAGATAATATTTTATGTCAGTAAAATTTAAAGTAACCTAAAGATACAGAAGTAAGTTTATGAACCAAATCTAAACATAGACCCCAGGACTCCATATAGTCTATGCTAAGCAAAGTCAGCCCACAATATCAACATTCTTCCAGGGATGCTATGAATAATAATATTTTTACTACTAGAATAATTTTTATGATATATTACATTTAATGATTAGCAAAACCATGTTAAAGCAATAAATAATAAGGAAGAAATAAATATTTGGGTAGAAGTAAGCCCATCAGGGAAATAATATAGTACAAACTATAGTTCAGAGTTGTTAGAGTATACTGAACTGTGTCTGAGAAATAGTAATTCAACTCTCAGAACAAATGCTATCACTGAATCAGAGAGCAAGTATTCTAATGCTACTTTATGGCTGGCATTTTCTAGAAATATTTTCAACCTGAGATCTTTTGTGTTTGTATTGCTCTTTTCAAACTCTGGCACCCTCATTTTATCCTCAGCCTACAGAGAAAATAATTCATTAAAAACAAAATTCTTAATTTTGCTTCTGTTCTACCATCATTTTAACAATATATTCTCTAGCATTTTATCCAAACTTTCTTCTGTCTTTGAAGAAAGGACCTCTTAAAGCTTATCTTTTAAGTGTTTTTTCCTGGATTGTGTCTTTTAGCTTTATCATAATCTTCCCGTATAAAATATCTAAGAATTTTTACCCATCCTTGTTTTTATTTGATCAGTCTGTGCTATTTTTGCATGTTTATCTTCTTTGAAAAACAGCAAACAAATAAGCAAATACAATACATCCCCATTCAATATCAACTCTCTCATTCACCCTTTGGTCTTTCCTTTACTGTGGAAATACTACTCTGCAGTTGCTTTATCATCTCAACCTCTGTAGGTTACGATTTTTCTTTTTTCTCTGTGGGAGTCATTTCAAAATTTCCCTTTACTCCCTTTCCAAGTGTGCAGCTTCTGCAATTTTACTTTTCCTTGATCTGGCTGTGCAATTGGACACTATGAACTACCATGATTGACCTGTCCTCCATCTGTGTATTGGAATTATATTTTCCCCAAAACTCATATTATTTCCTTCAACCCCATATGTTCAAAACAGAATTTTGTTGCTTTCCCACTGAATTTTTCTTTCCCTGTTCTACTGTATTTAATGATGCATCCACCCTATAAAGCACTCCACCAGATACACCGCTGTTTTCTGCTATGTTTCTATACTGATCCATTGGTGCCATCCGTTTACTTCTGAAATGGCCACGTTGTTTCCTTCTCTTTTTTCTATTCAATGTTTGAGTTTAGGCCTTCTTGGCTATGTATCTGATAATGTATTATAACACCTTCTTAATTACTTCACATATTTTTTCAAGATTTTTGGTCTCTGAGTCATTCTTCAAACTGCTGAGTTCTCCTTTTGTGACATAATGTTTCTTCCCTAAAACATTGTTTAAAACCTTTAAAAATAGTCAGTGTTTTTCTCGAACTGATGAAATAAAAGTCAAAACATTTGAGCACATTAACACAGTCCTTTAAGACATAATTGCAACCCCTGACTGGTAGCACAGGGGATTACAGGGTCATCTGACACGCTGAGGTGGTGGGCTCAATCTCCACAGGGCACATGCGAGAATCAACCAATGAATGTATACATAAATGGAACAACAAATCGACGTTTCTCTCTCTCCCTCTCTCTCTCTCAAATCAATAATTTCTTTAAAAAACATAATTGTACCATCCCTGTCCCACCATATTTTAAAACTCCTTACTAGGTACCTATTATTAAGCAGTTCTGGACTACGCACTGGAGAAATTGTACAATTTTATATGTCTTTGATTTAAATTATTTCCTCTTCCTGAAATTCCATTGTTTTCCTAAAGTTTTCCATGTGGTAAATTTTACCTCTTCCAAATCCATATCTATTCTTTAAATCCAGCTTGAAGACCTTCTCTTTTGAGCTTTTTCTTATTCCATTCTGCCTTTCTCTAACCTTGAAAAGAGGGAAGAGAACCCTCTTTCTACTCCATAGTCCTTTTTGCATGGTTTTTTAAACTAATCATTCATTTATTTTTTTCAACTAATATTTATTGAATGATTGTTATGTGCAAGGAGGCAGAGATATGATAATGGTAATTCTAATCTAATAAATTGCTCTTGGAAAATTGCTTTGTCATTTTTAATTCATGCTTGATCTTATTACTGAATTGTTATTGTCTCGAGGCTATTCAGGTTCATGCAAACTTATGGCAAGACATCTCTGATGTGGATTGGTGGGGGTGAAGGGATCCAGTGAAAAAGAAAAAACAAACAAAAAAAGAACTCATGGACGGGGACAACAGTGTGGTGACTGGGAGGGTGTGGGAGGTGGAAGAGGGTATGGGGCCTAAATGGTAGTAGTAAAATACAATAAAAATGTAAAAAAGTTAAAAAATCTATACAAGTGTTTATTGATTAATAAGTATAGTATTACTTTTACTCTGAAATATTTTTGATGAGTCTTTTCCCTATAATGATCATATTGCATTGAAATTACTTCCTCACAAGGCCCCAAAATACTTTCACAGTATCATCATTTCCAGCATCAGTCATGAAAATACTATGACAAAAAAACAGACAAAGTAATAACATACTCAAAGTCAGACAAGCTTTTTATTTTTTCCCAAGTTTAAGTGGTAGGGATACTATCCAATCCAATATTCTTTATACTATATCTTTAATCCTTTTTAAATACTTTTAGAAAGGAAAATACATATTATTAAAATTGTAGGATGAATCACAGAGGAAGAAACTACATATTTATTAAATTATCATTTAATTTACTTTATGGAACTACTTTATTTGGCTAAACTGCAGTTGCATAAGAAATAATAATAATCAAGACATTTTATTTGTGAACCTGAAGTTTTAGGTACCTTAGTTTGTGCATTTTGCTTTTTTTCAAACATCCTCTTTTCCTTTTAGGGTGAGACTTACTGCCTGTATTTAAAGACATAACTGAAACTAAAAATAATCTTTGTAAGGCAATTAAATACAAAATTTGTGGAAAAACACTGAGAAAATGTAAAAAGAAATAGTTAGTATTTTTCCTAGGGTTGTGAAATGAAAGATAAAGTTGTTTTTTAAAATTGTTTGGCTTAATTTGTATTTCTAAGACATATGAAATTATTTTTGAATGAATGTTTAGAATTTTGTTTTCACAACCTTATTTATACACATTTGATCAGCTTCATGGAAAATGGTCAATAAAGTAAGTCTTGGTAATTGAAACATAATTTTAATCTCTATTGTTCTTTACAGCCAGTAGATTTTTTGAAAATTACATTGAGGACTCTTTTTTACAGCATTAGAATGTGTCTCTGACTGTGATTCTACCAGTGAGCCTAGTGGTCACCAATGAACTGTATGATTGTATTGTCAAAATAGTCAACATAGCGATTTCAATTTAATAAAAGAGTACAACGTTTTCAAGCTCACAGAAAGATAATTTGAACCAAGTAAAACAGGTATTTTTTTGTAAAATTATTTTGTCCACGTACCTCAATTTATATATTACTGTTTTTATTTGCCTACTCCTTTTTCTTTTTTATATATTTTTAAATATTTTATTTGTATGCTATTACCGTTGTTCCACTTTTCCCCCTTGGTCACCCCTCCACCCATCCCATCCCCAACTTCCATAATCAGTCCCCTCACCCAGTCCATGTCCATGTGACCTTCATATTTGTTCTTTGACTAATCCTTTCACCTTCTTCAAATCAGTCCCCACCTCCATCTTCCCCTCTTACAGCTGTCAGTCTATTTTCTTCACTTACCAAATCCTGTGTGTGTGTGAATAATCATTGCCCACCAAGTGGGCCAATATTCTGTGGCAATTTCAGCTGGCAGAATTTGACTTAAAAGAAAAACACTAATTGTGAAAATGGATTTGTTCTTAAGGAAAGAGAAATAAATTAGAGAAAAATGATTCATTTTTATTTGAATGCTAGTCATTCTAATAGCACCCTCACCAGAGGTTACCATTTCTTGTGAAAATAATATGGAAGAGAATATCTTGGTGAAGAATCTAAAACATATGAGAATGAGAAAATAATACCACAGTGGAAGTACAGAATAGGACTTTACTATTGGCCAAGATGCCAGCCCCATCGGAGTGTCTATTGACAGATGTTTCCAATGTAGTAAATCATTGAACCAGGGAAGAAAAATGAAAATAATTAGGATTCCTTGAATAGTGGTTTGACCAATAAAATCATTGAGGCAGTTTTCAACTATCCAAAGTTAATATGTGTTAGAGGACTGAAGAGATAAGATTTTTTATTTTATAGTAAGTAATAATACCTTTCATTTTTTAGTGTTCCCAGTGTGCAATGCCACATACTGTTAATAATTTATATATAATATATAACATTAACAAACAGCCATGAAGTTAATACTATTATAATTTTATACATGAGAAAACTGACTTAGGAAAATAATTTTTACTACAGCCAGTAAAATGCCCCATTATGTCTGATTTGAAATATAGTTCCATTATTTCAGTTTCTTTATGTATTCCAATAAATAGTTATATATTATAATATATATAATGTAATAGTATATATTGAGTGTGTGTGTGTGTATATATGTACTTTTAGAGCATGATAAAAAAGACATAGTCCCTACTTCAGCTTACTGCCTAGAGCAAAAGGTAGACAATTGGGCAAGGCATGAGAGAAAACCATGATTAGTATCATGAGAACAGAAATATAGCCTACTACTGAAAACCACATTGAATCAGACCTCCCATAAGACATCATTTTAAATTGAGACATGAACTAGATCTGGTATAAGAGATTGGTGAGAAGAGAAGAGTGATCTAAGCAGAAGGTACGTATTGGTCAAGACACTGAGGCAAAAAAAAAAATAAAAAAAGGCTTGTTGTAATAAGAGATCAAAAATTAAAATTAATTAGCTTGCACTACATCCCTGAGTTTGAGAAGGTGGGTGAAGAATGGTGA
Source organism: Anoura caudifer (assembly GCA_004027475.1). Classification (NCBI taxonomy): domain Eukaryota; kingdom Metazoa; phylum Chordata; class Mammalia; order Chiroptera; family Phyllostomidae; genus Anoura; species Anoura caudifer. Next base: position 164,133 of record PVKU01001295.1, read on the forward strand.
ACAAGGCTTCAATCCTGATGGTCCTTTGCAAAATGTTAACTAAGTTTGTACATTTTAAGGTACTTCTAAGTTTTTGAAGAATTTAAGCAGGGATTTTAAATGGTAAAATATAGTCTAAAAGTGAATCACACTGTGGAGAATGAATCAAATGAAAGAAAACAATGAAGAATAAGGCTGCTCTTGGCTTGAATTTTGGATGTTCCAACAGTAATGGAAGGGTACTCTTGACTTCAATTTTGGAGGTTCCAATAGGAATGGAAGAAGACATGGGATTTTATTGCTATATAGGAAGTAGGAAATAAAATTACCATAACTCAATGAACTATTAAATATATGAGTTGATTGAGAAGCATAGGTTTAGAAACAGTCCCAAATTTCTGGCAAAAATATTTATCGTAAGTTAAATATAACCACCAAGAATTCTTTCTCATTGTGTCTCTATGAAGCCAAACCAAGTGGATATAGTTAGAATTCTGAAAGCAAAGTTTGAGTAAATTGGTGAACTGCAGTGGTTATTACTGAGAAAGGTATGAATAGAGATGGGAATGACTCAGGTATTTGGGTGACTGTGACCATTTTGGGACCTGATTTGAAGGAATTGAGTACATTGTATATATAATTTGTGTTTGGCGAGATAATTTGTTATTCAGTCGCTTCTATATAGCTATTTGTTGATTTATTGATGATAGCCATTCTGACAGGCGTGAGGTGATCTCTTATGGTGGTTTCAATTTGCATTTCTCTGATTATTAGTGATGCTGAGCTTTTTTTCACATGTCTATTGGCCATCTATATGTCCTCTTCGGAGAAATGTCTATTCAGGTCCTTTGCCTATTTTTTAGTTGGATTGTTTGTTTATTTGGTGCAGAGTTTATACTTTTTTAATGAATTTTGGATATTAACCCTTATCTGATGTATCAGCAAATATATTTTCCCATTCAGTGTGTTGTATTTTTATTTTGTTGATGGTTTCCTTTGCTGTGCAAAAAAAAAAAAATATTTGATGTAGTCCTATTTGTTTATTTTTCTTTTGTTTCCCTTTCCCAAGTACACATAACAGGGGGAAAAATGCTACCAGCAGTGCCTGAGATTTTACTGACTATTTTTTCAAGGATATTTATGATTTTGAGTCTAACTCAAAAGTTCTTGATCCATTTTTAATTTATTATTATGTATCACAGTTTCATTTTTTGGCACATATCTGTCCAATTTTCCCAACACCATTTATTTAATATGCTATCTAACCCACTATATTTGCTTGTTTCCTCTGTCAAATATTAATTGACTATAAATGTGAGGGTTTATTTCTGGGCTCCCTATTCTTTCCATTGATCTTTGTGTCTGTTTTTATGTCAGTACCATACTCTTTTGTTTACTATACCCTTATAGTATAGTTTGATATTATGCAGCATGATTCTTCCAACTTTGTTCCTTTTTTCAAGATTGCTGTTGCTATTTGGGGTCTTTTGTGACTCCATATCAATTTTGGAAATACCTATGCTAGTTGTGTGAAATGCATCATTGGTATCTTTATAGAAATTGCACTAAATTTATAGATTAGTGCAATTTATAGATTGCTTTGGGTAGTATAGACACTTTAATAATGTTAATTTTCCCTATCCATGAACATGGTATATGCTTCCACTTATTTATATTGTCTTCACTTTCTTTCTTCAATGTCTTGTAGTTTTCTGAGTACTGGTCTTTTACATTCTTTATAAAATTCATCACTAGATATTTTATTATATTTGAAATGATTTTGAATGGGACTATTTCTTAATTTCCCTTTCTGATAGTTTATTATTGGCATATAAAAATGCAAAAATGCAACTGATTTCAAGATAATAATTTTGTATCCTGCAAATTTACTAAGTTCATTAATCAGTTCTAGTATTTTCTTGGTGGGATCTTTAGGTTTCTCTATGTACAGTATCACATCATCTGCAAATAATAATTTTATTTCTTGCTTTCCAATTTGGATGCCCTTCATTCTTCTTGCCTGATTGCTGTGGCTAGGACTCCCAGTACTATGTTGAACAACAGAGATGAAAGCAGACATTCTTGTCTTTTTCCTAATCTAAGGAGAATGTGTACAGTTTTTGCCTGATAATATGATGCTGCTAATGGGTTTGTCACATATGGCCTGTATTAAGTTTTGGTATATTTCCTCTATTCTCATTTTGCTGAGAATATTTATCATAAATGAGTTTTGGATTTTATCAAATGCTTTGTCTGCATATATTGATCATAGGTCTTTTTCTTTTGTTTTATTTATGTGATGTATCATATTTATTGATTTGTGAATACTGTAACAACTTGGAACCCCAGAGTAATCCCACTTGATCATGATGCATGATCTTTTGATGTATTGCTATGTTTGTTTTGCTAATATTTTGTTGATGATTTTAGCACCTATGTATATCAGAGATATTGGCCTATAATTTTCTTTCTTTGTAATGTCTTTATATGTTTTTGGAATTATGATAATACTGGCCTTGTAAAATGAACTTGAGAGCCTTCTTTCCTGTTGAATTTTAGGAATAGGTTGAGAAGGACTGACATTAGATCTCTAAATTTTTGGTAAAATTCACCTGTGAAGTCATCCAGTTCAGGGTTTTTATTCATGGGAGTTCTTGATTACTACTTCAATTTCACTAGTTGTAATCAGTCTATTCATATTCTTTGATTCTTCCTGATTTAGTTTTGGAAGATTTATATGTTTCTAGGAATTTATCCATTTCATTCAGATTTTCTAGTTTCTTGGATTATAGTTCATAATTTTGTTACAATCCTTTGTATTTCTTTGGTGTCAGTTGTTACTTTTCCTCTTCATATCTAATTTTATTTATTTGGGTTCTCTCTCTCCTTCTCTCTCTCTCTCTTTCTTAGCCTGGTTAAAGGTTTGTCAATTATGTTTATCTGTTCAAAGAATTAGCGGTTTGATTCATTGAACTTTTGTATTGCCTTTTTAGACTTTATTTTGTTTATTTCTGTGGTGATCTTTATTATTTTCTTTATTCTACTTTCTTTGGGCTTTGTTTATTGTTCCTTTACAACTTCCTTGAAGTGTAAAATTAGATTACACATTTGAGCTTTTTCTTGTTCCTTGAGATAGGCCTATGATGCTATGAATTTCCCTCTTGGGGCTGCTTTCCTTGTGTCCCACAGATTTTGGGTTGTGTTCTCATTTTCATTTATTTTAGGGTATCTTTTCATCTTATTTTAACCCATCCATTGTATAATAGCATGTTGATTAGCTTCCATGTATTTGTGTATTTTTCAGTGTTCCTCTTGTTATTGATTTCTAGTTTCACAGTATTGTGATCAGAGAAGATACTTGATATGATTTCAATCTTCATAAATTTATTGAGACTTATGTTGTGTCTTAACATGTGGTCTATCCTAGAAAACATTCCATGTGCACTTGAAAAGTATATATATTCTGCATCTTTGGGATGGAATGCTTTGAAGATATCTATGAAAGCATCTGATCTAGTGTGTCATTCACTATCTCCTTGTTTATTTTCTGCTTGGAAAATCTATCCACTGAAGTGAATGGGATGAAAATTCCCTACTATGACTGTATTTCTTTCAACCTCTCCCTTTAGGTCCATCAATATTTGCTTTATATATTTAAGCACTCTTATGTTGAGTGAATAAATGTTTACTAAGGTTATACCCTCTTTTCAGATTGTTCACTTTATCACTATGTATTGTCCTTTTTTGCCTTTTACTATATTGCCTTGGTCTTACAGTCTATTTTGTTGGATATAAGTATTGATACCTTAGCTTTTTTCTTTCTATTTGAGTAAAATATCTTTTTCCAAATCTTTACTTTTAATCTATGTGTATTTTTTGTTTCGAAGTGGGTCTCTTGAAGACAGCATGTATATGGGTCTTGCTTTCTTATCCATTCAGCTACCCCATATTTATTGAATAATTTAATATTTATTATGATTATTGAGAGATATGTATTTATTGCCATTTTATTTTTAAACTATTTTCTTCTGTTGTTGTTATTGTTATTTGTTATTGTTGTTCTCCTCCTCCTCCTCCGTCTCATTCTTTCTCTTTCTCCTTCTTCTTCTAGCAAGCCCTTTAACATTTCTTGCAATACTGGTTTGGAGTTATCAAATTCCTTTAGCTTTTTCTTGCTGGGAAGTTCTTTATTTTTTTCTTCAATTTTAAATGATAGACATTCTAGGTAAACTAATCTTGGTTATATATCCTTGCTCTTCAACAAAAATATTCCATTCCAATCCCTTCTGTCCTGAAATGTTTCTGTTGATAAATCAGATGACAGTAATATGGGAGCTCCCTTGTGATTAACTACTGATTTTCTGTTGTGGTTTTTAAGATTCTCTGTTGTATTTAACCTTTGCCATTTTAATTATGATGCGTCTTGGTGTGGGCCTCTTTGAGTCCATCTTGTGTGGGACTCATTGTGCTTCCTAGATTTGCCTTTTCCTTCACCAGGTTAGGGAAGTTTTTGGTCATTATTTCTTCAGATAAGGTCTTGATCCCTTGTTCTCTCTGTTTTCATTCCGGTATTCCCATTGTGTGGATGATGTCATGCTTCATGTCATCACAAAGCTCCCTTAAACTATCCTCATTTAAACATTTTTTCTTTGTTTTAGCTGTTCTAATTGGGTATTTTATTCTGTCTTTCGAATGCTGATTTGATCCTCTTTATCTAACTTACTGTTTATTCCTTCCAGGGTATTATTTATTTCAAATATTACATTATTTATTTCTGACTGTTCCTTTTTATGATTTCCATGTCTTTTTTTATGCTATTGAGCATCTTGTAATCATTACTTTGAACTCCATATTAGATAACTTGCTTGTCTCCATTTCACTTAGGTCTTCTGGAGAATTTTCTTGTTCTTTCATTTGGGGCCTGTTTCTTTGTGTTCTAATTTTGGCTATCCTAAATTTTGGCTTTGTATTTGTTTCTATGTATTAAGTAGGTCTGCAAGACTCTGGTGAGGCCTATGTCAGATGTTGCCTGTGACTGGCTCCGGGAAAACTGTGGCTCCCTTTCCTGGGCCTGGGTGTGTGCGAAAAGAACTAAGCTGAGCACCCAGGGAAGCTTTTCCAGCACCAGGTCCTGGGGAGTGTTGGCTAAAGTCTCAGAGCTCCCAGAAATCTACCTTGGCCTGCAGGTTTTCTGTTAGGCTTTGTCTCTGACGTAGGCTCCAGCTGTGCTCCTCAGTGATAGGGCTTAAGCACCACAGGGTGGGATTAGAGGGATTCCTGTGGGTGGGGTTATTGCTTCCCCACAGACTGATACTGCATGGAGGGTAGTGCTCTGCCCCAAAAGATGACCTCTGTAGTATTGGGAATGACTGAGCATGTGGATCATGGTGGCTGACTTTCAGCTCTCTTCCCAGAGCCACAAACCTTAGACTCTCTTCATGTGTCTCTAGCCCTTTCTGCCCCACCCCTCTGCCAGAGCCCAGGGTTAAGTAGCTGCAAATGGAATTTTGTGTGGGCCCTTAAGAGGCTAGTCTCTAGTCATCTACCCTGGTGGACAGAAACCCCACTGCTTTTCACAGCCAGATACTACTTGGGTTCCTTTCCTGGTTCTGGTATTCTAAGCTAGGGAGCTCAGTTTGGGGTTTAGACCCTAGGGATAACTCCCCTGGCCACTGAAATATCCCTCTGGAACCTCAGCTGCCACCCATTGAAGCCCAGTTAGCCCTTGCAACTCTGCACTTCCTACTAATGTTGATATAGTTGTGAGGTTTCTCCCATAAGTCCTTGGTCATACGATTTCTCTCCAGCTAGTCTTCAGTTGGTTATTCAGGATTATTTTCCTATAATTTAGTTACAATTTCAATTTGGTCCTGAGATGGGGTTAGTGTAGCTTCCATCTACTCTGCTCCCATCTTGGATTGCATTATTTTTTGAATTAATTGGTAGTTCATGTATTTCTCAGCTTTTTAAAAGTTGCAATGTATGTTTATTTCTTTCACATTTTAAATAAATTTCCATTTTCATACCTAATTTTCCATTTGTAATTTTATATGATTTTCTTTAAACAATGTCCACTAAACAGTGATAAATTAGAGCTCATAATACTTGGATATGCATCTGGTGGGAGCTGATGGCAAGTGCTTAGAATATATGGAAAAGGTCAAACCCTTTAAATTATAGTTTGACTTACATAAAGATATGGTTCAATATTAACAAGGAAGCACAGGTATTGTGGGCTAGAGTTTCTCAAACTTCAATGTATTTATAGATAACCTGAGGAGGTTCATAAAATTCTGACTTTTACTCTGTTCAGAGATCCTAACCACAAACCAGGAATTATATTTTGCTGTGCATAATGCTCTCCCGTGTATAATGCGCACCCACATTGCTGTGTGTATCGTGCACAGGATTATTGTCCCTGTGGTAATCATTTATGTGGCAGCCACTGAGCTTTCAGGCCTTGTGGTTAGGGTGTGGGATAAAACAATGGGGTATAAATTTTGACACTGTTTAGTGGCCAATTTTTCTAAGTTCATCCAAAGTTCAAAAAACAGTATGTCAGAGGGAAGGGGGGTTGGGAGAGGTGGCAAAGGCAGGGGGAGGGGAACAGGGACATCTATAATAGTGTAAATCAGTAAAAATAAAGAATTAAACATTTTTAAAATAAAAATAAAAACCAATTTGAAATCTCACTTTTACTCATTAAGTATTTTTTTAAATAATAAGACAAATGACCAAAGATTACCACAGCGTTGTTTCTTGCCACTTTTGACTAAACTATTACTTATTTTTTAAGACACTTCCCCTTTTTTAAATATTTTATTTATTTATTTTTAGACAGAGGGCAAGGGAGGGAGAAAGGGAAAGGGAAACATCAGTATGTGGTTGCCTCTCATGTGACCCCAACTGGGGACCTGGCCCACAACCCAAGCATGTGCCCTGACTGGGAATTGAACTGGTGACCTTTGGTTCGCAGGCCAGCGTTCAATCAGCTTAGCCACACCAACCAGGTTAAAACATTAAAAAGACACTCCCCCTTTTTAAAAACATTAAAATATGTGGAAATTTTATATAATGTTCTACCATGTTTTTGTTAAATTTATTTTATGTAATTAGACTTACCAATAGAAAGTTGAAGCAGAAAATATTTTTGAGTAAAAAAATGAAGACAATGTACAGAGCAGTACATTGAATACTTTAAAAAAAGCAAGTTTATATGTATTTTTTCTACATAGAAAAGCCTATAAGGATGTTTAAAAATGCAATCATTGTTGTTTATAAGTGGTGAACTTCAAAATATATGTTTTTAAAAATCTTTTTGATTGCTATCTATTTTCTTATAATTTAAATATAACCTATGCAGTTAAAATATCATCAGATCTTGAAATACAGAAAATAATTATACTCTAATACATACTATGTTAACATGTTTTGTTAGATTAAATTATACTTTTTCTCAATAATTTCTTAATTGTGGGGGAAAGAAGAACAAGCATTGGTACAGTGTGAAAAAATATGTGCATTCATATGTCTTCCTGAAAATGTTAGGAGGCTTAATTTATATTTCTTTAGGCCTCCATAGCTACCTTTTCTAATTTCCTATTAACATTAAAGTATCACATTAGACCTTTTCTTTGATAGAGTAGTAATTACTTTTATGAATTAATTCTCATGACATGTGTCTACTATAGAGAAGTACTTAATAACCTGTGTTACTTACATATTTGTTTAGGTAAACGTTTGAACTTTCATTCATATTTCACAATTTACCAAATTTACAAGCCCACCTAGCTAAGACCTTTGCCCTATATGATGTTAACTAACAAAAATGCTCTTTTATCTCTCTGAGAGTCCAATATAGAATTTTAGTTATCAGCCAGCAGATGGGAAAGACTTGAAAAGAAGGAACATTTGAGACCTGGTTTGGAAGAATGAGGTCCATGCAAAATATCAGCAGTTTAAAGTAGGGTGAATACTGTTTATGTGATTTCCAAGGACGTTTCGTTAGTATGATGTCTGTAGTGCAATATATTGTGGCGTATTTTGGGTTATAATGACTTAAAGGTACAACTGGCATTTAATGCCTAGAGGTCAATATTGCTAATTATATTCTCAATGCAAAAATCATTGTGCTCAAAAATGCCAGCATACCTCCATTTGTGAAAAAATTTAGTTAGTGGTTATATGGGCAGGCTTTGTGTCAGTCAGATGAGTATTTTTGTCCTGATCTTGCCACTTTATAGTTGGGTGCTATTAAGGAAGTCATTTAACTTTATAAAGAGTTTCTTATCTGATTTGTAAGATGCAAATAAAAGCTTTTATGAGTATTGAATGGAATACACAAATTATTTAATTTAGCATGTATATTCTGGTTTCTCTTCATACACAAATATTTTGCCTTTTAATTTAGCATGTAGCACACAGTGAAAATTCAATACTTGCCACCATTCATAGTATTATTTTATTATGTCCCACAAAAAATGTATTCACAAACTCTAGCAACTTAAAATAATGAAAATCAGGAACTCTTAATGAATGGTTATAAAGAACATATTAAAATGTTGATTATGTTCAAGCTAAACAATGTAAATATTCAATCTATTTTCTAGACAATCTTTGGAACATAAACTAAACTTCAGCTATATGAATAACTTGGCGTGTCATTAATATGCCATGTTTTTCCTTTGTGAACTTCCTTTTGTTTAGATTGCTATTCCTCACCTGGTCAGCTTGGCAATCTTGCATTCTTTTATTAAAATAATTTTTAAAAACACCTTTTCTGAGGAACTGATACCTGTATCAGTTACTTCTGATTGGTAGTGATAGTACCCAACATACCATTGCAAAGTAATAAAGATATTTATTGTGTAAAGTAACACAATGTCCAGAGATTAGTGGGATGTTGTTCAGAAACATCTCAGAGTAACCCACAATCTCAAACAAAACCCAGTCCACTTTGCCATCTTCACTGTGTTGACCCTCATCCTCAGCCTTATTTATCCTCATGCTCTTAACATGTCCATGACTGCTCCAGAATTCAACTGTTCAACCTAAAGTGATGCAAGAGAGCTCCTCCTCTCAAGTCTTTTTGTGTGTGCATGTGTGTGGAAAGAATGCATTTCCCAGGGAAGTCCTAGCAGACTCTTTACCTCAGTTATCCTTAGTCAATGTTAGAGTCCATGACCTAGCTGCAAGACAGAGAAGGAGAGCAAGAATCTGGCTTTCCCCTCATCTATAGAGAGAAGTGGGATTTTTCTGAAAGAGGTAAAAATAGCTGTTGGGTAGGTGACTAAAAATATTTCCTGCATGCCCTATCCCCATTATGACCTCCTACTTCAGCTGTCCACAGAATGGGCTGCTCCATTTTCAGATACACCTATAGTAGCACATACCTCACATGCTTGTAAATAAAGTAGGGACTTGAGATAAGTAAAACTGTAGTCTTTGAAAAGCCATTAATGATTAAAACACAACATGAACAGATCTTGCATTATTCCTGAAAGAGCCAAAGTCTAACCATCTGCTTTATATCTCACTAAGCTTTGAGGTGTGAAAACAGATGCAAATTTTGCTAACTCCTACAAGACTGGGCGAAGATCATATAGAATTTAGAGACTAGAACTTGCAAAGAAATGTCAATAATTTAGGCTTTTTCTTTTAAATTTAACAAGGAGACCTGTCAATTTTTTCTTTCTTAATAATGTGGTATATGAAATAACTCTGAAGATTCATTTCAGTGAGCTTTTGAGAAAGGGTAGGTAAAAAAGGAAATAGAACATTTCTACTAAAATTTTAGAAAAGAACACAGAACTGCAAAGAATTAGTCCAATGATAATAAAAACTCTAGTCAACAATATTGAATATACCAGATTTATTCCACTAAAAATATATCTTTTGTGTCTTGCTATATAAAGAACAAGTTTTTATCCTGGTAATTTAAGTTTTTTGTCTTGGTAAAGAAGCAGTTTCAAACAGGTCTGTGCTGAGTGCTTTGTAATTTTACATATCACTGCCTGAATAAAATAAGAACCTATCAATATTTAAATGATCAAGGAAAAAACTGACTTTCTTCTTGAAAATTAAATGTCAAATTGGATTTGAAATGTTTACAGAGATACTTTTCATTTGTCCATTATTATAGAAATAATAAATGAGCAAAGCTTCTTATTGGGGAAAATGTTCTTTACATTTTCAATACTGTCTTAGTTTTATATGAGATGTTTTTGTAAGTACAAATTGTCATTTGCACTAAAAAATTGGGTGGCTAATAAGGCATGGAATGATAGTAAATTTGGTAAACAACAGGAAGCATAAAATATACAATTAATTACAATTTTCTCATAATAGAAAGATATCACATTTTTTGCACTTTCTCATCTCATGAGAATACACACACACACACACTGATTTCTCAATTCATATATTTCCCACTCAATGATGTCACTTATTTGAACATTTATGATGTTTTATTTTTAAAATAAAATCCTGTCACATGCTGCTAGCTGTTATTGATGGCTTTAGTCCTATGCAGATGTATTTTGGCTGTCATTTGACATCAAGAAGAAATAAAAAGACATTTTATTTAAGTAGATAGTGTTGAAACTAGCAGAGAACTATTTAGAGGGGAAAAAAACCTTTAAATTAGTGGGAAAATCGCTAGCAGCTTGCTTGTTTCCTGCTCATTTAATCAGGCTTACATAATGGTGTATGGGTTGCACAATGGGGTCTAGTGTTAGTTTAGTATTTTGGTGTAACAAATGGTCAAAAACTTAGTGGCTTAAAGCAACACATGCTTCTTTATCTTGCCATTCTAGAGGTCAGAAGCCTAATGTCCACATGATTGAGTTCTTGGAGTCTTGAGTTTTGGAGGTTCTAAGTGAGAATTCATTTGTTTTGTTTTTTTTCCTTTTCCAGCTTTGAGATGCTGCCCACATTCCTCGGTTCTTGGCACCATCCTCAGAACACACCACCTTTTGCTTCTGTGTTCATGTCTTATTCTCTCCTGTCTCACTTCTGTCTCATAAGTACCCTACTAATTGCTTTGGGCTCACCTGAATAATCTAGGCTAGTGTCCCAGTCTCTAGATTCTTGATTTTATCACATTTCCCAATCCCTTTCATTATGTCTGTATTCTCAGGCCCTAGGAATCAGGATGTGGACATTTTGGGGTTTCTGCTATCCAGTCCACCACAGGGCTCTTATTAAAACATTTCAAGAGTCTCTCTTAATCACATGTACATAATATGTGAGTGTGGGAGCACATATATCTGTTGTTTGAGTCATTAGCTTTCTAAATTGTCACTAATGATTCAATATGACAGTAGGAATTATTAATTAAAAGTCATATTACCATTAAAATATGAATATTCTTCATTACTAATACCCCTCTAATTTAAGCCTGGGCAAGTTTTTAATGAGGATTAATTTAACATAGATAAACTATATCACATATTATGATCTATTGTATATAATAAGATTTATTTTTCAATAAATCATGCATTTATGGAGATAGACAAGGTCTGTCCAGAAAGTATACAGCCAAATAATATGAAAAATAGAGACATTTGTTGAAGAAGAAAAAAGATACAAGAAACACTGTACATAGGATAATGACACCTTGGTCCCCTTCAAAGTAGGTGCTTTGGGACCGCACACTTTTCTCCTAGTCAAAATCAGCTGCCCAGTAATATTTTTCTGTATCTCATCAACTGTCTGAAATGCCTTTCCTTTCAAAGGTGATTTTAGTTTTAGGATAAGCTAGAAGTCACAGGGGCTCAAATCTGGACGGTAAGGGGGCTGAGTCCCCTGGGTTATTTGATCTTTTGCCAAAAAACTGCATGAGTAGGCGCATCTTTGTGTTGAAGCTGCCAATGACCAGTTGCCCATAGCTGCAGCCTTTGGAATTGTTCAAATAGTTTCCATGGAGGAATGTTCAAACTTAACTCAAAATGTGATGCAGATTCATTGCTCTATTCAGTCATTTTAAATGTGATGGCCACACAGTGCACATGCTCAGTCAGTGACCTGTACCGCCCCTACTGACTAGTAGAGTGAAGTCGGCATTGCTCATGCAGGCACTGTCCAGTCCACTCTCCTTGGCTGCGAGGTTACATTGGTGTCACACAAAGCATTCCTATATTAACAGTGGTTGGACTTTTTCTGGACAAACCTCATATTCCTTTGTTAAAAACTAGTTTTGACCATATTTTACCTACCTTATCCCATACCAGTTTCCCAAAATGTGTATAATCCAAATATATTTTGTATTCCTATTAAACATAGACTTAAAATTATGAGCTTAATTTAATCTTACACTTACAATGAATATATTCCTAAAGGAATTATCTTTAAAAAAAATTACTATCATTAAAGTTACCAGCTATTGTAAAAGTGTAATTTTCAGAATAGTCTTTAAGAGACTCTGGGGAATAACATTGAATCTCTCTCAAGTATGATTTTTAGTGTTCATGGATGCTTTAATTTTATGTGGTATAATCTTTACTACTCAGGGTATTTTATTTTAACCATGGGAGAACTTAGTTTTATTTTATTGATTAACTAAATAAAGCAATTCATTACTCTGATAATAAAATGCAAAACACTGTTTACTTCTTTGTTTTTTTTCTTTTTAAAAACACTGTATAATTCTCTTTATAAAATTTGTTCTTTTTTTCTTTGAAATCAGCTGGTTAGGAGCCAATATGAGATCCAGGACAGAATGCTACGCCCTCTAGGAAATTTTTGTCTCATAGCTATAATGCATAGAGAAAAATGCAGTAGGAGCTCATTGGTGGTTTGAGTAGAGGGTGATGGAACCAGTGATAGAGAAGGAAAAAGTTAGCGGGGAAGTTCAAATTAAATTAAAGGAGATAAATGTCATTGGAATTTAGAAAAGCACTAGTTTTGTAGTATGGGAAAGGACATTCCAAACAAAGGAATAAACACTGAAGACATAGAAATGATATTTTTAGGGAAAGTGAATAGAACAGTATGGAGAACTGAAAGTTCTAATGGTGAAAGAATAGCAAAAGAAACCACTGGAGCAGAAGATCTGTAACCAGATTATGAAAAGAAATTCTGAGGAATTTATTCTTCATCCACATTTGCATTTTTCTGGTGTAGGAGAATGTGAAGAAACAAAAATAAGGTACTTACTGATACTTGATAACTAACATCATTTTTTTAATTTTGTAGAGATTTATCAAAATTTTAAGATGAATTAGTAATATGCTACGAGGGTCTCTATAAAAGAATTCTATCTTCCTGATAATCATTCATTGCCTGTCATGTGAGAAGAAAGGGAATATAATCATATTTTTCTTTTAACAGCTACAAATGTGGTATTATAATTAATCATCCTCTGTTTAACAATGAGCTATAGATCTAATAAATAAATATTGTTGATGTTCACTAAGTTCTGAAAACCTGTCATAACATTTCCCTAAATACTTAGCTGCTGCAAAAGGTTGTACCTATTTTTAATTTAGGGAGGATAGATATCAGACTCCTCAGGAATTTAGATGTTAAATGGGACTGCCCTTCCTTAAACTTTAATTTCTAATTAGATACTGGAGTTCATTATTTATATTTATTTTAAGTGTCCCTGTAGTGTCCCATTATGTATTAGTAGGCAGACAATTTGTTGATAAACTAACATTCTCACTAATATCTAAATAGGAAGTTGACTTCTAACGGGGATGGTTTAACATTATTATAAATTAATCATGGCTAAATACTCAAGGAGCTGGAGGCTGCATAATTATTCAATATACTAATATTGACAGATATTAGTTTTAGTATTTGATTTTGACAGTTTTTTTTTAAATATCAAAATTAGCAGCTCATCATAATAATAAAATGAGAAAAGGTAAGTGGGCTGTTCTGTGACTACTCACGTATATTTTCTATCAGCTAAGTCTATCTGTGTCTTACTTCTAAAATAATATATATTTATTAAAATAAGTAACTAGATGTTTTCCTGTAAGTGCTGCAGGGTTTCATACTAAGCTTTTCTCATGCCAGAATGAATCCAAATTCAGTAAACTCTATAAGTTACAGTTGTCCTAATCTTTTCATGTCTTTTGATTGCAAAAGTCTATTATTACAAAGAAGTAGACATTGTATTAGCTTTGACCTTCTTCCTTAGGGATGCAAGTGAAACTGCCTGCCCTTTCTCATAAGCTTCTTGTTAATTACAGTGTATAACACTATGTTTCACACAATAGGAAGATATGTAAAATGGGATTAGTTTGGCTATTTCAGAAGTATAGCAGGAAGCATTAAACAGGATAAATGGAAAATACACATACAAACAATATATTTAGTTTCTGAATCAAGGAACTCAGTTCAGTGAATATATTTTAAAATAATTTCCTTGAAATACTGAAAATTCACTTATTTGAATCCTATAATCAATGTTTTTAAAAACTGACCTTGAAATGGAATATCTGATTGAAAATAAGTAGGTTGGTTGTAGGAAGCTATTCTTAATGGCTATTTCTTAGAGGAATAATATAAAACTGTCCCCAAAATTGCAACAGTACTAATTGTTTTAAAAGTTGGAGTTTGCTTTGCAAACTTATATTATAGGCTCATTAGATGAATTCCCTTAGGTCTACCTTACTTCTGGGAAAAAAGTTATTTTTGAATTATGATGAATTAGTATCTATGGCTACGTACATATGAATACCTATTGAGGATGGGGGTTTGCATAATTTCCAAAGGGATTTTCTTCTTGGATTTTCCCAGAGGATTATTCTGTATTTATGGCCTAATGTAGACATTAATACAAAGTAAAATGAACAAAATACTCAACTGTAGAAAAAAATATATATATATATTATACCTTTCAACCTTAGGATCTTTTTTTTTTTTTTTTTTTTTTTTTTTTTTTTTTTTTTTTTTTTTTTTTTTTTTTTGCCTTTAGAAGAAGTGCTTTTCTCAAACTCTTAGTTGATTGCTTTTTAATTCCCCACATCGGTTACTCTAAATCTTTGCCATTCTTTCTAATTGTACTTCTTCAAATTTCAAGTATTGCATTTCAGTTCTTTGAGAAAACCCAACCGTGTAGGAATACCTTAACTTTTTTCCCTACCAGCTAATAATCTATATATTTCATTTTTCTGTCCTTTTTTTCTTTAAATTTGTTTCGGTATTATTTAGCTTCTTATCTCAGCCCTGTGGGTTTTTCATAGTAAAACTTTTCACTTTCAAATGCTTCTTGGGCCTCCAGTCTCTTTCTCTCTTCAGTGGCAACTTTCCCTCAGCTTGCAAGTCTGTGCCATCTTTTCAGAGCTCATCATATCTAAATTTTGTCACTAGTTATCCCTTTCTTCAATTCAATTATTGAAATTTCACATGGATTTAATACATTTCTTTTCCTCTTGCCCTTTTCCTCTTGTATTTCTGGCTAAACTTTGTCTTCTCTGCCTCATTGCTTGACCTATGCTTACTTCATTCTCTCTCTCTCTCTGTCTCTCTCTCTCCCTCTCCCTCCCTCCCTCCCTCTCTTCCTCCTTCCCTCCCCCTATGCCTCACTTTAATTTCAGCTACATCTATTTTCATGCTTTGTTTTCTTACAGCTTCAGTTCTGTTTTGTGTTTCTAGTTTTGATCATTCTCCTGAATTTCAGGCTTAAATGCATCAGTGCCTAATGCATAGGATATTCCAAAAATCAGAATATTCCAAAAACCATTGAACAATCTTACATTTGGGGCCAGAGATTTTAATTCAAGATTCTGACATGGAATGGGGAGCAAGGTATTTGACTTCAGTTTTCTCATCAAACACTCCTGTGAAACTCCCTTTCACCAACACATATACCCATACAATCATCCCCTCTTGCTTGTTATTGCAGTAACATCCCAGATGATCTCCTAGCTTCCATCTTCATCTCATTGTACTCTATTCTCAACACAGTAGCCAGAGAAAGTCTTTACAGAGTAATTTAGAGAATGTTCTCTACTCAGAACCATCCAGTGGTTTCCCCCTCTACTTTTAACAAAACTCACAGCCTTCATCTGCCACCCTCAAGCCAATATTCCCTGAATCCCTCACTTCATTGCTTCCTCCTTTCACTTTTTTCCCAGCCACTCTGTCCTCCTCAGTGTTTCCCACTTTGCTGAGCACAGGACCTTTTATTCAAATGGATGTCACTCTCAGGTCTTATAACATGAATGTCATATTGATTTTAGTAAAAAGAAAAAAAAACTTTTATTTGTGTCAAATGCATTGTAGTAGCTACTGCCTTAGCAATTTTGTTTACACTGCCCCTTGTCAGGACCACCCTGTATTTATTCTCCATTTATTGATATCCTACCCATCTTTCAAATTAAGCTTACATTCTCAAACTATGCTTTGTATCTGTCTCCATTTGTCTCTACCTGTGGTCTCTCCTTTTAGCAATGTTTTTTTATCATTTATTTCACAACTTTTTATATATGAAATACTGTAATTTTATATTGCTGGTCTGTTGGCACAGTAATCTGCTGGGTTCTTGAAGACAAAGACTGTGACTGCTACATTTTAGAATCTGTAGCACCAAGTCTGGGGCCAAATACAGAGTATGCTCAAGGACACAAGTGTTTTAATGAAAAAAAAAAAAAACAGTAATTATGATAGCAGTGGTGATGAATGTGGTATTGATGATACATTTATCACAAATAATAGGATAATATTAATTTTCAGGAAATATCTAGTTTAAAAGTAGAAAAATAATTATCTACCCATGTCTGTAGATTAAAGATGTGTTGTGTGTTTGTAACACTTATTTATCGAAAGTTATGTTGGGGTGAGAGGAAAGAAATTGAAGAAGAGAAAGGAAAGATATACCATATTTTATCAGACTATTGTATGGGAGATAACCTATCATATTTTAATTGCTAGGGTAAAAGTGTCATTTAAGCAATAGTCTAATGCTTTCGTATCACTTAGAATTTATATTTGATATATACTGAAATACCTATTTACTCTTGGTTTTTTAAATATTTGAATCATTTTGTGTATACATAACAAAAGGGTGCTATTACACAGCTAAGTGGTTCCCAGCACTCCTTCACACTCAAATGTCATTAATTATAAGAAATAGTTATTTTTCAGTTAAAAGATAAAAGCAAAATATGCTATTAAATGGATTTACAGGGCATAAGTACATTGAAAAGAAACAACATCTGATGAGTATATTAGGACGTGATGAAGGATGATAGATCTTAAATATTCTGAAATAATAGAAGGAAAATAATGGACTTTTTGGATATACCCAACTGTAGAAATCCAAGTTAGACCAAAGCTTTAGGGAAATTTATGATCATATTTGCTGTATTCGTAGTGGAAGCTGTCACCTGGAAAGTCATAGCAAAAAGGAAAAGGAAATATTAGGAGATTGGGTGTCTAACTAATGTAGAGATGTGAAGTTCCAGTACTAGGATGGGATGTTAAGAACTGAATATTCAAAGATGCAGTTTAGGTACAATATTTAACTCTTTCAGTTTTTTTTTTCTCTTGGAGCAAAGGGGAATTATAATTTCTGCATTCAAAACTTCTGTTTTGGATTACCATCTATAAAACCTACTTATTGAGATATCTATATGCCTTATCCAATATGACAAAGTCTCTGTCATAAATATAAATAGAATTTCTAACTACTTCAAGAATAGATTGTATGAGACCACATCAATGTCAAGTCTATCAGAATGGTGTACTTGAGATAAGTGGCTAAAATTAAAACAAATGTTTTGGTTTAGCTATGCCGCTGACCAGAAAATGTGGATCCCATCTGTGGACCTTTTATGTATTGCTTTCTCACATTTCATCTTTGTACTGCTCCTCTGTTCATGTTCAGATCATTCATGTTTTATTTTGAAACATTTTCATTTTCAGATCAGCAGTCGTGTGATCCTGGTGAATTTCTTTGCCACGATCATGTGACTTGTGTCTCCCAGAGTTGGCTGTGTGACGGGGACCCTGACTGCCCTGACGATTCAGACGAGTCTTTAGATACCTGTGAGTAGAAAGGTTTCCATGCTGTTCCAATTTACCTTACATGTGAAAGTAAATGTCAATTGTTTTCATGGATAACTGATATTGTAATTGATTCTTATTTTTTGTTGTTGTTCAGCTAGACTAAGAAACTTGAAGTCTTTCATTTGTGTTTTCTTTAAAATGATTATGTGAATGAAAGCATAAAGTGCAGTTTTGTAGTGTGAACTGACTTGTTAAGGGAAGGAAATGCAAGGTTAATCTTTCAAAGTGATTGTGGCACTACTAGAAAAAAATGACTTGAAGAGCAATGTAAGTCTTTAAAACATAGCACTAAAAGGGAATAAGACCCTCTCCAAAAATTTCTCTCATGCATTTTGAGACAGAGGAATACATAGAAGGAATAGTAATCAAGCTTTAGCTCTCTTATTATTCCTATTAATATCACAGGACAGGACACATTATTAAACACAATTATTGCTTCTGTTTTTCATTTTTATATACTTGTTTACATAACTTGCAGGCTTACCCGATATAGATTTTGATGTACATCTTGTCATTAGATAGCAGAGGCAATCCTTATTAATATGCCTTGTGTTTGCTAGTGCTTTTTAAATTTCTCAACATGTGGGCACTTTATATTTGCATTAGTTGCTTCTCTTTGAATAGGTCACTACTTCCACAGAAAGAGGTTTTAGTCGTTTACTGCATTTGTAATTTTTACTAATTTTACCAGTTTAATTCTGGAAACAAAAAACTTTGCAAGGCTCTGCATAGCATAGAAAATATTCCTAGGCATAATAAGAGGAAAAAATAGATTAATAAGAATAAAACCCCTCTAATATATAAATCCAATGTGGTAAATCCACACAAAGGAATATTATTTGGCAATAAAAAAGAATGAAGTACTCATACAGGCTTCATGGATGAACCTTGAAAACATTGTGCTAAGGAAAAGGAGCCAGCCATACAAAACCATATATTGTATGATTTCATTCATATGAAAGACCCCAAATTGGCAAATACACAACTATAGGAAAGAGAAGATTGGTGTAGTAGAGGGCAATGAGGAATGACTTCCAACGAGTACGGGCTCTCTTTTGGGCATGATTAAACCATTCTAAAATGGGATTGCAGTTATGGTTGCAGTACCCTGTTAATATATTTAGAAATTTTGAATTTTACATACTAAAAAGGGTGAATTGTATTTGTATGTGAATTTTATCTTAAAATTGTTTAAAAATGATAATAAATCTCAATATTATGAGTATGAATGTAGATGTCATGGTAATGCAAAAAGACAATAATAAATGCTCTGGCCTATAATCATATAAAATATGATTTCATATATATGGAATCATAATTCATATATATAATCATATATATATGCATACCTATATATGTATAAATTGGGCCATATATATATATGAATGCTTTTCAAGCTTTAACCTTTCCTAGTTAACTGTCATCTAGGAGTTATTTCATTATTAGCTAGAAGGATTCTTATAGCATAATCAGAATAAAAGGGTACATTTTTGAGTTTTGTTACTAGAGTACTCCATTTATGCCCCAATCCTCTCAACACATTCCTGGTGGAAGAAAAAACATATATCACAGAGATATGAGATACATTTGTGGTATCCATATCCAGGAAAGCAGTTTGAAGGAGAAAAGTCATGGAACTGTGTCCTTGGCACAATGCAAAAGCAATTGAGAAAACAATGACTGGATAGCCTACCTCAGCAGGAGTTCCCTTTGTGTTGGTGAAGAATAAAGAATGACGGGTCCCTTTCTACCTAAGAGAGAGATGGGTACAGGAATCAGACAGGAGGGAATTTGTTGTATGCAGTGGGAGCAAGGATCTGGATGGTCAAAACTAAAGCCCAGAGAGAGTTAACCTCAAAGTAAATGTCAAATTGGGTAGATGACAAATATTCTATCCCTCCAAAGCTGAATTATTGCCTCTAGAACTAGCTGATCCCCAGCCGCGCTGCCTTAGTGTAGCAGAACATGTGTTTGCCAGCCAGCCTCTACCCTGACTGATGGGACATCGGCTCTGAATGCTCAGTGTCTCTACCACAATGATCTTAAATGTTTTAAATATCCATCCTGCCCAGAAAGTAGGCACACTTTGCATTTGTAGAAAAGGTGGGTCCTTTAATTCATATGGATTAGGAACTTTAGAAGACTAAGGCCTCAAATTAGAAATTATATGTGGGTAAATTAAAAATAAAGATATATTTTTCTGCTTACTTAGTTTTTAAAATGAAATCCATACCCACTCAATATATTTTTGGCAGTTTTTTTAAGTATATAGTTATTTTCTTCTCCAATAACATTTGATGTGCTAGATTTAAGAATATTTCTTTATATTGGCCATTCTTATTCTAACCTCAAATATCAGAATTGCTGAGTATCTGAAAAGGAAACACTAACATTGATATTGTTATACTGATATATAATAATATAAATTGATATAACAATAGTTTTTGTAACAAAGATAGAGAAATAACTATTATTATACTTGGGTATTTAATCTGGACAGCATATTTGGGTCTATGTTTAATTAGCCTGTTTCAGATCAATGGTTTCAGATCATATCAATTGAAATCTGGACATGCATTTTAAAAAAAAAACCTTTATAAAACATATCAGACTTTTCACATTTAGATTTCTTGATCCAGATGTTCACAATGTCCATTTTTCTAATTAGAGTGCTTTATATTGTGTTGTTTTATGACATTTATATTCAGCTAAAACTGATCTACATCAAATAGTTGCATAATTTATGAGTGAATACATGCATGTGAAAGATAAATACTAGAAATCAAAAACCTTGAAGACTAGTTCTTAGGAAGGATGATTTTGTGCTCGGTGTATGAACAAATAAATGTGTGTTATCAGTCTTTGGCTGAACTATGTTGTAGCTACAAAACATTAGATAAACAGCTGAAGCAATATGCTTTTTTCCCCCCTAACTTCACTTGGCCCTTAAAATGATAAGAAAACTAGTATAGTGTGGAATTTATTATAGCATTGTAAACGTTCTACAATGATGGCAAAAACTTATAGGAAAAAAGGGATATTGTCAAGGAGGAAGAAAAGCTTTTCCTTGTGAAATACTAATGACTGAAATGCTTTAGAAGATAAACATGCATACAGAAACACCAAGATGAATTTTCTAAAATATGAAAATGGATAACTTTATTAATTTATACCCTTACCTTTGGATATGAGAAATTACTCTTTAGCCTTATATTAAAAATGAAAGTCTATATTTCTCCACATTATTTGAGGTAATTTCAAGTGTCTAAATACATGGCTAATCATCATTAGGCCTTATGAGGCCATGAGAATGAGAAATCAGGGAAATCACCATCCTTCTACTCAAGGCTTTCAGTTCAGTTGCTGATCTAGAGTTGTGTGTGACAAGAATGGAAATGAGGGATGGGCATTTACTTGTGAAATCAACGCTTGGTACCACTTGTGGCTGGAAAGTCTTCTTGAAAGGCACTTTTATTCCGAAGTATTCAAAATTTAATTCCTTATAGGATTTTCTGTTGAATGCTTAATGATACTTCCTTTCCAGCAATCATCTCCAGCTGATGCATGACATTTTCTGGGAAACTGACTTTAATATACTTAAAACTGATTCTTTTTAAGTCAGAACAGTATCAGTGATGCTATTTCTCTTTTTTTTTCCTCTATTGCCCTATACTACTCCCTGGTCATAAAATCATTTAGAGTGTATTTTAATTACAGGTCATGTTTTTGATATACGACTCACTGGCCAACAAAGTAGGATAAAATGGACTCATAAGAGGGTAACATTTACAGACTGGGGAGTTGTGATAATTTTCACATGGACTCTGTCCTGTCCTTCTGCAGGAGTCAGCACAGTTTTTATGTAAATAACCAGATGATGAATATTTTAGATTTCATAACCCCATATGATCTCTGTTGAATGTTCTTCTTTTTCTTTTCTCTAACGTTTTAAAATGTAAGACACATTCTCAGCTTACAGTCTGTAAAAAAACAGGCTACAGGCCAGATTTGGCCAGCAGGCTGTAGTTGGCCAAGCCCTGTTGTAATGTCACTCATTGCTGAACCATACCTGCCATGAAATTACAGGGGTGGGTCTGTGCAGGGAACAGAATCCCCCCTCACAGTGGAAGCATGTGGCACAGAGCGGTGCATGTACCTGCCACCCTACAGTGCTAGACTCAGTTCCTGTGGTGTTTTCTACAAAAGCTGGATTCACTCTTCTATTTTGGTATGCCTCCTTATTGGTTAGGATTGCATTTGACCATATGGAACAGAAAGAGTAGCTTAACCAAATAGGGGGTTATTTTCCTCTCCTATGAAGTTGAAAACATAGAAAATCCAGAATTAATATGGCAGCTCTGGAATGGCACCAGGCTTTCTCTCTTTCTGCTCTGCCATCTTTAGTGTGGAGATGCCAGTAATAAAGTCATAATATGCTGCTCTGCCTCTGCCGGTAGATAATTCCATTCCAGAAAGAAAGAAGAAAAGGGAAAAGGCCAGTGCCAGCTGACTTTCTCTGTTTTTCAGAAAAGCAATATGTTTTACAGAAAGCAAAGCCAGTGCATAAATGCTTAGATCTCCTTCACTAGAACTGATCATATGGGGTGTAGGGCAATGAGTATTTTCAACAGGGCCTGCTGCCTTCTAAAATAAAGTTGGCTATACTGATACAGAAAGAGGGGAGAATAGATACTGGATAGGGAGAGGCACCAAGGAGCCTGTCCCATAGTCTCCCTCCACTCTCCTTTCTTCTCTCTATCATTATATAGGAAGTGGCAGGCACTGTGAATGATCAGGGCTTCTGAATCCCAACTGCTTGTCTCCAAGGCCAGCTTCCCCCTTGAAAATATCTTTTTTCCTGAACAACTAATTGAACCCTATCAGGACTCCATTATTTAATTTGTACAATAGACATGGTAGTACCAGCCTCATAGCGAAGGGCTTAGATAATGCTTGTTCCATAGTGACATCCCCTCTCTACTGCATACCCCATCTGCATTCCAGATGCTCAGACCTGAGCAAGCACCATGCCCATGCCCTAAGGGTCTTCTTATAGAGCATCCTAACTGCCCCCAACCCCTTCTTGCTTAAGTCAGTTTTATTTTCTAAGAATGTGACTACGAATAGAACTAATTTCCCACATACACAAATTTGAGTTATATTGTTAAAAGTTCTTAATAATTATATATATTACATTTAAAAATGAAGACAAATTTGCTATTGAGATTATTTTGGGACAGGTGGCTTTTCCTAGGAACTCTTCCAAAAACATTATGTTAACTAATTGACTGAAGTGAAGATGCATGGCTAAAAAATATGTTAGTGAATAAGATAATTTAATTGACACTGTAGCCCTGAAATGCAGATGTTATGTGATTTTAGAAAATTGAGTTTATGGTCCTTCTGGGCTCCTCTAAGTTGGCTGTTATTGGTGAAAGCAGATTTGTCCTTTTTTTTAATACTGAGGTAAAGAAGGATCTAATGCCTAAGAGGACCCCATAGATCACCTAATTGATAACTATGGAATCATTTGAAAGCATGGAAGTCTATCCCAACAGAATCATATAACACTGGGTTTGAGAGTAACAGTTCTAATTGAAGAATGCAGTAAAAATAACAAGTCTCCTGTGTAATAGGAATAGAAGCATTTATAAAAAATGAAAATGACTAAGTTATCGGGTTAGATGTGCCTCTGCATGAATGGCCATTGACTTTATTATGTTTTTGTTGTATGATTTTAACTTCATTTAGGTAGAGAATATTAATGAACTTCTTATATTTGTACAATGACCTTTCCTCTATGATATAAGGCAGACATCCTCTTACAGTTTCCTTCTAAAGTTTCGTTCTTTGACAGAGGTCAGAGAAATAAAAATAAAATTCAAGTGGGAGATTATTAGTGAGTAGATATCACTCTTTAAAGATACATAACTAGAATAGGGCTCTCAAAGTAGACTATAGGAGCAATAAAATGAATGGAAATATAGTCCTTGTTTCTAAGTAATAGTGATTTAGAGGTCGCTTTGCAATGAGCTAATATATGAGAACCACAAAGCAGAGCTTTTTGTTAGGTGGAAAAGCTGAAATGATCTTACAGATTAAAGGCAAAGCTTATGACACCCATGAGGACAGTTTATGTCTCTTTCAATTCTTTTTGTTTTGCTCTTCATTTTACTGTGAGGCTTTTCATTTTAGCAGTAGAGATGCCAAAACACTGACCTGTCTTAAATAATAAAAAGACTCCCACTTAAGAGTTGAGATGAAGGGGTGACATGAAGGTGGAGGAAAGCACAATTGTGAATTATAAGGGCCTGTCTAATATTGATTCATTTTCCTAGCACAGTGGAACGGGATGGGGGTTTCAGATTTCTCTTCATTCTGCCCCACAGTGTGCTAATACATCTCTGAAAGTCTGCTTCTGTGATTTTAAGAAAGATTGATTGGAGGCATAGGTGACAAAACTGAGTGCACTACTGCTCAGATAGGTGGAGCAAGACCAGCATTCAAAAGTCCTCGCTTTTTACTCAAGAAGTCACTGCTTTTTGGTTTTCTGATCCAAGATCACAGGTCACAGGATTAAAAAGAGACTCATGTCTCTTATCTTATACTGGAAACTACAGGAAATAAAATGTTTGAAATAATGTGAAAGAAAGGGGGTAAAATAAAATCAATGAATAGAGAAAACTCTGATAAAATTCTCCTGGGCAAAAAGGAGGATGTGCTGTAAACAAGTGCTATTGCAGAGCCCTATAGGGATAAACTGAAGGCTAAGCAAGGAGTCTGCTCAGAAACGATCCAATCCATCACTTATCCACAACTAATCTAGCATTTGGGGATTGGGATGAAGCCTTCTTACCTTTCATGGATGAGCACATTTCTTCCCAGAGGACATTTCATTCTTTACAGTCAGTGTGTAAAATTTACATTTGACTTTCACTCAGAAGTGCTTCTGAAATGACATATTTTGCTAAATGAAGTTCTAAAGAATGCTGTTTTCTGAGAACTTTTTTTTAATGGCAATGCCTTGTCTTCCCCCCCCTCATATTCCATTATCTTTCCCTGAAAGCATTATATAAGTAAGCCCTACTATAACATACCTACAGAATTTACAGTAAGACAAAGAGTATCGTCATTCTACTAATTGCTAACTTGGCTGTGTTTCAAATCAGGAAGCATAACAGGCTTGGGGTTAATTATTTTTTTTAAATTCTCACCCAATGATATGTCCATTGGTTTGAAAGAGAGAGAAAGGGAGAAAGTGAGCAGGGAGAGTAAAAGAGAAAGACATTGTTGTGAGACAAAAACATTAATTGATTGCCTTCCATATGCACCCAGATTGAAGACTGAACTCACAACCTACATATGTGCCCTGATCAAACCTACAACCTTTCGGTGTACAGAATGATGTTCCAACCAACTGAGCCACTTGGCCAGGGAGGGGGTGAAATTTTTTATTAAAATTTTGTAACATTAGCTTTCCTGACTTTTAGGATGGGATAAATTGCTCAAAAAAGAAAGAAGGAGAGAGAAAGAAAGAGAAAATTCATAAGAGGATAGCTGAAAATGGGATATAGGTGGAAGAATACTAATCATGAATGTGGCTTATAGCAAGCCATTCAGCCTACAAGGCCTGTTTTTCTCCCTTCCTTCCTTCTTCCCTTCCTTCTTTCTTTCTTCTTCCCTTCCCTTCCCTTCCCTTCCAGTTCCTTTCCTTCCTTCCTTCTTCCTTCCTTCCTTTTTCTCTTTTCTTTTCTTTTGAAAGATGCCTTGAGAAGGAAGGTTCAACTTGGAAGATTAGTTAAAATAGTGGAGAATCCCTTCATTGGAACAGAACTTTCTGGTTACTTAGTCACAGAGAAGAAAACAAACCAACAAACAATTACTTTCCAACATGTCTGATTGAGTTGCCAAAAGAAAAGTGATTATAAATATAAAATACTTTTCTAGAATCAGCATGAAACCATACAGCTAATTTTCATCTTTCACAAATAAGAATTGTAGAAATGACATGAACTTGTACTGTGATAATGCTTTAAAATGTGCACATCAGTATTATTAAATATAATTTGGTCATTATAAGTTAGTTTTTGAAAAATATAGACTAGGTGTTGTGGCCATCAAAACAATAAGAAATGAGAGACAAACAGGTTGTTTGGTAAAGAACCTCATAGTTCATAGTAAAAAACCTGGAGTAGGAATCCAGATTTTAGCCTCACTTTATCCTCACTTTATCCTCACTTCTTACCATAGCACCTATTACGTGTTGAATTGTGATTCCTCAAAATTCATGTGTAGAAGCTCCAAATCCTCAGTACCTTAGAATGTGTCTGTATTTGAGAAAGGGCATTAAAAGAGCTAATTAACTTAAAGTGAGGTCATGAGAATGAACTCTACTCCAACCTGAGAGATACCCTTATGAGAGCAGAAAGTGTTGACACACTAGGTCGTGCTGCAGCCGTACATGCACAGGTGGAAGGCTGTGAGAAGAGGCAGTATGAGTGTGGCCACCTTGGGTTTAAGGACAGAGAGAGGCCTTGGGAGAAGCCAATCCTGCCAACATCTTAATCTTGGACTGCTAATTTCTAGAACTGTGAGGAAGTTAATTATCATTGTTTAAGCCATCTGGTCTGTGGTATTTTGTTATGAGAGCCCTCTCAGGCTAATATAGCACTCTATAACACATTTAGCAAAATTCAATTTATTTTTATATTAGTGTAAAAATAATCTAGTGATTTAAAAATTTCCCCTTTTCGTTGAAGAGATATACTATCAGAGTACTGAAATTGCAGGCATTATAATCTTGTTAAAGAAATATGAGATGTAATCGGCAATTAGTTTCTGATGGATAGAAGATCCATCCTTACATTAGTGCCATAATCCTGTAAGAAAAGCTAATTTAAACAATGATGTTTATATGAAAATGAAATATATATTAAATAAAAAGTCAGTAGATAATTAATACAGATTTTTTTCCAATTTTCTTATAGATGATAGGCTGCTCCCAAATTTAAAAAACATATATATACCTGACCTTTCCCCCTGGTTATCCAGGACACTCATTTAGAAGTACAGTTGGTGGCCATCTTTATAATTAAAACTATGTATAAAATAAAAGACAAACTTGAAAAGATGAATTAATTACCATTGTTTTTAGTCATCATATGGATATTAATGATATTCTATGTTAGGTTGCTATAATCTATATTAGATTGCTATAATTTTTAATTCTAAATTGATCACTAGGTGAGGCAATGAAGTAGATATAATTTGATGGTAAAGAGAAATATTTCTTTATCTACATAGAACTTTGGGGAATTTTGTTACCTTTTACTTCTAAGTTTGCACATGTTATACAGTTCAATTTTTAAAATAAGTGACATGCTATATGCATTTTTAGTTGAATAGTGAGGACAGTTTTGTCACTGCACTGGACTTCTCCAAATATGAATAGATTTTCTTTAAGAAAGCTAGAAATCAATCAAATAGCAGCTATTTACTGAGGAACTGCTGTGTTCACAGTGCTTACTGGGTACTCATCTTCAACCCTTTATCTCATGCCCCATCATATACCAGGGCTTTAGCTTATGCTAATTTAGTCCTCTATCCTGGTTAAATGTGGTTATTTCCATGTTTAAGAAAATGATGTTTATGGTAAAACTGATGATGATATTACTGACACAAAATGGATGATCAATACGATCCAGATGTTGCAATATGATCCTTATATGCATTACCTCCTTTGACCCTGAAAACAAATGCTATGAGCATGTGTTTAGCGAAACAGTCTTTCCTATGAGCTAACCTTCCACCCCCATTTGGATAGTCAGATTGGGACCTTAAGAATGAAAAGTGCTGAGCCACATCTATGACCACCAGTCCTACACGTGATACCAGCACTGAGAAATAACAGAGTCAACACAGATGACTATGAAATTTACTTGACTTTTATTAATGCAGTTTCACTCAGTTTTTATTAATGCAGATTCACTCTGAATTCATACTAACCTGAAAACAATGCTAGTCACTCAGAAACAATCAGTAAGAATATCTAACAAGAGAATTGTGGGATAGTACACCTGAGTCCCATAGCCTCAGTCTGCAGGTCTAGGAGACAGCACAGTGAGCAAGGGAGCCATCAGAGTCTTGCAAGGCAGAATCTCTGGAGCAGGGTCAGCAGTGGAGCAAACAAAGTTCTCGGTCCAGCAGGGCAGAGCCAGGGGCATCACCGGGGTCAGGAAATCAGCACGGAATGGAGAGGCACTTTAGCATGTTGGGCTCAGCTCTCTCAGCTGTGGTCTGAGGCTTGTCAATTATACCCTTGAGGGCCATGTACTCCACACCTCTGAGTCTCTTGATAAGTGTCTTGGAACCCCTGATGGAACATGGGGAATTTCCAGGTGGTTTTATCCTGGGGTATCCACCCCTACAGATGCGTATATTCAGGTCATGGTGCAGATGTCTTGAACACTCCACCCTGCCAAACATGACTTAGGTAGTCTCCTTGAACCAAAAGTGTCACCACTGACTGACAGTCACCTTTGTTGAAATGAATGATGCTGTTTTGTCTTATTTGCTTGGTCCTGTCTTGACTGGACCAATGCCATTTTATTGGCCTTGCTCTCTACAACGTTTGGTAGGATGTTGGGTAGAGTTGTTCAGATGGCACAGGGCCCTAGGGTAACATATATATCACAGCAGCACAGGTGTATATATTTTCCCACAGATGGAAATGAACTATCTTAAAAATGGGGCAAATTTTTCTAATTTGCATAAAGACACTATATGAGCTAATGGTATCCCTGCCTATGTTGCTAAGCATGGTTTGCTTTTATTGATGATAAAAAGAAAGCATGAGGAAAGTTAAGCTATTAAGTGACAGATGAATACTGTGCCATGGTGTACAGCTGTCTAGATAAAGCAAGCAAATGAGGCTTAGAGAAACTGGATTCCACTAAGGGTCCCTCTTAGTGAAGGCAAGATTTTATCCTTGCCCATCTCAAATTACATTCAAGTCAGCATGCTTGCCATTATATCACATACCTTCTGTATATTCTTCATTCAAATACATGCACAGGGTCCAGAAGAAGTAACACCTACTTGAGTGTGGTTGATAGGGTAATAACATGCATGCAAAAATTTGTAGTTTTAATTTGAACATCTCATCTAAAATGTCATACGGTGTGCTTGAGTGTGTTATGGTTATGTTACCAAATTGCATGCTTATGATTTTGCAATAAAAGTTTGTAGTAAAAAAGGGGTATTATTTGTGCTGGACTCTGTATATCCAACTGTTCTATTTATAAACATCCAATTTTAATTGAGAGGCTACTATGTAACAGATCCTGTGATATATGTTAGGATTAGCAAGGTTGATATGCTAAAGATGAAAGACAGAAATAGTAACAATTGGAGAAAAGATTTTAAATATTTTTCCAAGCAGAGAAGATATGTTTATAAACTTCTAAGTTACTTTACTAATGATTATAAAAGGTATATGAGTTAATATTTACATAGGCATGTATATGAACTTCATGTCTATGCATATGAAAAATTGAATTTGGAAAATGTAGTTAGTATTTTCTTAACTGTTTTGGTCACACACGTACATACACACTAATGAGAGCACACAAACACACATACACTAACTTAAAAATACAGTGTTGATAATAACTCTGCAGCTGATGAGATTTTTATTAGATTTTTATTGCTGTGTAACAAATTGCTACAAATTTAGCAGGTTAAAACAACTCCATTTCCTATCTCACAACTCTGGAGATACAAGCCTTGGAAGGATCAGATGGGTTCCCTGTTTCACAAGGCAGAAATCAAGTTTTCCCTCAGGCTATGCTCTTATCTGGAGGGTAAGGACAGATCTACTAGCTCATTTAGGTTGGTGGCTGATTTCAGTTTCTTGGGATTGTAGACTGGGGTACAAATTTTTAATGGCTGTTAGTGTCAGCTATTCATAACAACTAAAGGCCTCCAACATTTCTTGAAAGATGAGCCCCTATGTTTTCAAAGCCAGCAATCCTATGTCAGAGCTCCCTCATGCTTCATATTTCCAACCCCTGATTTTCTCCTGGGCTACCACATGGAAAAACACCTCTTTATTTTTAAAGATATCAAGTGATTAGATTAAGAGCATTTGAGTAATTTCTCTTTGCCATATAATATAACATAGTCCTGAGAGTGACAGCTCATATTTACCGGTTCCAACCACACGGGCCAGAGCAGGAGCTCCACAAGAATGAGCGTTGTTGGGCGTTGTTCTCAGAACTCTGTCCACCACAGTGAATTAGTTTACTAGAGCAGCCATAAAAAATAACAGGCTGGTGGCTTAAATAATAGAAATGTACCTCCTCACAGTTCTGAAGACTGAAAGTTTAAGATCAAGGGCTTGGACGGTTGGTTTCATTCTGAGATCGCATTCTTTAGCTTGTAGATGGTTCCCCTGCTGCTGCCTTTACACGGTGTGGGTGTCTGTGCCCTAGTCTCTTCTTGTTGAGGACACTAGATAACCTTGGAGGAGGGCCCACCCATGTGACTGAATTTTACCTTAGTTGCCCGTCTCTAGACACAGTTGCATTCTGAGGTACTTGGAGTGAAGACTTCAACATACACCTTTCGGGAGGAAACAATTCAACCCATAAGAATCAGGATGATTTTGCTTTTCTTTTTTCATATTCTAAGATATTTTAGTCATTAGCTCGCCTAATAAATGTAAATTGTTATTTGTTTAAAGAATTAGAAGACCTCCTGCTTTTTATTGTGAAGAATTTCAGGCTATCAGCAAGCTGAGAGAACAGTATAGTAAACACCTGCATACTCTGGATTTATCGCCCATTAACCTCATGACATTGGCTTCATCTTTTTTTTTTTGAATTATGTATACACATATGTAATTTTATATGTGAATACATATTTATGTTCATATGTGATTTGTGCTGAAACACCTAAATTACAGACAGTGAAATGTTACTCCTAAATGAATCTAAGAACAAGACAAACTTTTGCATAACCTTAGTACTGTCATCACACCTATGAAATTTGATTTGAATAGTCAATCTGTATTCAAATTTTTCCTACTGTCCCAAAATATCTTCTGAAGTTATTTTTTATATAATCCAGGATCTAATCAAGGATAATGCTTTGCATATAATTGTCACAGCTCTTTTTTTTCTTTAATCTAGAATGTTTCCTAACTTTCTTTTCTTTATCATGGCACTGACCTTTTCCTGTACAATGTTTCCCAATCTGAACTTTTCTATTTGTTCCCTGATATTTAGATTCAGAGTAAATTTTTGCCAAGAATATGGTGTAGGTTATGACATGCATTTCTCATTGCATTGCATCAGGAGATAAAACAATTTGATGATAGCTTGATAACTTGGTTACCAAAACTGAATTACAACAAAATATTATTCAGAAAATAAGGTATATTTCTCAACCATATACCTAACAAATTTAAGAAAAAAAGAACCTGTTTTAATAGAATCTTACCTACTTCATTAGGGAAAAGACTAAATAATGACATATCCTTGTTATTTGAAAACTGGCATCAAGTGAAGAGTGAGGCTTTTAAGTTTGCACTGAGTGGTTGTTGAGTTGTATCACTCTCCCCTCAAAAAAATCTAATTTTGATTTTTTGCACTGCTCTATGTCTATGTATAAATAAACCATAGATTTACTGTCACTTCTCTTTAAGTAACAAATGGTTTAAGTCCCTCGTTACAATTTTTAAGGATAAGAATCCTTTCTACTCTTTATATTCATACATTGTTCTGCACAGTGAGCAACTTACACATTTTTTGTCTGTTAGAAATTTAAAAGATAAATATGTAGATAGGCAAGTTAAGGTATAATAAAGGACAATAGATGACAGTCTCATCAACTTACAAGAACTCTATAAATAATATATATGTACATATACACGTACGAATATATGATTACATTTAATTCATTTTTTAATTGGCATTTTATTTGAGTAGGTACTTTATAGAATTCATGAGTTGCAGAATTGCATCCAATATACTTGCAGAAGTTTATGCAAGTGCTTCGTAACCTGGTTTCTTCACATAAGTAAGGAAAAACTTCTTGAGGAAGGACCATCTATCATTTAGAATTTTTTTATCCAACTTTCTTTTACTACTCTCAACAAGTTTTAATGTATTCATTTAGTTGGTTCACCAATGGAACAATTGAATGTAACATTTCAATAGGGACAGTAGACACTGAAGGAGGTGTTATCACTTAATAGAAAAAACTCCTCCCAAGGTTGGTCATTATGTAAGTCACTTGTCTTTGGTGTGAGGGAGAGAAAAATAGCTGAAACTATTTTACAGCTGCAAATGTAGGAGAAAATGTTTGCAAGAGGGGAAAGTTAGCAGGATTTCAGCCTAAATGAGTAGTGACGATTCTGTATTCCCAATGGAACATTTCAAATGTTATAAGAAGTAAAAAAATAAAATGAAATGAAATAAATGGTATGTACATGTTCAGGGTGAAATTGAGATTTAAAAAGGGAGAGAGAAAGAGAAATCCATACCAATTCTAGTTATAAATGCCTGACTACAGCAGAATCCAAGTTAAGGTGGCAAAGAAGATCAGGTATATTCTGACAGCACTAAACTGGAAGGCAGTTTATAGATTCAACAAGATATTGATGATAATTTGTAACAACAATGATGGATGTGTGCTTGGAATCAGTTGACCTTTGAGGTAAGTGGATTCGTGCAGATATGAACATGGAATTGCTTCTCCCTAAGTAGAATCAAATAATCGGGTTTGCAGTTGTTGTTGTTTAAAGAAACTTGAAGCATTTTTTTCATTGATGAATAGGAATGGACATGTACAGTAAGTTTGGTTTGTTTTAAAGTTTTTAGGTTTGACTAATATTTGACAGAGTGAGGGAAATTGTTATTCCTCAAATATAAAACTGATTAAATAAATCAAATAGAAGTTCATTCTAAGATCAAGTAATCACAGTGATCTGATTGGCTGTGTAGGGTGGTACTCTTAAATGGGCAAGATTGGCCTCTACTTTAGATTTAACCCCAGGATAAACTGGACATGCTAAACCTGCTATGAGTCACACCCTTTGTAATGAGGCTTTAAAAACATAAAAGAAAAGAAAACTATGATTCTGTGAGGTAAAGCAACTGGCATAAAGACATATAGATAATGAATCTTACTGTGACTGGACTTTTTATCACCTTAGCTTACATTCTGCTTTGCCTCTTTTTTTTCCATTTTGTTTGTGCCTCCCAGTGATACAGTTCTAAACTCCTTCTGTACTGATTGCATCTCATCATTTATCAAAACAATAACAAAAAAGATCAGAAATATAATTTCTAGGTAAATTGCTAAATTTAAAACAAAAAGTAGAGGTGCATGTACAAACTTTGACAATCGCTTCTACCCTTAAGAACTGGTGTACCCATGCACATGTACAATATACACACACACACACCATAATATGTTTCTATAAAAGGAAGGTGATCTGTTTACTTGATAGTTGTGTGACTTTTCTTTCTGTGTTATCATTGGAAATGGGAGAGTGTGATTCGTAGGGGTAAATAATATACAGTAAGTACAAATGTTACTCTGCTTGCTTAATTTTCAGAAAGGCACCCTAATACAGAGGATGAATGTGCCAAAAACAATTAGGTTTCATTCTGTTTGTTAAATATTTGTCCATGCTGTTTTTCACTTACATTCAGTAAAACATTGTAGATCAATTAACTTTACTTTTTATTTTCAATAACCTGAAAGGTAGCCATATAAATCTCTTGAAAATCCATGAATATTTAATCACATTCATCCACGGCCCCAGTGTCAGGTTTTGCTCAAAGCAACTCTTGTACACATCTCCTATTGTCACCAGGGAAGAAGTCTGCAACAGAAGCACTGAGGGGCCTTGAAGAGAGCATTTCCAAATTCTGGTGAAATAATTCTCCCTGATACAGTTATGTGGTCTTTCTCAAATAGGGAATGTTTCTTGCATATTAAAAACCCTGACTGAATTCTTGACATTTCATTCCCTCAGGACTGCTTCAATTACTTTTTTTTTTTTTTTGACTATGTAAATTAGTCAAAAACAATTCAAGGGAATTGTTTTTGCTGGTACTGTGGTACCATAGTATACAGATTATATACTTTTAAAAATATATGTGAGTTGTAGCAAAGATATGTAAAAGAGTATGTTATACTTCTCTTGGGAATTTCTTAAGCATCTTCTTACTCTCGTAACATAAATATATTCTGTATTATATCCTGTAAATCCCCAAAGGTTAGCAAACTGATTAATCTACAATTGTAAAGAAGCAATATTTTTATTTTTTAAAAGGATGTATTTTATTCAGAAAAATTCATATTCAAAATACAATTAGGGTAGATTTGGTAAGGATTACAGCCTTCCAATATGAGTGGATTTTTTCAGGCTTGACAGAAAAAAAATCGCTCAGTGTTTTATGTAATCTGAAATTTGTAGTCAGATGATTTATAGGAGTTCAGGTTTTACAAAAGGTGGGCATTTGTCTTGATAAAATAATAAACCTCTCCCAGTGTTAATTGAAATCAATATTCTACTGTTTTCCTTATTCCAGAGATACAGAGAGGCAAAGTGAAAACATTTTTATTAGTAACTTGTATGTCTTAGAACATTAGCTTTCCTGTAGATTTACGTAAGTCAAGATTAAAATACATCCATGAGGTCCTGGCCCAAGTGGCTCAGTTGGTTGGACAAATTACCGCAAAGCAAAAGGCCACCAGGCACGTGCCTGGGTAGAGGGCCTGGTCCCTGGGGCACCTTTGAGTAGCAACCAATAGATGTTTTTCTCCCTCTCTTTCTTCCTTCCTTACCTTCCCTCTGAATAAATAAATAAGATCTTTAAAAAAATGCGTCCATTGGTGCTATGCCAACATTCAAGATATGGGGAGATACTTGCTTTCTTCCAGACTAAAATGTTAATTCCAAGGGTAGAATAAATAAAGGGTGATGATTAGATCTAAAATTAGACCCAGATGGCTTTATAATTATTTTAAAGAATATTTTTGGCATTGCTGTTTACTGAATGTCTGTTGTGTCATCATTAGCTTGTTTTTATTTCATATACTATTTTTCCAACTCTTTCATTTTGTCTGCTTAACTACTTGTATTCATAAAATTTGCATCTTATTCTGATGGCTTTTGTGCTAAACTTGACTTCCGGCATAACACTTTCCTTTGTGTTGTTGTACTACCAAGGTAGTAAATATTTGTTACCTGTGACCTTGTTTCTCTCCCTCCCCACCCTGTTTCTTTTCTCTCTTATTGAAATCTCTTAATTCTAATAGCTTTCATTATATGCTTATTTCTAATGCATTTTATTTATTATGTTCCTTTGCCTTAACTTTTACTTCCCTCAACCAATTCTATTATTTATAACAAAGAAATAACAGCTACTTAATAAGTAGTTCAATTTCAAAACTATTATAAATATTACAATAGTAAGAAATAGTAGGGATTAAAACCCTATGTATGATAGATTAAAAAATACAGAGGATAAAGAAAAGAAGTAAATCTAAATTCCAAACAGTTGTCTCAAGTTACACTATAATCATAATTGAGAAACTATATTATAATAAATATAGGTAAAGAATTTAGAGTTTTATAAAACAAATTACTCTAAACATCTCTAATAGTACACAAGTAAAGTAGAATAAATGTATATAAATTTCAACAAATTATTAATTCACTTGTGGTAATAACTAATAATTATCAATATCTATTTTAAATAACTAATTTGCTATTCTCTATAGTGAAAAAAGAAATAAAAACAGACCTTTTAAAATTTGGCAGCATTAATTTTTGTATGACAATAACTCTGATAACTATGAATGATTTTTAAATTATAATATTATTTGACCACATTTTTTCTCTGAATTGTTTTGATTCTGCTACTTAAACTTTGAACTTGGGCTGAGAGAAATATTTTATAGAAACTTTCATTACAGTAATGAGAGTTGGACCATTACATACTATAGAAAATCCATTCAATGTATTTAAATGGTTGCTTAATGTTACCCTTTCTTCTAGCAAAAATGTGTTTAAAGTGTAATAACTTTTTGTTCTTAGACTAACTCATGAAATTTGAAAGCAGATGGTCATTTCAAAAGAAGAGCATATCACTCTTTTACAACAGCAAGTACTCCAAAACAAGTACTTAAAGGTGTCATAAAGCATGGAATATGAAGCTATTTTAATCAGCAAACAAACAAACAAACACTTTATTGTGAACAGAGAATAAAGAATCCATTGATACAACGTGTACGGAATAACCATGAAAGGAAAGGATAATTTGCTATCAGCAGCAGGGAGACAACCCATATGGAATATAGCCCTTTCAACAAGGCAGTTGATAGATGTCTAATAATAAAAAAGAATAAGTCAATTATAAAATTTTTGAAATATTTAAAATTTTCATAACTATCAATGGATTTCTATCACAGAGGCATATAATCATTAAAAATGAGACATTAAATTAATGATCATAGAAAATTTCCTCCACAGACTGCAATAGCCAAATATATTAAATTACTGAATTAAGTGGTCATTTTGACTGAAGGTGATTCATGTAAATGCAGGAAAAGACTAGAAAGCGGGAATGTGGCATTTTAGCCATGATTCACTAGCTCCCTGGATGATCTCTTCTGTCAGAGATTCAACATTGCTGGATCATGCAATTCATTAATAAGCCATTAAAATGTGAAAACTCAACAGAAGAGGGCAGGGCTGCTTTCTGCGGAGCGTGCTATGGTCGTTGCAGTTTCTCAGAGCCCACATCTGTTTTGTACATCCATTCTCATTTTTTCCCATGACATACTGCTTGTTAATCATTCTGAAAATTACCCATGTAGTGAATAAATATGTGCAACCTCAGTGTTAATTTGCAATTTATTTTTCAGACAAAAGGCAAATATTAAGCATTACTGAATTTGGAACTGTGATATTTGGTTGATGATCTCTCAATACCATAAGGATTAAAAATATGATGTATTATACATTTGCTTTTGTATAATGTTTACTATGGGCAAAGTATAAATAAAAAGTTTTAAAGTATTTATGTACTATCTTTAAATACGTTCCCAGATTTTATGTGTCATATAGATTCCATTAATAGAAATAGATCTATGATAAGTTTGGAAAATTATTTTTTAGTATTTGTTAAAGTTACTTTTGTTAGTTTACATGTTAGCATTCAACAGGAAGGCAGAAAATTCTGTAGTTCTCTACATATATGTTTTAGTGCATTTTCATAGTTTTTAAAATGTCTTTAGGGATATAATTCTCTCATTTGGTATTTATTCCTTATACATTTTTTGTCATTGTTATGTTTTGTTTTCTTTGACACACTTCATCATCACTAGAGATATTTGAAAATTTTTTACCCAAACTCTTCAGAATCACTTCAGCAAATATTATATTCTTAATAGAGATGATACATAAAAAATAATTAAAATACTAATTTTGAAAACAACTTCACTTGTTAAAAAGTTTACACCAATGTCAAGGCTGTGGCTGTAGAAAAATATATATAATACAGGCACACCTCAGAGATCTTGAGGGTTCCATTCTACACCACCGCAGTAAAGCAAATATCAAAATACAGAAACTCACACTTTTGGGGGGTTTCCCAGTGCATATAAAAGTTGTGTTTACACTATACTATAGTCAATTAAGTGTGAAATTTCTAGTTATCTTGAAAAACAATGTATTATGCATACCTTAACTTAAAAATACTTTATTGCTGAAAAACACTGACTATCATCTGAGCTTTTAACAAGTTACCATCTCTTTTGCTGGTGGAAGGTTTTGCCTTGGTGTCGATAGCTGCTGACCATTGAGGGTTGTGGTTGCTAAAAGTCTTGGTGACTCAATACAATTTTTAAAATAAAACAACAATGAAGTCTGCTACCTTTATTGACTATTTCTTTCATTAACAATCTCTCTGTAGCATGTGATTCTGTTTGATAGCATTTTACCCACAGAGCTTCTTTCAAAGTTGAAGTCAATCATCTCAAATCCTGCCATTCCTTTATCAACTAAGTTCAGGTAATATTCTAAATTATTTGTTATCATTTCAATAATCCTCACAGCATCTTCATCGGGGGCAGATTCTTTCTCAAGAACCCTTTCACTTGCTCATCCATAAGTAGTAACTTATCATCCCTTAAAGTTTTATCATGAGTTTGCAGCAGTTCAGTTACATCTTCAGACTCCACTTCTAGTTCTAGTTCTCTTGCTCTTTCCACCACCTCTGCAGTTATTTTGTCCATTGAAGTCTTGAGGCCCTTAGAGTCATCCATGAGGTTTAGAATAAACCGCTTCCAAAATCCTTAATGTTTAGAGTGTCACCTCTTCCCAGGAATCACAAATTTTCTTAATGGCATCTAGAATGGGGAGTCCTTCCCCGAAGATTTGCAATTTGCTTTGCCCAGATCCATCAGAGGAATCACTATGGTAGCTACAGCCTCACAAAATTCATTTCTTAAATAGTAAGACATGAAGTTTGAAATTACTCTTTGATCTATATAGTGGGGAAGGATGTTAGTCTAACTGGCATAAAAATGACATTAATCTTGTTGTACATTTCCATTAGCACTTTTGGGTGACCTTTGTTACATTATCAATGAGCAGTAATGTTTTGAAAGTAATCTTTTTTTTTTTCTTGCTGAGGAGGATGTTTCAACAATGGGTTTAAAATATTTAATAAACCATGTTGTAAACAGATGTGCTGTCATTTAGGCTTTATTGTTCTGTTTATGGAGCACAGGCAGAGTAGATTTAGCATAATTTTTAAGTCCTCTAGGAAATTTGGAATGGTAAATGAACATTGGCTTCAACTTAGAGTCATGAGCTGCATTGGTCCCTAACAAGAGAGTTATCCTGCCTTTGAAACTTTGAAGCCAGGTACTGACTTCTCATGTCTAGCTATGAAAGTCCTAGGTGGCATTTTCTTCTCAGGTAAGGCTGCCTTATCTATATTGAAAATGTGTTGTTTAGTGCAGCCACCTTCATTCATTACCTTAGCTAGATCTTAAGGATAACACGCCGCAGCTTCTCCCTCGGCACTCATTGCTTCACCTTGCACTTGATGTTATGGAGATGGCTTCTTTCCTTAAATCCCATGAACCAATCTCTGCTAGTTTCAAACTTTTCTTCTGTGGTTCATCACGTCTCTTAGCCTTCACAGAATTGAATACAAGACTCTGGATTAGGCTTTAGCTTAAGGTGATGTTGTGGCTGATTTGATTTTCTATCCAGACCATTAAAACTTTCTTCATATTAGCAATCAGGCTGTCTCACTTTATTACTATTTGTGTGTTCACTGGAGTAGCATTTTTAACATCCTTCAAAAGCTCTTCTTCACTTTTGCAACCTGGCTAACTATTTGGCACAAAAGGTCTAGCTTTTGGCCTATCTCAGTTTTTAACATGATATCCTCACAAAAGTTAATCATTTCTAGCTTTTGATTTAAAGTGAGAGACATGAACACTTGCAGACCATAATCGGGTTACTAATTAGGCTAATTTCAATATTGTTGTGTCTCAGGGAATAGGGAGGCCTAAGGAGAGGGAGAGAGACGGGGAATAGCCTTTTGGTGAAATAGTCAGAACGCACACACTTATCAATTTAGTTTGCTCTTTTATATGGGCATAATTCCTGGTTCCTCAAAACAATTACAAGTAATATCAAAGATCACTGCTCACAAAGCACCATAAAACATAATAATGATAAAGATGTTTGAAATACAGTCATTTATCAGTTAACAGCAAAGATACAGTTTAGAAATATGTTGTTAAACCATTCTGTCATTGTGTAAACATCATGGAGTGAACTTACATGAAATCTAAATGGTCTAGACTACCACACACCTAGGCTATATGGTATTGCCTGTTGCTCCTAGGCTGTAAACCCATACAGCAGATTACTGTACAAAACCACAATGAGATTCAGTCAAGCATAAGAGAAAGTGATGGAATCAAGAGATGTGATAAACAAGAGATGTAAGAGGCTGCTGCTTGTATAACATGTCACACTGTTTGACAGCATTTTTTTAATAAGTAGTAATAGTACATTCTAAAATAACCGTAATAAGTATAGCACACAGCATCTGTCCAGAAGGTATCCAGCCATGAAAAATAGAGACATTTATTGAAGAAGATACAAGGTACAAGGAACATTGTACATAGGACAATGATACCTCAGTCCCCTTCAAAGTAGGCACCTTGGGGCCACATGGTTCTCCAAGTCGCCATCAGCTGCCTCATCGTATTTGATGAATCTCATTGATGGTCTGAAATCTCTTCCCTTTCAAAGGTGATTTTAGTTTTGGGAAAAGCAGAAGCTGCAGGGTGCCAAATCTGGGATGTTGTAGGAACTGGGTCACCTAGGTGATTTGATATTTTTCCAAAAAAACTGTACAAGATTATGTATAAGCAGGTGCATTGTTGTGATGAAGCTGCCAATCACTAGTTGCCTATTGCTGCAGCCTTCTGAATCATCTGAACAGTTTCCACGGAGGAATGTTCAATCTTAACACAAAATTGGATGTAGGTTTGTTGCTGTACTTGTTCAGTCATTTTGAATGTGATGGTCACATAGTACACATGTTCCCCCAGTGGTGTCTACTGCCCCCACTGACTAGTGCAGTAAAGTCAGCATTGTTTACACGTGTACATTCCAGCTCTCCCTGGCTGCCAGGTTACACTGATGTCACTCAAACCACTCTCTGTATGTTAACAATGGTTGGATTATTCCCAGGCAAACTTCATAGTGACTACAAAACTAGTAACATAGTCATTTGTTATTATTATCCAGCATTATGTACTAAACATAGTTGTATGTGCTTTACTTTTACACAACTGCCATCACAGTAGGTTTGTTCACACCAGTACCACCACAAACACATACATAATGCATTATGCTATGACATTATGAAAGCTGCAATGTTACTTGGCAATAGGGATTTTTCAGCTCCATTATAATCTATTGGGACCATTGCCACATAGGCGGCCTGTGTTGACTGAAATGTCATTATGCAGTGCATAACTGTATTGTAAGAATTACCAAGGTGTGACACAAAAACATGAACTGAGCAAAAACTGTTAGAAGAATGGTACCGATAGACTTGCTCAGTGCAGAGATGTCACAAACTTTCAATTGGTAAAAACGTAACATCTGTGAAGCGCAGTATAGCTAAGCTCAGTCAAACAACATAGGCCTTCATTTCAAGTTTCCTGTCACATTAATTTCTGTATTCACTCATCCTTAGGATCTTGTTACAATGCCTATAAAATTAGTATCCTTGGACTTTTCTAATCAATTTTTAAGTATAATGTATTAAATCACTGAATGTGTTGTTTCTAAGGAATATATTTCTAAGGAATGCATTGTTTCTAATGCATTGTTATATTTCTAAAATAGATTTTTATTGTTAAAACGGTTAATTTAGGCCCTTACTGGTGTAGATCAGTGGACTGAGCATGGGCCTGTGAACCAAAGGGTTGTTGGTTTGATTCCCAGTCAGGGCACATAACTGGGTTGCAGGCCAGGTCCCCAGTATGGGGTGTGTGAGAGGCAACCACACATTGATGTTTCTCTCCCTCTCTTCCCTTCGCCTTTCTCTAAAAATAAATAAATAAAATCTTTAAAAAAAACCCCAGTTAATTTAGGATGATGTCATATGGTACTGTTAGAGATGCTGTTTCCAAGATATTTTCTTTTCAGTTGAAAAACATTTTTTTTTTACTTTTCAATGGTGACTCCTATTATATAAATTAGATAGAATCTTGTTTCACATTGCTCAGGCAGGGTGGACATGAGGGACTCTGGTTGCTTGCCATGTACCCGCATGAAA
Source organism: Anoura caudifer (assembly GCA_004027475.1). Lineage (NCBI taxonomy): Eukaryota > Metazoa > Chordata > Mammalia > Chiroptera > Phyllostomidae > Anoura > Anoura caudifer. The sequence continues at coordinate 206,033 of PVKU01001295.1, forward strand.
GCCCACAGTTGCCCCTGTGAAGACTTTCCAGAATCCCCAGGGCACAGTAGGACACAGCTTGAAACAACTACTCTAAAGTGCACCTGAGATCAGAAGAGTTATACATAAGGTGTTTAATTTTGAGAAACTTTTAAAAAAACATAGATGTAAGTAAAACGGAAGAAGGTGTAAAGGGTTAATTTTATGTATTAACAGAATACATTTATTTTAATTAAATAACTGAATCTCCACTAAGCTATTACTGTTAATTTTTCATAATAAAGCATACATAAAGATAAATGCAGGTTTTGTCTCCAGAGACAAACTGTGCATCAATAACAATGAGGTAACGATTCAAACTGTGTGTGCCCATGCTATTAACACCTGAAAAATGAACCTGAAAAAGCAGTAAAACACATTGTTAATGTGGAAAACTACTAGGCTTAAACTATTCCTTTATTCCTAATTTGAATTCTTTATGGATCTTAGCCATCCAACTTCAAGGACTACAGTGTACTTGAAGCTATAATGTAGCATATCAATGCTGGTAAAGTCATCAATAAAAGGGAAAATGAAGGCCATTTGGAGTCCTTTTAGTCTCCTCCAAGTAGAATGTCCCTATTTGAGGCAGATGTGAGGGAGGCTGCACAGCCTTGAAAATACCATTTCAAAGTGATTAGACCACCTGACTCAAAATGGGAACAAATTCCCTTGGCCTTGCTCACTTTATCAGAACCGCCCATGAGCTGTTCTTGAGTCCTTTCTTCTTTTTTTTATCACATGAAAATGGCAAGTACAAGCAGCTCTCTTCAGCCAAAACACTCACATATTCCCGTAGAAGCCAGTTTTATTCTACAGCAACCACAAAGAAAATATCGAGTAAAGCTGGTGTATTTCTTATTGATCCAAAGCATGATTTTACCACTTTATCTTCATTTCTTTTAAGTCTAAACCCTAGGCCTGCAGTCATTGCCAGGTTTTGATTGTTAATATAGTCATTAAAACAACCACAAAGCTGCTCATCTTATCCTTCTTGATGAAGGGTATGCGGTCATTCTGGGCTGTTGTCATTTTATAGTAATACAATATTATTTTTCATAGCTAAAATTTGAGTTCTCACCATGTTCAGATAGGATATTACTGTACTACTGAATAGTTTTATCCTTTGGAAAAATGCTATGAGGCAGCAATTTTAACATTTTTCAGTCATGGCACATAGAAACTAATTACTAAAATTGTGTGGCACACCTAAAAATATAGTTTTGCTGACCTGACAAAAAACAGGTATAATTTTTATTCATCCACACTGGGAAGATATTGTTGTGTTGGCTGTAGTCATTTTTTTTAAACAATCTAATAGAAAAGTAGTCAATGCCTCTGATTAAATAATCAGGTATTGCATGATTTAAAAATCCTTGCGAATTCAACATAAAGAGAAAAGGATCCATGGACATGGACAACAGTGTGGTGATTAATGGGAAAAGGGGTGTAAGGAGATAAGTGGTAATGGGAAAAATACAATAAAGATTAAATTTAAAAAAATTTCTTGTGACACACCAGTTGAAAATTGCTGCTACAAGGTATTAGGAGAGTCTTAATAGAGAACTGGACAGCAGTATAATATCTAGTTTGCTTCATCAATCTTTATCCAGAAACTATTATTCTGAAGAACAATAAGTGATTAGGAGCGATCATAATGGTTGTTAAGTTCCAGGCATTACTTTACAATTTTACAGTGTTTCTAATTATCATATTTAATTGTTATTATATAGCATGACTATAAGAAAACAGTGATATTACTGTGATTCTTGCTTTTAAAAAATCCAGTTCATGAAATTCCAGCAGGAATAGAGTAGAAGAGCTTACACCATCTTCCCACTTTAGAAATCATCAGTGTTAGGAAAACTGATGATTAGTGCTTAGTTGTTCCAAGTTTCTGTAAAATGATTTTGGGCGGCACACAAATCAAATCCTGGGTTTGTTATGAACAAAAAAATACTACTTTTATCTTTCTTTGGAAAGTTATAAATGTGGGCCTGCAACATAAATCTTGTAGAGGTAAATGTGCTATATTGAAGAGTATTTGACAGAGAAGAGGAAAGGTTATTTCTCTCTCAGACACCAGGCATTTCCTACCATTAATGAAAAACTAACAGAAGAGTAGGCCTTTGATAACTCAAAGTTAGGACAGAATTCTATCCATTTACACATATTTGAAGGTATTTTATCAAAATATGACCATGGGAATGGTCTGAATAGTAGCTTTAAATAAACATACTTCAAAGTAGGGAAAGATATATGGAAAATAAATTTAATAAGAAAGACTACTATATTTTTATTAGAAATCAGTAACATTATTTTTAAAGGTTTTATTTACTTATTTTTAGAGAGAGGGGAAGGGAAGGAGAAAGAGAGGGGGAGAAATATCAATGTGTGGATGCCTCTTGTGCACCTCCTTCTGGGGACCTGGCCCCCAGCCCCAGCATGTGCCCTGACTGGGAACCAAACCAGTGACCCTTAGGTTCACAGGCTGGCATTCAATCCACTGAGCCACATCAGCCAGGGCAACAGTATTAGAATAGGTAGCCAAGTATAATACTTCATATTATTTGGAAGAACAATATTTTCATTTTAAATTAAGTTTATTAAGGCATAATTTATATAGATTAAGACTCATACTTTTTAGAGTGTATTTCTGAGTTTTGACAAATGCGTACCAATGTGTAAGTGCAACAAGTTAAAACTCAGAACATTTTTTATCACTCCCAGAAAGTTTTCATCTTTTAAAAAATTTATAGCCAACCCCCTTCCCATTCTCTGTCCCTGAGGCTGATCTGTTATTCTTTGTGCTTATTATTTTACCTTTCCAGTATGACATTTAAGTGGATTTACAATGTGTAACCTTGTATGTCTGACTTCTTTCACACACCATAATACATTTGAGCCTCATTTATGCCATTGTGTGAATCAGTTGTTCATTCTTTTTATGTATCCTGGTGTGTGTGCGTGTGTTTAAATAAATATATATATATATAATTTGTTTATTCACCAAGCACATTTGGGTTGTTCCTAGTTTAGGATGATTATGAATAAAATTACTATAGATCTTCATGGACAGCTTTTGTTTTAATGGCAGTTTGCCTTTCTCTAGGTTAAACTTCAAGAGGTGGTTTTTTGGGGGTGAAATGCAGATGTTTAAATTCATAAGAAACTGCCAAACAGTTTTTCAAAGTAACTGAATTATTTTACATTCCTACTAGAAACATGTATTTCAGTTGTTTTTCATCCTCTGAAGGACTTGATATTGTCTATCATAAGCAAAGATGTTAAAATCATCAACAATATAAAATAATAATATATCACATCCAGTCATTGTTGATACTAGAAATATAAAGTTGTCTCAATATTCAGAATCAAATGTGTAATTCACCATATCAAAAGACTAAAGAATAAAGAACTATGTAATCATTGGAACAGATGTAGAAAAGGCATTAGACAAAAGTCAGCATATATTCATGATAAAAAAATTCTTAGAAAGCAAAATTTAATCAAATTTTCTCCATATAATAAAAGACATTTCAAAAATTTTACAACTAACATGATTCCTAATGTCTAAAGACTGAATGCTTTTTTTTTTTTTTTTTTTTGGTAAGGTCAGGAATAAGGTAACTATATCTGTTCTCTCAACCTCAAGTCAAATTCAACATCATACTGGAGGTCCCAGCCATACTGTAAGGCAAGAAAACAAAACAAAGACAGGCAGTATGGAAAAAAAGAACCAGAACTGTCTCTATTTCAGATATGCCAGTCTAGGTAGAAAGTGACCAAAGAAATTACAAACAACAACAGCAGCAACAACAAACTAGAACTTATAAGTGGATTTAGCAATGTTCAATGATACAAGATCAATATATAAAAATCACATTTTTATATTCAAACTGATTTGACTCTTGATTAAAAACCACACCAGGCTTCTCTATTGAAACAAACAATTAAGGAGAAAAGCTGGTCCTTAGGTGTCTAATCTGTCTGTCCTTCTCTTTTCTCTACAATCCCCAGAGCACAAAATTTCAAACACAGTTGAGGATATCCAAATAGGTCAATTGTAATCTAATAACTGATTTTGAAACATTCCATTTCTTTTACTATTAAAAAAAAAAAGAAAGTGTTTTGTGTTTAATTGAAGGTTAGCATTGTAAGAATTTCTTACGTAAACCGCTTTGTTTTTTTTCTTCTGCATCAATATAACATGGTGATTACACAATGGAGAGGTGTCTGCCTACTTCTTAGAATTCTCTTTACCAGATGGAAGGCAAACCCTATCTATCCTTTTTCTATAGATCATCAGGGGCTATCGTGTGCATCTCTGGCATCTTTAAAACATCAATAATTGCCTCCCTTAGATTTTTTAATATGCAAACATTTTTAATTACAGTCACTGTGCCTGCCACATAATCTTTATCTTCTATATGTCTTTGCAGTAAGGTTAAATTTTTCTTATTTCTCTTGTCTGGAATTCTGATATTAATTTTAATGCAGATTCTGTGTGGTAAAAGCTGATAGTCTTGGAGACAGTCCTTCCATGTAAAACTTTTATCTCCCCTTTTCCCAAAGGCAAGCATTGTGGTGATTATCATACCTGGACCTTGAGCTCTGTCAGTTCCAAGAGTAGAGGGAACTATAAAATGAAGATGTATGAGTAAATTATTGCTCCATTTTTTTTTTAAATTGAAGACACAGTAGACACATTGGATGTCTGTGGAAGAACATATACCCTATCTTTTCTGGTTGGAGACATTGTAACATTCAGACCTTCCTTATTCCTGTCATTACTTGGATCATCTTATTGGCTTGTTCAGCTCCTCTACACCTTTTGTAGGGAGTTGTAGTTATGCACTGGATTTTGACAGATGGAAGGAATCACCTTTATAGTTTCCCTTTCCAGAGTCAATACAGTGATGCATAGCTCAGTGTTAGGACTGGCTTCTTTCCCACATTTCTCACAGATAGTTACAGATGTGTTAACCAGGATATATAACTACGAGGTGCTGCAACAGATAAATCCTGAAACTCAGTGGCTTAGTTATTTCTTGCTGACATCAAGTCTGATGACTCTCAGAAAGTGTGCTTTGCCATCTGCTGTCTCCTTTCTATGATATTGCCATATTAACATATGGTTTCCAAGGTAACCATTTTAGGGGAAAGGGGAATATCATGTAAATGGAGCACTGGCTCTTAAGAGTTACAGCCATAAGTGATGTTTGTCATTAGCGACACTAGTCATGTGTTTCTGCCTAAAAGCAAAGGGGCTAAGTATTGTTTTCCTGTGAAGCTAGGAGGGAAAAAAATCAGAAATGGATGAGCACTAGAAGTCTCTACTCCAACAGGAAACTTTTCACCTATTTGATTTCCGAAGGGGTTATAGTTTCCATGTCTCCCCACCTACCAATAACTTGGCTGTCTGTAAACATTTACCACCTCAGCATCTTCCAGTCATATCTGGCAAGTACACTATGATTATGAATGACCCATTGGCTTGGAGTAACAGTTATATAACTAACGCAGTATTTTTTTTTTTTTTTTTTTTTTTGCTGAACAATATAATCCGTAATTGAGGAAAATCAAAGGTAGTACATCACTCATAAGGGAAACTAGGTGAGAATTAAGAAAACATTGATTCTTATTGGTGACAATGTTAAAGTTGTATAAAAAGTCACTTTGGCGTGAGTGCTACAATATTAATATAAGGATTACAAATTACCATATTGTATTTAAGAAACTTTTGAGAAAATAAGTTATTATATAATCTTCACATTACTATGGTTTAAGCTTAGGAAGAAGCAGTGCCAGACAATCTGGCATTTGGTGGTATAAGAAAATTAGACTCTTTTTTCTTTTTGTTTCTACAGGTCACACTAAAATCGGGAGTGTTTAGATATAGACTTTTGAAGAACAATCAAAAATAAAATTAGACAAAACACTTTTTTAATGTGGAAAATCAGTGCTTTGACTGGTGATATTATACTGCTTATGAAAGGACTACATGGGGTAATTCATTAAATTGCCGCATTGTCACAGAGCCAGTGGTGTAGAGCTGGGACTAGGATACAGACATGTTTTACAATAAATTTGAAAAATTTTCAAAATATGCAAAAATATGAATTTATCAACTATTCCATGCAAAGCAAGCTTAACTTATATATGCATACCATATACAAGTTTAATCTGATCACTGTGTAAATATTAAATGTCTACCCCATATTTATCTCAAATGTCATTCTACCCCCAGCATATACATTTTTAATTTATGCATTATTTTCATTTTGGGAAGATAAAGGTAGCAAATTTTTTACATGTAAAACTATGTATAAATAACTTTTAAATACCAAAACACATGATAATTTTTAAAAAATAGCATGAGCTGAATAAATAGATTGATTTTTGTCACAGCAACTATTAACTATATATTAAAAGTCCTAATATCCAATTTTTAAGAGGTTGATTTTCAACAAGTGCATTAATGAAATGTTAAAAGATTAAATATTTGTGCAATATGTTCTCAGAAAATAATATTAAATATAATTTAGAAAATTTAATCAATTTCTTAGTAATTAATCTCATTGCTAATTGATATTTTATTGATAATTAAATAGCTGTTCATTTTAATAGCCAATCTAATTTTCAAGATATTAATACCAATGTTACTTGATATATAAAATTTGGTATTTAATCTAATTCATGTTATTTCCAAATGTATTATGGGATATTTTCTTAGGTTTGCTAGGAGACTTAGCTTCACAAAATGCTACATGTTTCAAATAATGCTAATATTTCACAACTAGGTAAAATCATAAAGCTACAACACTCAACAGAATTCATAGATGTAGAGACTAGCAAAATAGTGAGAACCCAGGCAGTAGATCTATTTCTGTGAGGAACAGATCTGAGTATACTACGGAAAAATCCAGCATGTCAGTCCAGTAGTTCAGGATATGCAGTCAAGGAAATTTTCAGTGTGATAAAGGAGATTGGGTTCACATCCTTTTATTGTAAGGTCTTTGAATGTTGTAGAGTATAGTGCTGTAGAATTCTTTCTTCTTTTTATATTGATTCTTCCCAGAAAGCTTAGAAATGAACTCCTCTCTCCTCAACCTTCTATTCTAGTAATATCTCAAGTCATAGAATTACCTTCTTTAAAGAAAACATGCTTATACTTTGTGCATCTAACAGCAGAAAAGTGCTAATGTGACTGGGAATAGTTAAATTCCTCAGTATATCTCTGCAGTAGGAAATGATTGTATCTCTCAACCATTTGCTACTATTCCATCTTGCCTTTGTATAAATCCTGACACATAAATAGTACTCAATACATATTTGTTGAGTATATATTTGAATGAATGCGGAAGCAAACTAAATGATATCTACCTTTTTTGCTCAAGTCAGCTCTTAGCTATTCCCACAACCTTCCTTGTTTTCATCTTCTGTTAGGAAAAAAAAACATTTCCCAAATTCTCTTCAGAAAAAGCATCTCTAACACAGTGCCTTACGTAGAATAAACACGCAATAAAATTTGTTTATCTGAATTGAAATGGGAGAAAGAGCTACTGTGAAAAGCTGATGGTGCAATTATTTCACCTACATCACACACTCCACATTGACCATATGTTCAATCTTTACTAACATGTGTTATGTTTGTTTTGCGTAATTCTGCTCTCTAACTATTCCACAATGGTGAGTTTCGCACAAAACCCATATGATCAGTGTCTAAAACACTGTAATTCCTCTACTTCATTTTTTTTTTTATGAGTGCTCATTACTTCAGTTACAGAGCTGAGTATCATTTAGGACATTATGTTACCAAAAAAAAAAAAAAAAAAAAGAGAGAGAGAGAGGGAAAAGTGAGACATGCAAAGAAATGAAGTTACAGACCAAAGGAAATGAACTTTACAAGGATAAAAGGGATTAAATGATAGTGCCAGGCAATGAAGGCTAAACGGGTAAAGGATAATGTCATTTTATCATATATATGCATAAAGCAGAAAACAGGGCTAAGTTTTATTAATTAGAAACAATAATTCTGAGATAAAACCCACTACTACTTAAGTGGACAGGGACTGGCTCAGTATGAAATTTTAGCCTCCAGAAAATTTGAAGACATGTTTAAAAGATACACTTCAAAAACAAACAAACAAACAAACAAACAAAAAAAAACCCCAACAATCTTTATCTAGGACAGCAATAAGAATCTTCCAGTCACATCTGGCAAGTACACTATGATTATGAATGATCCATTGGCTTGGGGTAATAGTTATATAACTAATGCAGTATATATTTTTGCTGAACAGTTAAATCCATAACTATCAAAACATAATAAAAATCTACATATTTTCAGCCATTCTCAATGAGAAGATAATTAGACAATATTTTATGACCCTGATACATATGTTTTCAGTATGATAAAATGGCTCAGGGACCTATTTTGAACAGAAAATGTTATGAAAGTGAAAAATAGGTACATGGTTGCTCAGGAAAAAAACAAAACAAAACAAAAAGATTGCGTTACATTTCAAGATTTATTTAAAAGAGTGTTTTAAGAAATCAGATGAAGAAAAGAACCACCACCATCACCATCACCATCATCATCATCTCCATCATGCCACCGAGAGCAACTTGCTTGCTTAGCTTGCAAGAATTTTTTTCTAGCTGCCTTGGAGAATTTTGGAAAAGGTACATAAGTATCTGTATGACTGCAAAGAGACTTATGAATTCTCAATAAAGCCAACTGGTACTATTTATAACTCACAGGAAGAGAAGTTTAAAGTAAAGAATTTATTAAAATTTCCTGAAATGACATATTCTTCTTCCAAACTCCCTAAAGCAAATGCTGCTATCTATTTTGTTTTCTGTTTTTTAAAGCTCCTTTATTCAAAACTGTGCAAGCAGAAAAGGATGGTTTGACTTTCAAAAGTGCCAGAATGTTCCTTTCTTTATTTTTGCAGTGACTTCTATTTTGTCTACAGAAAATGTTATACAATATATGGAGAGACTGTCACAGAAAATTCAATTAGCTGAGTAAAAAACAGTAGTAACTAAGTAAATGGTAGGAAAATAGGTATAAAAATAATTTCTTCAAACTTGTACATCACAAGAATAGGGTTAATCATTTTGACACCTTTAATCCATACCTTAATACCTGACTGGCCTGTTTTATAGTCTTGTTTTAATTTTCTTTTTTTTTTCATGTATTGATAGAGAATGGAAAGGGGGGAGAGAGAAAGGTCTACAGCCATACCACCCTTAACGCGTCTGATCTTGTCTGATCTCGGAAGCTAAGCAGGGTCGGGCCTGGTTAGTACTTGGATGGGAGAGAGAGAGAGAGAGAGGAAGAGAGACAGAGAGGGAGAAAGAGAAAGAAACACCAATTTGTTATTCCACTTATTTATATATTCATTGGTTGATTCTTGGATGTGTCCTGACTAAGGATCAAAACTATAACCTGAGCATATCAAACAATGCTCTAACCAACTGAGCCACCTGGCCAGGGCCAGGCCTGTTTTAATCCCTTCCACCTAGTCCTTTTACCTTAGCTCAAAAAATAGAGCCTAAAAATATAGAGTAAACCAATTAAAGAAAGACAAATACCATATGATCTCACTCACATGTGAAATCAAATGAACAGAATAAACTGATAAGCAAAATAAAACTGAGGCATGGATAACATGGAACAGACTGACAGATCTCAGAGGGCACAGAATGAGGGCGGGATAGAAGACATCAGCCAAAGAACACATATGCCTAAATATGCAAAGCCCATGGACACAAGCAACAATGTAGTGAAGGTAGGGATGGGGCTTGATGGAGGAGGGTAAAGGGGGAAATCTTTTGTAATAGTATCGACAATAAGTAAGTAAATAAATAAATAAGTAAATAAAAATAATATATAGTGTTAGTTGAGCGCAGGTATCAGCAATTAAAGCTTAATGGGTGAAGGCCCCTAAAGAAACCCTTCTAGATTTTCTAAGGAGCATTGGAACTTGAGTTCAAAAATTGAGAAACCAGCACATATTGTTTTTAAAGCCACCCCTTCTCAGTTTACTTTCCTTGCCACATTTTCTTCTCCAGACCTCTTTTCACTTCTGTTTCTGCATCCTACTCTCACCTTTACATCTACTTTCCTCACTCCTGCCTGGGTGAAGCCACAGCATCTTCCTTGAAATTCAAAAGGACTAATTTTAATTGTTCCCCCCACATCTCCCCAATATAAAATACCTATTACCTAAATTAAGTCCTGCTAATGTGAAGTAAAATGACTTGAATATCTGAGAAAACAATCTATGATAAGGTGAAATGGGATAAAATTTCTAGGAATCTTTCACTTACAGTTTTGTCCCTGTGGCTAGCTAATTCAAATCAATTTCTAATGTATTTAAGAGAATGAGGAAGACTCGAAATAGAAGGCACACCTCAGGTCCTCTTTCCCTTCATCAGGGTGGGTTCCGTAGGGTGCTGAAGCTGGCTACTAATGACTTGGGAGGGTGGATGATGTGCAGTTTTTCCCAACTTCACTTCACTTAAAGTGGCCCATGGTGGGAATATTTATGATATTGAGATGAGCAAATGATGCATTGGGGATTTTTCTCTTGGAGAGTTGGTCAATAAATGTACACCATTTGTGACTCAATGCATCACCATTTTAGTTAGAAAATATTACAAATGTTCAAGTTATTGGGGGAATACTCTAGAGTTGGTGAAGAATTGGAGTGTAACAGACCTGGAAAGGAACAGTTCCCTTACTCATTCACCAGAAACAAATATATGTGATTTCCAATGAAATTTTATTAAAAAAATTCTACTGCTAAGAAATGTTTGAAAGACACTACTTGTCAGCATCTCTGAGAGTGCCTAGCCCTCTTGTTATGTTTCCTGTAACTGTAATCTTTTAAGTAAGTGACTTAGAAAGTTCCTTTTATGTAATTTACATTGTTTCTGAATATTTGTTAGCATTTGTGCAATTTATAAACATACTTCTATTACACTGCATTTGTAAATCTACAGGTTCTTTTAATGGTATGCAAATGACCCACTATTGGGAAGGGAAGGTAGAATTCTAGATTTATAGTATTTATTTTCAGGGGATATTGTGAAGCATCACCAAAGACACTGAGATGGGAAAAGAAAATACTGTGAGGGGTATTTTACAAACATAAAATGGTCAGTTCCGTTAAATAAGAGATAGAAACAAGTGGTAGCAATGTGTCATGGTAAAAACAGCAGAGATCTTTGCAATAAGAGATGTCTGGATCTAAACACAAATGTCTTTATGTTAAACTGTGTGACTTAACTTATTTAACCCTCCTGAGGTTCAATTTTCTCATTTTAAAAATGGAAACAATACCTACCACAGTAGACTTTTTCTGTGATTAAATAGGATGATGTGTGAAAAATGCCTAGTGATGTCATGTAATGTGTTAATATGTATTTTTCAATCCTTTAAATATTTTTATCACATATATTCATATATATATATTTGAGGGGGTACCTAAAAACTCAGAATTTACTTAAATAAATTGTATATTTATTCTTACATTTTTAAACTTCAGTCACTTTCAAAGTACTCTCCACTTGATGCAATACACTTATTGGGACTTTTTTCCAATGCTCCAAACAGTTTTTGACATTGATTTAGATGCCTTTTAGTGGTTCTGTCATTTTTTGTTTCACATTTTCCACATTAGCAAAATGTTTCCCTTTGAGGACTTTTTTCACCTGGAGAAATATAAAAAAGTTACTTGGGGTGATATCTGGTGAATAGGGAGGGAGGGACATGGGGATCATGCTGTTTTGGGTCAAAAACAGCTGAAAACTTAGCACTGTGTAGACAGGTGAGCTTGTAAATCACCCATCATAAAATGGGCAAATGCATTAAGTCTTAAAAAAAAAATTCACTGAAGCCAAATGCTACCTCTCACAACAACACCAGCTAGTACACTGACACAGATGGGTTCCTAAACACTCTCCTGTACTACCAGGGACCTACCCTCCAGAAGATAATTCGGGGTTTGTTTTTTCTTGGGTCCTTCTTCATACACACACACACACATACACACACACACACACACACACACACACACACACACAAACTGTTAAACAAACAACAAAAAAAAGGCTCAAGCTATAATACAGATAAAAAAAAAAAAAACATTTATTTGCGCAAAAGCATTGCAATCTAGGAGGCACAGATCCAGGTAGCAAAGCAAACTGCATTCTGAAAACAGACAGGCAGGATTTATAAAGCCCAAAACTGCAAAGTGTAATTCTTTTACACCAATGAAGGATTGTTGGCTTGTTAACCGGGATTGTTTAGTTCCAATATGCCCAATGATGGAGGCAAAAACTTCAAGGAGGAGATCAAGTCCATATGCGTTCTTACAGTAGTTGTTTTTCCTGAATGTTTATGACTAGGCCTTGAGCTGAGTTTAACAAGCAGGTTAGCAACTCAGCAGCTCTGAGAACAGAGGCAGACGGTTGCACAGACTGTACTTTCCTAATAGTCTTCTGACTGTATTTAAAGTCCTCAGCAGTGTTAATTCAATTTTATATTTTTCTATTATCAACATAAATGATAATGTCACATTTGGATATTTCAAGCTAGAAGACAATATCCTCTTTAGAACTCTTTCTGAAGGGAAATAATTTGAAAATAGCTGATCTGAAGCAAAGATACAAGAAAACCAACTCTGGCTCAGAGATGAACATATACTAAAAAAGTGTTTCATGCAATCAAGGGATTTTAGAATTAAAAGGATTCACAGAAACAAACTAATCCAATCAGTTTGTTTGATGTATGAGAACCCTAGATACAAATCTAGGTTAAGTCATTTGGCTGTAAGCATGTTACGTAACCTCTCTAAACTTCAGTTTTCTCCATAGTAAAATGTGAATAACTTCCACAGTGCAGGTTTCTTTCTTACATTAAATGAGAAAATACAAGTGGTCAAGTAGCAACTGAAGCCCAGAGATTCCAGGAGACTGAGGTACAGTGAGACACAGACTACGCAATTTTTTCCTCCACCTCTCTGCTCTCTCACAGCTAATCTCAGGGAGTTTTACTTTATGAGACTTGACTTAATAGTTTACTTCCAAAACGTTAAACAATGAAAGCATTCCTTTGTACAAATGATGACGTGGTTATTGATCTAAATAGAGCTACTGTCTCTCTCTGTATTGTTTTTCTATGCTACAGAAGGAAAGAAGAAACAAAAAAAGTGGCTGTCATTCCTAGTCTCAAAGGCTGCTGGAGCAAAGAGGAAATTCGAACTGTGTAGGAGGAAAAACAATGTGTCTGTATTTTCTGCCCCATTACATTTTGTAGTTCATGCTCATACTATAAATTTTTTTTGAGACACATTATACACACTGTGGTGGAAAATGGAGTCAGCGCTTTGGTGTTCTGAGATAGAAAGTGACTGTGACTAAGTACAGAGTCCTGAGCAAATACAGCTGGTTTCCACTACGCTCATGAAGCACAATCCCCATCAGTTCAACTGCTCTCTGGCTGTCTCTGAGCTTCGGCCAGGGGAGTGAGACCAGCAGACACACTGTGTCTAGAAGGTGGAGTGTTGAATACAGGTGGGACTGTACAGAAAGCAAAGATTTCAGGAGCATATCAGGTGCTTGCCTGACCCTGTCTCAGAATTTGCAGTCTCCACAATAGTGTGTAAATGTGCCTAGATCACAAACTTCTTTCATTAAGACCAAGAATTCAAAGATCATCTTTAATCTCATGTATGAAGAATAGATACAAGTAAATCAAATTATACATTCTAATCACCTATTCTTTTTTTAAATATATTTTATTGATTATGCTATTACAGTTGTCCCATTTTCCGCCTCTCACTCCCCTCCACCCTGCACACCCCTTCCCACCCACATTCTCCCCCTTTAGTTCATATCCATGTGTCATAAGTTCTTCAGCTTCTACATTTCCCACACTATTCTTCCCCTCCCCTGTCTATTTTCTACCCACCGTCTATGCCACTTATTCTCTGTACCTTGTCCCCCTCTCTCCTCCTCCCACTCCCCTGTTGCTAACCCTCCATGTGATCTCCATTTCTGTGGTTCTGTTCCTGTTATAGTTGTTTCCTTAGGTTGCTTTTGTTTTAGGTGTGGTTGTTAATACCTGTGAGTTTGCTGTCTTTTTACTGTTCATATTTTTATCTTCTTTTTCTTAGATAAGTCCCTTTAACATTTCATATAATAAAGGCTTGGTGATGATGAACTCCTTTAACTTGACCTTACCTGGGAAGCACTTTATCTTCCCTTGCATTCTAAATGACAGCTTTGCTGGATAGAGCAATCTTGGATGTAGGTCCTTGCCTTTCATGATTTGGAATACTTCTTTCCAGCCTCTTCTTGCCTGGAAGGTCTCTTTTGAGAAATCAGCTGACAGTCCAATGGGAACTCCTTTGTAGGTGACTGTGCCCCTATCCCTTGCTGCTTCTAGAATTCTCTCCTTCATTTGAATCTTGGCTAATGTAATGATGATGTGCCTTGGTGTGTTCCTCCTTGGGTCCACCTTCTGTGGGACTCTCTGAGCTTCCTGGACTTCCTGGAAGTCTATTTCCTTTGCCAGATTGGGGAAGTTCTCTTTTATTATTTGTTCAAATAAGTTTTCATTTGTTGCTTTTCCTCTTCCCCTTCTGATAACCCTATAATTTGGATGTTGGGATGTTTAAAGATGTCCCGGAGGTTCCTAAGCCTCTCCTCATTTTTTTTGAATTCTTGTTTCTTCCTTGTTTTCTGTTTGGTTGTTTCTTTCTTCCTTCTGGTCCACTCCATTGACTTGAGTCCCAGTTTTCCTCACATCACTATTGGTTCCCTGTGTGTTTTTCTTCATTTCACTTATTGTAGCCTTCATTTTTTCATCTAATTTGTGAGCAAAATCAACCAATTCTGTGAGCATCCTGATCACCAGGGCTTTGAATCTGATAGGTTGGCTATCTCTTTGTCTCTTAGATCAATTGGCTCTCGGGCTTTGATTTGTTCTCCCATTTGAGCCATTTTTGGCTTTTTGCTGTTTTTCTGTGGTCTGGTCGCAGCTGTTACATAGTGAGGGGCAGAGCCTTAGGTGTTCCCCAGGGTGGGGCAGCCCAGTCGCTGGGTAGTGACACTATATATGGGGGCAGGGTCTGAGAAGGAACAATGGCACTTGCTCTGCTCTCTCTCGGATTCTAGTCCCTTCCACTGCTTCCCCTTCACCTGGGTTATCTGCATGGGAATGTGGGACTAACTGGTCAGCCAGCCGTGTTTCATGTCCTCACTAGGTGTGCACAGCTGCCACCCCGTGCCTGGGTCTGCTAGCCACTGCCTGTGTGCCTGGGGTCTGTCAGCCGCTGCTGCCTGTCCACACCTCCACTTTTTCCTGCCTCGACTCCGCCCATCTTACTGGTCTGGATGAATGGTTGTTGGACTTCCGTACAGTTCAATTTTCTATCAGTTCTGGTTGTTTTCTTGTTTCTAAATCTTTGTTGTCCTTAATTTTGGTTGTGAGAGGAGGCACAGTGTGTCCACCTATGCCTCTATCTTGGCCAGCTATTCTTATTCAAAAGATTATATCAATAACAGCAAACTTACTAAAACTGAAATTGTTTGAAAGATGATTACTAATATAAAAGTAAAAAAAGAACAAAAATAACAGCAAACTTAAATGCAGAAGTAAAACATAATAGTTCCCAACTCTCTCAGTGCTACTCAGTTTCTGAAAATAATTCCATCTCTAAATCTATGGCAACTAATTTTTATTCATCTTATTATTTCATATAGTAACTATTTAATTGAATGTGTAATGATCTATCTATACAAATATCATTCATAAATCTGCATATATTTAGTTTTTCATATATACTCTATTAATAGATTGAAATTTCATTCATTGGAAATTTTGATTTTTTTTGTAGGAAATAATTAAGCCATAAAAGTAACTTCCACATTTTGGATATCAATTCTTCAGCCTTCATAGTCAAATATTTTGTCACAATAATAGCCTAGTGTGATTATGGAATGCTCTAGTTGTCTTCCTGAACTCATCCTTACCTGTTTTTCAAAGGCACTGCTTTCTTCAAATTTTATCGATATGACCAGACTCTTTTTGTTCTACTCTTATTTCCTGCATCTCCATATCTTGGCATAACATATTTAGTAGCTTCTCTATCTACTCTCTGAAGTTGGATATTCTTTATTCATTTTTAAATTACCTTGCCCACATGCCAAAATGTGCCCCTCATCCTAGCTGTACAGAATTTAATTAACAAATTCATTTTCACCATATCTGCACAATTTGTGATCACATAGAGGATGATCATGTCTTCTTTTGGCCTCTGTACTCCAAAGGTTTTTGGTTAGTTTTTAGTCCTTCAGGTCTGTTGTTAGATACCAGTCCTAACCCTTCCCTCATTCCACTTATCAGTCCAGGTAAAATTTTCTGAACATTTTGAATTCCACTCTTGGCTTCAGAGGTAATGATTAGTGGGTACAGTAGTCCATGGCAGAAACAACATAGGTGGATACTTCATAGCACCTTAAAATAGATAATAATGATAATAAAAATATGATATATAATAACTGTAATGTGGATAATATCTGGCATATAATAAACAGCCCATGCATGGAAGCTTTTATAATCTATTATTACTTATAATCGATTTGGCCGACTCTTCTCCAGGCATGTATGACATCTCATTTAATCAGGAACATCATGCACCCCATGACATTTAATCTCCCTGGCACTTTTCTAAAATAGGTACTACTTAAAGAGATTAAATGATTTGCTTGAGTCACAGAGTTATTAAGTGCCAGACAAAGTTCAAAAGCTGGTCTTTTAAAAAAATTAATATATTTTTTCCATTACCATTTAGTCCCCAAATCAACTCCCCTTCCACAATCACCACACTGATATCCACATCCATTAGTCTTTTTCTTTTTGCTCAGTCCCTCCACTCCCTAACGTTCTAATCCCCTCATCTTTTTGATTCCCAAAGTGCAAACATAGTCTTCTTTACTTCTTTCAAGTTTTAATTTACTTATTTTTTTAAAGAGGGGAAGGGAGGGAGAAAAAGAAGGAGAGGAACATCAGAGTGTGGTTGCCTTTCACACGCCCCCTACAGGGGACCTGGTTCTCAACCCAGGCATGTGTTCTAGACTGGGAATCAAACCAATGACCCTTTGGTTCACAGGCCGGAGGCACTCAGTCCACTGAGCCATAACAGCCAGGATACATATTATTCTTTACAAATCCATGATTACTTTGTCAACACTAATACTACTAATCAGTTAATCAAACAGCTATTATTGATCATTTACTATGTTCAGGGTTGTATATGTTATCAAAAGGATATTTCCTTTGCTCTTCAGGGATCATGGAGCCTATTTGGGACCATAGGACAAACATACACAAAACAGTAGCTTGCTAATAAAAATTCTGCATGACATGAAGTTTTGTATGTTCTGAACTCTAAGGTCTTGCAATTAGCAAGACTATGTGGACTGCTTCTTGCCAATATGCTTTAAATAATATCAGATTAAATTTTTTGTAGAATTAGAATAACACTAATTTTCCATCTCCATATTTTACCTTTAAACTGTTCCTTCAGTAAAAACAAGTCTTTTGAAATAAAGAACATTAATATATAGCATTAGTACTTTTTTACCCAAGAACTAAAAATTTGGAGTTACGATATTAACCATAGATTGCAAATGAAGCAACAAGTATGACAACTTGATGAAATGTTAATAAATATATATCTAAATTATATGTTGCTCAAAATATTTGTGTTGGTTTTACATAAGAGTTTTTAGGATATTTAAAGGGACATTTTTCTAATTAAGAAGAAGAGCATTAGCCCTTTTAGGATTCCTTCTCTTTCTATCATCCCATCTGTATTAGAGTAAGTACATTTCACTCAAGTATATATATTTTCACTTCTTGAGACGATGATTTTTGTGTTGCTAGTATTTAGTTAAAAAGGCATGTTAATTTTAAAAAATGTACTGTCTTGATTTTTCTACTGATAAACAATGAGCAAGTATCAAAGGTTTTACTTAATTGATTAATTAGTGAATGAAAGAAATAGTGAGATATTACAACTGGCTCAAGGTAAACTCCAAAGAACCACATATATACAGACATATAAGGAATGCTGAATTGGATATATAGATAAGTACAAAATGGGTCCTTCTACAGGTCAAAACTCAATTGCACTCACAAAACTAATTTGAGTCTATATGGACAAGAACAATAGGCATTAATTATTAATTTTCTACAATTTACAGAACTGTGAAATAGATAATAAAGGGAAATGAAAGATTAAGATAACCTGGTATGTGCTAGGCAGAATATGCAGTATCTTTTTCTGGTTCATTGAAATGTATTTTATGTTTTTCCCATACAAGAGGGATGGACAAAGACTCCTACTTGTCTTTATGGTTTTCAGCAGAGCACAGATAATTATGATTATCCTTTAGGTATTGTAAAACTAGCCCAAACCAAGTTGTAGTTTCATCCTTAACATTTTTATTCCATTAGAATCTGGTTTATTTTAAAAGAATTGGAGAATTAGAAAAGAAAGTGTGACCTAATGATGCAGTATGAGTAGGACATGTTATATTCCCCTTTATTGAGATATTTTATGGATGGCCTTGAGCCACTGTAGCTGCAGAGAAAGGGCCAGGTCTCCTTCTTGGATCTCCCTGGAAAGATTCTTGTTGTAGTATCAAGCACATTTTCTATATAAGATCTATGAACAATTGCCACCTGGTGGCAGAGGTTGAGTGAATTAATGTCAAAATGTTTTAAGGGATCCCTACCAAATTTGAAGGGTGCCTATTTTCCCAGATTTCCACATTGTAAAAAGTTGGGTACTTTTCATTTCTTCTGAAGAAAAAAATCTATGCTTTACTATTCCAGCTATCTTTTTGAGCTATTCATTTACCCTCATGAACAAATATTCTCTTTAGACTTTAAAATATGATTTTAATTATCATGTCAGCCAAATGTAGTGAGACAAGAAGACATATGCTAAAATTGAAATAATGTCACCTATCATAATCTCATTTTTTGTAGCTTTTTACTACTGTGTCCTTCAATGCATTTCTAAGAATAGCAAAAGGCTTAGAGTTCTGGACATAAAAACTGATATCTGTTTTTTTTATTTTTCTGCTTTGATTTAAAACAGCAAAGCTTAAGCTACTTCTATTTGCAAATGGAAGTAGCCCATTATGGAAGTAGGTCATAACCCATTATCCTGCCTTAGTATTACATGCATCCTGCAAAATACATTTAACTCTATAGACGTAGATTTTTTAAGACTTTAATACAAACTGGAGCTTTAATTTAAAAAAAAATATTGTATTTTTTCCATTACCATTTAGTCCCCTTATACCCATCCTCCCTGCAATCAGTACACTGTTGTCCACGTTCATCAGTCCTTTTTCTTTTGTGCTCAATCCCTCCAACCCCTAACCTCCCCAACCACTCCTAAAGTCTTGAAATTAAACACCCTTTTGCTGATAATCTGAGCAGACTGTGTTTCGGGGAATTAACAGAGACAAAGGCTAAGTACAGTGACAGGAAACCTAAAAGAAATGCCTGATCTTGAGTTTCCACAACCCTGTGCCACACTCTCTTATTCCATGAATGTCTTTAGGTAGTCACCTTGTCCTCTGATCCTTTCCTACTTTGTAATGATGAATAGTCCTCCTTATTTTATGAGCCAAACTGACCACAATTTCTGGGAAGCAAAACATCAACAAGTTGAGAAAATGCTCCAGAAAATGGTGGTTCTGCACCCTGCTTTATACATTATAATTAAAAGAGAAGACATAAGTGGGTTACATGAAATCCATTGGTGATAGATTAGGGAGTTGGGGAAAAGCAAAACAGGGAAATTTCTGGCCTTGGATAAAAATTAAAATGATAGACACATATTTATTTTATACAGGTGGGTGCAGGCTAGTTAACAGTTAACGTGGTAACAGTGGCAATGACAGGGTTTGTCACCTCTGCTGTGGTGCTCCGCACCTGCTTTGAGGGCTCAGGGAAAAGGAAAATTACTTTGTTTTTACAAAGTTATGCTTATCGGGTATGTAATCCAAGATGCATAGAGACAACAGACAGGCTTAGTTATTTGACCTTTGTCAGGGGAGATTCTAGCCTAGGACAGGAACTGCCATAACTGCTTAGAGTTAAAATGTTTTAATTTCAGACCATTCTTTGTGATTACTTTAGGTCTCTGAGGTTGCAAGGGCACCATGTGGGCCTCCCCTGAGCTTCCCAAGTTAGTATGTGGCCCTTTTTTGTTCATAGTTTTGTTATTTTTAACAAAGTGTTTCAGGATAATAGAAGATTAGAAGTCAGTTCAGTGGCTCAATCAGTTACTCAGTGTTAAATTCTGTTTATAATTAAGCATAAGTGACCTGCAGTTTAGCTTCCTGTTAGCTGTTAACAACTAGCTAGAGAAGCTGATGTTGTTTTTTTTTTTTTTTTTGCATTTATAATCTTTAAAGACTGAAAACCATTACGATAAATAAAGTGTCTACCTTATCAACAGGCTACTGATCTCCACACTTGAATGCATATCAATAGGGGTTTCAAGTTCAATCTTCTCACTGACCTCTTCCAACCACCCACAGGGAGGTAGCATCTAACTGCACCTTCTGCTGGGCTTTGCATTCATTTTCACGAGACTGAGGAAGTGGGGTGTTTCTTGAAATAATAGCATTAGATTAAAAGCTTTCAAACATACTTTGAAAGAAAACATGTTCAGAGAAAGACAAAATGCATTTCTGGTAATAATAAAAAAAACTTCTCTATATTTAGAGTTGTGACAGTCAGTTATGACACTAATACCCAGAAGTCTATGTGTTAGTGGAATGGCTTAGGCTATCACTTTGAGTAGATCAAAATTTGTTCACAATTATTAAATACTCGTGGGCAGCATGCCATTTTGAGACCTAAGTATATTTTTCAAGTCTCAGCTTTGAAAGAATATAGTATTCAATTATCTCTGATTTGACCATTGGAGAAGTGAGAATAGTGATGCTTATGCATATATTTACTTGACAGATTTTGAGAAATGAGGGCTTAAAGCTAGCATAAAAGGATTTGGGGGAAATTGAATAAAAGAGGAGCATAAGAGAATGCAAAGAAGCAAACACAAAAGAAGCATATGTATATATGCACATAGCTCTTATGGAGAATAAAATAGAAAAAGTAACTAGCTTTTCTGTTAAGTCAAACTCTGAAATTGAAGGATGGGGAAAGTCAGAACCAATTAGAAATCACCAATTGACTCAGTTTGATATTTAAGGACTGGACTACCTTTTTTTTTTTTTTTTTTCCTTTTGACTCTAATTACATACCATATAATATGTCATGCTATCTTCTTGTCCACAAGTGATCTTCAATAGAGAGAAATTGGATAATTCATGTCCAGCATTTTGCCACTAAATGCCTGGGTGACTTGGAACTTACTACTGAACCTTTCTTGCTATTAGTATCTCTGTCCATTAAAGGAAAAGAACTAGATGATTTTCATCTTGCTCTAACAGTCCCTGCTCCAATAACCCTCTTTAAGACGGACCAACTTTACAACATATCTTGACAATTGACAGGCTGAAAGACAGTGGCACAGCAGGTGCAAAATGGGACTCCAATAGAAATTTCATTGTTTAAAAAATGCTGACTACAGAGCTATGTAAAAAAATTATCTATTTTAATTCTGTAGTTTGACCAGCATAATCATTGTCATCAGGATTGAATGTACAAGGTGACAGGGATCTTCATGGTTCCCTCAGCACCATTTCTGTTTTCAGTCAGTCTGGAGTCTCATTATCCTCACTATCCAAAGCCATCTACTGTGGGCATTCCACATGGATCCTGACTTCCAGTGTCACCCCTAACTTTGACCTCTGATCCAAATGAACGCCATCTTTAAGGCACTGTTATCTGCCTGGTAAGAACTATGGAATCACAGATGCAATCTCTACTGACTTTATTTCTCTGTTACTGCTCAGAGAAACCATGCCAATTTTTACAGAGGGCTTTCAAAGACAATATCTTAACTTCAAGAAATAGCAGTATTGTTAATGGTGGGAATTTCAGTTAGCATTACAGAGTTGGTTTGCATAGTGGATCAGGCAGATACCCCTGTGTTGTCCTTCAGCTTATAAACTTTAAAGAAGAGTGGCTCTGCCTATATTCCATGCCAGGCCTAATTTCCTATCATGTGATATTTGAATTACCTGAGACAAACAAAATGGTTAAAATGGGAGTCCTGGAATAAGACTCTCTGGGTTTTGAATCTCATCTTGACCTGTAAACAGCTGTGTGACCTTGGATTGCAGATGGTGGTAGTCTCTCATTTGTGCCATCTCTCATCATTTTTCCCATCAGAAAATGGGATAATAAGTTTCTATCTCCTAGGATTTGGGCTAAAATTAGTTATATAACATATAATCAGTTGTATCTAAATATAGTATTTATCTGTATCTATCATTAAGTACACTGGTACAGTGATGAGTGCTATATAACTCTGATAATTATTTGCATACTTATTAATTCAGTCAAACAAATAGAAATCTTGATAAATTTTCAGTTAAGATATTATGTAGGTAGCACTTTCCTATGAAATACATCAATGTGATTGTTCCTTTTAATGGAGATGCCTGACCAAGCAGCATCGTGATCAACCATAAATAGTGTTTAATGGAATCAAATTGGTGTCCATTTGTTGATTAAAAAATAATAATTTAATTTCTCATTTGTGAAAAGTGAATTGTCTAAATAAAATATTCCCTATTCCAAATTAATTAAATAAGGAAGAGAAATTCCCTTTAAAACTTATATTGAAAACACTGATTTTTGAATAGAAAGCAAAATGAAATTGTAAGTTGCATGTGCCAGTTGCATGAAGGATAAAGAGATTTTCTATTAGAAAATACATAAAAAGAAAGCTCAAGCATGAAAAGATCTGCCTTAAAAATCACCACTTAGATCCAAGTATAAATACAAAGGGATAATTTCTGAAACAAACAACAAAAGCAACACAGATCTACACAACAAGCCACTGAAGACTAAAGTACAAGTAAAGACTCTTTAATGACTCTTCAATTGGTAGACACTTTTGAAATAATGTCTTTGACACAGTGCACACACTCTTATTTCAAAGTCCCTTATATCCTGAGACATTTAATTTAACATTTATTGGATTATTTATGACAAACTTCACTAATACACAGGGTAAGTATTTCAAGGAGATCAAAAAGTTATATCATCCCGAAATTATTATCTCTCCCACTGTTTCCTGGCTGGTAGATCACTGTCTCTTGTGTGTGTGTGTGTGTGTGTGTGTGTGTATGTGTAAACAAAATAACTAGCCATGCAAATAATTTCTGAAAACATGCCAGTTTAGAATCCACAGAAGTTTAACAAATTAACTTCTTTTGATTTGATGGAAATTACCATGGAAGAGAAAAATGGGACGTGTTTTCAACCAAAGACTGGAATTCCTGTTTAATCTTCTTGCCATTGTGAATTGAACTTGAAATAAGGGAAATATGAAGAACTATGTTTTCTCAATTCTCTGGCTCCCATGGGCCAAGGGTTTAATGTCAGACTGGCCTGCCAATTCATTGAACTCACATTTTTATCCAAAAAGACTGTTCTCAGAATCTTTTAGTTCAACCATTTACTTTATATTTAGTAACATGGTGGAAAGACTGAGTGATAGAATAAAGCTAAAAAATTAAGGGCAAGATAGAAAGTACAGCAACCCCCTGAGGGAAAGGAAATGAATAGCCTATTCATCAAATCTGACAATATGTATGAATCTTAAGGGAAGATAAAATATGAAAGCACTTTAGGAGCTTAAAGGGACATAGACTATTTTACCTGAACCTACTCAATAACTGCAGCAATTAAATGCAGTTGCTTTCCCCTGCTTGGTTCATATGTGGTTACAGACAAAATCCACAAGTATTTTGAATGAAAGTGCTTATGCAAGCTCTGTCTTAAAATAAAAATGGTGACTTGTGCAACTTTGCTTAATACTATAGCTCATTAAACATCGCTTGTCTAGCTTTCTCAGAGTCTAGCCAGGTTTTAGTGGATGAATGCATGTATCCGCAGATCCCTGAGGTCAAGTCTCTCCCTGACCAAATGCTGGTGAGTTTCTCTTTATTGTTTATGTGTGTGTGCACATGACATTCTCTGTTGTATCAAGTCTTTTTGCCTCAATGCTTTATTATTTCTATAGCTTATCCCCAGTGGAATTTCTGTCCATTATTTTCTCTTAAGTAAAGTCTAACTCAGAACAATAAAAAATTGGTCTGTTTCTCCTTTTGTGTAAAACTTGTGTTAAGAGGTAAATAACTTATAAAACTGTATTCAAGGAGTTTATATTCTCTCTTCCTATACTCTCTCTCAGGTTCAAATAACTGGGATGGGTTGGAAAAAAAGGCTAGAACACAGTATATGCACAAGGCTATAAGGCTTCCTGTTGTCCCGATAGTTGCTATGGGGTTTAAAAAAATAGTAAAAGATAGGAATGATGGCCTTCCTACTATTGGAGACAAAAAGAAAAAAGAGAGAGAGAGTGTGTGTGTGTATGTGACAAAGGTGGAGAAAAACATTCACATGGATACAAAAGAATTGCTCTGCTATGATTGAAGCCCCTGGTAAGCATCGAAGCTGACCTTTCTAAGGGCACTTTTCTCTGTCTTATTGTGCATTAGTTTTGATTTGCTTCTCTCCATTTTCCCAAGGAGAGAAGCCTCTCTGTTTGAGGACTCTTCAAGAGAAACTGAGAGACTGCCATTATTCTTACTTGGAAATTAGTTTTAAATGAAGTCCTCTAGAAAGCTTGTTCCTGCTTTCTGCTGTCTTCTGAGCTAACCACTTCAGAGGACTTTTGGTTCTGAGAGCATTATCTGTGACACAATACTTGCCTTGAAAATGCACCCTCACACTTTTAAAAGTAGTAGCATAGCAACTGTTACAGAGAAGTTTCTTCTGTGACGAGGGCATAACTAGAGAGATTTCACATGACCTGGAAGATGCAGAAAATGTTTTTTTGTAGTCTATCAATAGACACACATATAATCAATTTCACCAAAGTTTTCTGATTATCCTGGACTTTATTTTTTCTCATCTTTGCTCCCAAGATAACCTGACAAAGTTTAAGCTGCCTGAAAGTTTATGCTTTTTTTGATATTTCCTTTTTATTTGTTGCCAGTCTATTCTATTCTTATTTGGTTATCTTTGGTGATAAATAGCTGTAGCTAATTATCCATACTTTAATGTTTTACTTACAAACATAAGGGAGAAACCCATAACTAACTAAGGCAGTGGTGTAGAAATGGTGAGAGGGGGAAATGGAATTGGGTGATTCTTTTTACACATTTCTTTACCATAGAGATTTGGCTCCCTGAAAACTCATCAAAGACAGTGTTTTTCAAACATGAACGTGTATTAGGAAACCCTGGAGGGCTTGTTACAAAACACAGAATGCTGGGCCTCACCCTCAGATTTTCCAATTCTTTAAGTCCTGCATAGGTTCTGAGAACTTGATTTTGTCACAAGGTCCTCAGAGATGCTAATAGTGGTAATCTGAAAAAACATTTTGAGAGTCCCTGAAATAAGGGGATAAAGAATCTGGAGATGAATGAAAGTACTTATGCAAGCTCTGTCTTAAAACAAAAATGGTGACTTGTGCAACTTTGAATTCTACCTGAAGATGCCCTACCACAAATCACTTTCACGCCCTTTGGAAATGACCACCTTGCATGGTGCTTAAAACTTTTTCATGTAAGAAAATTTTCTTTCTGTGCAAACTGGCAACTCTGCCAAAAGCCTGAAATATATCCACTATCTCACTTCTGAATAGTTCCAAGGATGTGTGTGTGTGTGTGTTTTTCTTTTTTTTTCTTTTTTTCCTTTTGGATTTGTAGCTAACTTTTGGGCAGACATCACTTAGAACTTCACCTGGTCTCTATTTAAATTTTTCTTTTTAAGTTTTATTGAGAAATAATTAACATATATCACTGTATAAGTTTAAGATGTACAGCATGATAGTTCGATATTTTATATATATATGTTTACATATATAGTGAAATGATTACCATAATATGTTTAGTTAACATTCATCAAATCTCATATACATACAATAAAAAGAAAAGAAAAACTTATCTTGTGATGAAAACTCTTAGTATTTACATTCTTAGCAACTTTCTTATATATCCTATTTCAGTGTTAGGTATAGTCATTACATTGTACATTATATTCCTAGTACCTATTTACCTTCTACCTGGAAGTTTGTACTTTTTAACTGCCTTTATTCAATTCCCACTCCCTCTAACCCCCACCTGTAGTAACCACAAGTTTGATCTCTGTTTCTGTGAGTTTTTTGCTGTTTTGTTTTGTTTTACATCCCAAATGTAAGTAAGAGCATATAGTATTTGTTTTTCTCTGTCTGATTTATTTCTTTTAGCATAATGGCTTCAAGCTCTATCCATGTTGGAAAGAGTAAGATTTCCTTCTTTCTTTTTCTCTCTCTCTTCCTTTATCTGTCCCTTTCACTTCCTCTTTCTTTCTTTCTTTCTTTCTTTCTTTCTTTCTTTCTTTCTTTCTTTCTTTTTCTCTCTTTCTTTCTTTCTTTCTTTCTTTCTTTCTTTCTTTCTTTCTTTCTTTTTCTTTCTTTCTTTCTTTTAATGGCTGAATAGCATTTCATTGTCTATATATCTGGTCTGTATGTGTATAGCTTCCTACGGGTGCCAGCAGGTTCCAAGTGCTTTCTTTTTAAGCGAGTTGACTTCGATTAAACTTGTATGAATTCAACAGAGAAAGTTTGAGATATCTATAACAATTTAAACTAGCTATGTGCATGTGAAAACTGACTAATCATAATTAATAAATGAAAAGAAGATAAATTTATAATATTATAATCTTGCTTTTAAATCTACTATAATTTTAAACTTGGGTGATTTACTTAAAAAATGTTTAAATGTACTGCTTTTTCTGATCAGGGTTTACTAATTATTAGACATATGAGTTTCTAACCTTTACTTCTCAGAGGTTATACTAAAGTATTTTTTCTACCTGTGGGGAAAAACCTACCTATGAAGTCTTCCCCAGTTTCTGGTGTAAAGTGGTAGCCTCAGCCTCATTCTCTTGGGTAGCACTCATGTCTCTTGTTACTAAAGAGCTTTCCCAGATAACCCGTTTCATCATTAGTATCACGATAGCTTGCAGCCAGCTTCAATAGTATGATTACCCCTTGGCACCAATTTCTTAAAACAATATTAATGATAAAATATAAACTGTATTTAAAAACAGAGGAAATAGAAAACTTACCTGATACAGTAACAGTTTTCTATTATCTACTTATGCTGTGGACTTTGTTAAGTTTGAGTCTTAATGATAAATATGTGCTCTATTATGTGTGCTGATTTGTTTCCACTTAAGCTGATTATATAACAATTCCAATGTTTATGCATAGTTATAACCATTTTGGTTAAACTAACTATTTATTAGTCTGCTCAAATCGCCTTAAAAAATACCCAGATTACATGACTTAAATAACAGAAATTTATTTTCTCGCGATTTTGAAGGCTGAAGTTTATAATCAAGCTGCCAGCAAGATTAGTATTTCTGATGAGGCCTCTTTCCCTGGCCTGCAGATGGCTGCCATCTTATGTCCTTACATCTGCCTTCTTGCTATGTTCTCTCATGGCTTTTACTCTGTGCACATGAAGAACATGGTGTGTGAAGTCTCCTTCCTTTCTCATAAGGACACCAGTTCTATTGGATTAGGACCCAACCCTTATGATACGTTTGAATCTTAACTACCACCTTAAAGGCCATGTCTCTAAGTACAAGTCACCGTGGGAGTTCTGGCTTTGACATATGAATTTTGCGGGGGACACGGTTCAGTCCCTGACACTATTTCAAAAGGCATATGTGCTTATGATACAAGATTTAAAAAATTCCAAAAAGATGTAAAGAAAGAAAATAAAATAATTATTGTGGATATGTTATTTTGTGTTTCTCCAGAATTTTTAAGTATATTTACTTTTTTGTGATTTTGCCTCAATATACGTAATCCATCCTGCAGTTTTATAACGATATGTTATATATCTTTAATATCACACATTTAGATTTTAAAAAGTATTTGCTATTGCACATGATGTTTTAATGCAGGGGTGTCAAACTCATTTTCACTGGGGGCCACCCAGTGAGGTTGCCTTCAAAGGAACAAATGCAATTTTAGGACTGTATAAATGTAAATACTCCTTAGCTAAGGGCAAGGAGCTCAGAGCTGCCTCCAGGTAGAAACAAGGTGCCAGGCTGGATAAAACAAGATAGAGGGCCAGATTCAGCCTGTGGGCCTTGTGTTTGCCACCTGTGTCCTAATGGACACCTTTTATAGCCCTAATTATTATTAGACAGATTACAATGTGTAAAATTACTTGGTTAATATTATGAAAACATAATTTTTCTTACACTAACACTATAAAAATGTATCATACTGTGACTTTGCCATCATGTAGCAGTGTCATAAAAACAAACAAGGAAACAACCACCACAAAAAATAACCTAACATCATCATTGTTACATTAATTTACTGTGATAAAGGTATTCATTATCTCTTTTCTTGGTTTCTTTTGTTTGTTTTTGTTTACTTTTCTTCTCTCTACCTAATTCCCCCCCACCTCAGTTAATACCTTGTCTAGGGCATTTCGCCTGAGTGCTTCTTTTTACTGAATCTCTATTTACTAGTTTTAGAACATACTCCCCTGTAGATGTCCTATTAAGTCTATAGGACAGTACTTAAAGGGAAAAAATATTCAGGTCAGAAATTTTCCTTCTTGTCTTCATCCCCAGCGTTTATGATGAATGCAGCAAACACAAGCCCGATAGACTTCTCATCAGGAGCTGTTTGGAAGCACTCTCATTTCCTATTCTTGTAAGGCCATTTATCCTTGTCTAGCCTTTGTGTTCCTTTTCAAAGACTTCTTACATTTTTAACAATGAAGTTAACTATCATGATTTGGTTTATCACGATTTAGCTTAAATCTTGCTCTTTGAACAGTTATAAAAATCATTTTATTTTCTAGATCAAAATTTAAAGGGCAGACTGATTTTTCTCTGCTCCCAGTTAAAATCCGTGTTCTAGTGGGTAGCAATCTATTTTCCTATAAATGTTTTAGAAGTAACACTTTCTTAAAGATCATATATACAAATAAAATAAAAAATAAATTAAATAAAAACAAGTGGTGAACATCAAATGAAATACAAATTTATTTCTCTGCAGTAGACTATAAACTTCTCAAAGGTAGGGCCTCTCTGCTTCCTGTCTGTATATCCTGTGCCAGGTAGAGTACCTGGCTTATAACAAGCAATCAGCAGGTGAAGAGATTAACAGATATGTGTCATTAAGTCATCCCTGAGTTTATACATTCAAGATTTCTCTTAATAATTATCTAATGATTGTCTATTGATATCCATTATCACATCCTTTTATAATAATTTTCATAATATTTGGGTATTTTATTCAGTATATATAAATATAGATATATTTGATTTGTTACATAAATTATTGAAGTTTAAAATAGACTTGTGAAAAACTAAACATTTGTTTAAATAAAAAAATGCCTTTGACGTTTAGCTTTGAGGACTCTCTCAAACTTCTAGATTATTATATGTGGTTCTGAAATTAAAACTATAGAGGCTAAAATTACATGAATTGATAAAATAGATTACATTAAGACATATGTCATTTTTTTAGTATGAAAGAATATAAAATAAATTGAGATTTTACAAATTTAATACCCCTACAATAATCATTAAAGAAGGGAAAAGGAGAAATCATGCTCTTGTCTATGTATGAATATTCCCAAGGAATATGTGTAGGTTAATGACACACTTAAGGGCCTTATATATAATTTACATAAACTGCATTTGTTAAATTTGCCTAATTTGTAAATATAGTTATAACATGTTTTGTTCATTTTCTGGCTCTAAACAGCTTTAAAACTTCTTCAAAATTTGTCATCTTCAAACTTATCCTGTTAAGGATTTTTTTTTTTTTGCATTCACATATCATCTTTCTGATGTATATTGTAAAGACTTCAAAAATACCAAATTAAAAGAAATGACCCATAAGCTATGAGGAACCATTGAAAGGAATATCTGAATAACAGTTAATAAAAGAAAGATTAATTACTCCTCTACCAATACATGTACCAAAGCTTATAATGTTTCTATTGATCTTAAATTTTATTTATTGTAATTGTTATTGCTTCTTCTCATTCAGTATCTCTCAAAGTTTACTGGGCAAGTGATTCCCCTGGGGATCCAGTGAACTGCAGATTCTGATTCAGTAGGTTGGTGATGAGGCCTGAGATTATGCATCTCTCACCAGTGCCCAGGTGACGCTGACCACTGACAAAGGAATTATACTCAGAGTAGAGAATCTTTAAACCATAGGAAATGGTGTATCACATTGCCATGGTGTTTTAAATAATTTTATTTTAAATCAATAATAAAAGCCTGGAAAAGATACTTTTAAATCAACTTAAGTGGACTTTATCTTATAATTTCTACCAATAATTGCTGCTACATTTTATCTATCATTTAATTAGGGTGAAGATTAATATAACTTATACACACATATATATTTACACATATGTTGTATACAGCATGTTGGAAGAGATCCAATAATACTTAATTTCAGAATTAAAATACTTCAATTATATAACTTTGCTTATCTTATTCTAAAATGTTTAATTAACATAGATTGAAATTTAACTCTGGGATGAATGCTTTTGGAAAATTGAACTTAATTCCTATTTAATTCAATATATTTTTTAATTGCATGTTGCTAGTCAGTTTAATTTGAACTCATTAAAATCAAGGATCCTTGTATATGGGAGAGCTGAGTGACTGGGTTGTTAGGAAAAGGGACCGTAATTAAATAACTACAGTTTGATAATTGTGCCAAACTGTTTTCAAATATCCACATACTGATTCAAACACTGGACATCTGTGGAGACATTAATAACCCTGAATCTTCTGGCAAAAGGGATGCAGAAAAAAGGTAGAAGGGGTGAACACTTATCAATTAAAAGGGATTTTGGAGGTATGTATTTTGTTGACTAACAGCTATTTGTTCTGTTTATCAATATGGAAAAAGAATCATGATATATTAAGTTTTAAGTATCAAGCAATTCTATCTTCTAGCAAAATATATTTACTTTTTCTATGCATATTTATAGTTATACAAATTTTATATATTTAAAATTAATATATAGTATATGCTATATTTACCTTTTTTGTTTACCCTTGTGTGATTCCCCACATCGTTGAATTATTAATGAAACTATAAATATGAAAATGTGAAATCAACACTTTTGATTCTACTCTATGGATTGTGCTCTATGTGTAGAATAAAAATTAACTAGTCAATTACCTATTTCTAGATATTTATATTTGTTCAGATTTTTATTCTGATTAGTGCTGCAGTGAATATTCTTATTCAACATCTTTTTCAAATGCCTTTACATTACTTTATTTTTTGCATGCTTCAGGGTTTTTTTAAATGTTTTATTTATTTTGATTTAACTTAAGTATAGTTGGTATATAATACATTAATTTCAGGTCAACAATATAGTGACAACATTTATACACCTTACACCATGATAATGACACTGAATCTAATCATCTGTTCAAACTTATCAAAAAATTTTGACTGTATTCCTTTTCACCTTTTTTACCCATTTTCCCCCACCCACCTTCCCTCTGGCAACCATCAGTCTGATCTCTTGTTTCTATGACTTGTTTTTGTTTTGCTTTATTTGTTCATTTGCTTTGTTCTTAAATAAAATCCTGACCAAAAAAAAGATTGGAAGAATATAAATATTTTAAGATTCTTGATACATATTTCTGAATTGCTGCTGTTCTAGTCACCTTCTCACTACCAGTAAATAAGATTTTCTCTGTCTCATTACCCAGACTGATCAGTAATGTTGCAGTATTTTTTGCAAACATACTACTGGGATTGATAATATGCAATTATTAACTTGTATGTATTTATTACCTTAGCCTTAATATTTTCCTCAGTAGTATGTGGTTCACCCATTTTTCCTGACTTAAGGTTTTTATCAGTTTTAATTGGTGTATTTAAATTCAAATATTTGTATTTTCTTATTGGTTTGTAAGAAAGTATTTACATTAAGGAGACTAACTGCTATATTTTTTATATAGCCTGTACTCCCTTTTTTATTATTTTACTTTTTAAACAATGCATGCTATTTTTGTCATAGTTTAAAAATGTATGCACAAGTAAATGCTAAATCTTCTCCACTATAATTACCTTCCTCTGAAAGTCCTCTTTCAACGACAAAAAATTAAAATATCCAATACAAGGAATGATCTAAACACAACCATTACACTACTTGGAAGTGAGGGATAAATAACCTGCCAGCTGCTCCAACTTCTTCCCATTATAAGAGGATAGCAGAGTTTGGTTATCTTGTATTTTAAAAAATCCAAATCTGCTTTGTGAGCCATACATTTCATTCTGGAAAATAGATATTATTTTGGAGGAAATCCTATCAACCATAGAAAATGGAATCAAATTCCTTGTTTCCAATTTTTTAAATTCTTAAATAAAGACTCCTAGGATATTTAATACATTGTCAAAATATTTGATTTCATAGTTTGTTTATTTCTTTTGCTTTAATTCCCACATAAAGAAGTGCAGTAGCTGGGAGACAAAAGAAAGCATAGTAGAAAACAAATGTTCTAGTACTAGATGTGTTTCAATTATTTTCTATGAGGATGGAAATTGAGATTATTTTATATTAGTCCTTCAAGGGATGGAATTAAAGGAAGTTGAGTGTCTTG
Source organism: Anoura caudifer (assembly GCA_004027475.1). Lineage (NCBI taxonomy): Eukaryota > Metazoa > Chordata > Mammalia > Chiroptera > Phyllostomidae > Anoura > Anoura caudifer. The sequence goes on from PVKU01001295.1 coordinate 238,968, forward strand.
ATATGTTTTATATGAACAACTAATTGCACACTACAGTTACTGACCTTTTTGTGTAGTCCAATGTAGTCATAGCTACTGGGCTAAAAGAGGTTCTATTTCTAGAAAGAAAGAAAGGAAGAAAGAGAGAAAGAGAGAGAGAAAGAGAAAGAAAGAAAGAAAGAAAGAAAGAAAGAAAGAAAGAAAGAAAGAAAGAAAGAAAGAAAGAAAGAAAAGAGACGAGACATACTGGTAGTTTGGCTCCATATCTTTTGAGAAATCCTGGTAAATGTGGATATTTTTAAAAGGTAAGTGAAAAAATTACATCCTGAAACCAATTCACTACACATTCCAATAAATTGATTGCCACTGATAGTATAAATGGAGCTCTAAATTGTATATCCTAAATATGATATTATATATTGGTAAATAGATATTTTGAGAGATACATAAACATCTCTTAATCATCCAGATATCAGTCTATTCCTTGAAATGTTAATTTCTTGAATTATACCCTGCTGACTAAAAGAATCCATACATTTCTAAATCTGTAACATTTATGAAATTGCTTAAAGAAGTAACCTGCTCACCTGGAAAGATAATAGTGCCTTGTTAAATCTCAATTATCCATGCTAGTGGCAAGTAATCTGCCTGGGGATTTTGTTCCTAGCTGTAGAAATCTTAGAGGTCAAAAATGAAAGAGCCTGGGGACAGTTTCCAGAAAATGAGATTCTCAGGAAGACTCTAGGGATCTGGTTTATGAATTCACTCATAGAAGAGAATGAGAAGTGAAGAAATTCTGTATAATTTTTCTCTGGTGACCATCAGGCAACCATGGTTCTAATAGTTCAGAGCATGCTTTATGGGCTATAACTAGACAACTGTGTACATGTACAGTTATGGAAAAGTTTGAAATCTAAATGATTTGTTCTTCCTTTGGAAAATTATCAAAGTACCTATTATGTGCCTGCATGGTTCTACATATCAGGATTATAAAGTGAATGAGATGGACAAGATACTCGATTTATGGTACTGAAATTCTATGTTGAGGTTGAAAAAATAATTAAGAAATACTTATTTCGAGATAAGTGCAGTGAAGAAAAAATAGGGTGACTTGAAGGAACAGACACTGTACAGAAGACCGGCCGCAGCAGAAAGAAAACCCTGAAAGGCACTACCCAAGAATGTCAAGAGGCGGCAGTCATTGAGAATGGGGCAACGGAAAGTGGGTTCCAACCTCCAAAAGTGTCTGCCTTTCCTCCAGGCTTCGGTATTTTAGAGATCAAGAACAAACAGTGGCGACCCTTAATGTTCATGTGGTGGAAACAAGCAGCAGTGGAAGGAAAAGTTGGCAGCTAAGAAAAAAAAAAAAGAGAGAGAGAGAGGGAATTACCTTTTCTGTTTACACTGGTAAGATACTTTTCTCTTTGCCTTAGGTGAATAGGGAAGCAGTTTTATAACATTTTATATCACCTGCATGAAGTTTTGCTTACCTGTAGCCTTTCCATTAATGTTATTTATGTGTCAATAAACCACCATGCTACTTTAAAAGAGAGAGAGAGAGGCTCTTGGTGCTTAGGATCCACCAAAATCTATACGCAAGACTGCTGACCACCAGGGAGCATGTGGTGAAGCCACAGTAGACCCTACTGATGAAGAGGTTGCTCATGATGAAGCCACAGATGAATCCGCTTCTTTCTTTAACAGACAAACTTCTAACATTCTCATTACAACATCAGATAGACCTCATGGGAGAGCAGTACAACTTTGAACAGCTCTGCACAGTCTTACCAAACACATGTTTATTACAGAAGAGGACTGGCCGTGGAAAAAAAATTATTCCATAGCACATCTCAAGAGATTTCACAGATCTTGCTATTAATGAAGATTGTAAAACACCAAATGGATTGATTCTGTGTCACTTGTCAACTGGACCAACTGCTTATTTTAAAATGAGCAGTGTTCACTGGATAGAGAAATTAAAAGAAGAGGCAAGGACCCCACAGAACACGTATCTGAAATAATTCTGAATAATTTTACAACACAGTTGGGTCCTCCTGTTGGATAGATGTTTACATTCCTCTTCCCCCATAATTTTCCCCCAGTTTATGAGGGGCAGGTTGCCACATTCCACAATCAATGGGATTATATCTTCTTCAGATTTTATAGATACATATTCGAGAGTGAAAAGAAAGTGGGAATTCAGGAACTAGAAAATGGGAATTCAGGAACTAGAAAGTGGGAATTCAGGAACATTTTACCTTAAAATTAAGATCTCTTCAGAAACAACCTTTGATTCTAAATACACAGAGTATGGATGGGTCCATAAGCCCTGGGGAAATAGATACAAGTAGAAGAAAATTCCATTTATAAAGTAACTGAAGGAATAGTATTGGATTTTGCTAAGCAGGCCTATCTTGAAATTGAATTGTGACAGAAGAGGCTGAAAAAGGCATTTACTGGCATCACCTTTCAAGTCTGGACAAATTACATAGTGTCATGGATTACCATTCACTGTTTCTGTCAGAAATGCAAATAAAAGTCAGTTTAAGAAGCTGAAATTTAGGTTTCCTAATTGTTACTTTTTTTTTTTTTTTAAGTTTTGGTAACTGAACAATTAAGTTGGAATCAAAAATCAATCTAATTTTCCCCTGTGCACCTTCATGGAACATGTAGGCCAGGGGTGTCAAACTCATTTTCACTGCCCCAGTGAAACCACATTGGCTTCGTGGTTGCCTTCAAAGGGCCAAATGTAACTTTAGGACTGTAGAAATGTAACTACTCCTTAACTAGGGGCAAGGAGCTCAGTGCTGCCTCTGGGTAGAAACAAGATGCAGGGCTGGAAAAAACAAGGTGGAGGGGTGGATTCGGCCCGTGGGCCTTGTGTTTGCCACCTGCATCTTGTAGGCCATAGAAAAAAGATGCTTGGTAGATTTCTATGTAACCAACACACTGGTTTTATACCAGACAGATTTTGGACCTGGCACATAATTTTTAACTCAGGTTTTCTGAATGATTGGAGGACAGGTGTCTGGGGTGTTTTAGCATTCCCTTAAATCTGTCAGAAAGATAAAAATTTTTAAAGAAAACGGTTTCCTAAGAACTTGAAGCAAACTTGCAAATTAATGAAGCCAATCTTTGGATCTTTTTTTCCTACTACATTGTACCTCATTATATTGTATTGTCTTACTCCAGAAATTGTCTTAAGTTCTGACGTTTTCCTTATGTGTAATGGTAATACCCTTACAAGGAGTTTATTAGAAATATTAATTATTAAAAGAAACTTAACCTTGTAAATAACTGTATAGTATTAGCAACTCCCCCTGACCCTTAAAAGAAGTGCGAAACTGACCTTTACTTCTATAGCAATCTTGGAAATTCACAGCATAGTTATGTGAGAGGAGTTGGTGAACAAACAATAACAACTTAACCTGTAATGACAATGGGAAAATTGCCACTTAGCTGTTCAAAACAAATTAATACTTAGTGTCTTACCAATAATTAAGCAAAAACCATTTTTATACTAAGTGCTTATTTGTATGTTGCTGCTAGTGTATATAAAATAATCATCCTTGTGAAATGGAGATTCATGAAAATTCAGAGAAATAGATGTTAAGGACTGACATACGCAGAGGTTTGTATAGTGTGGCACATGTTAAAGGCTTTTTGAACAGGCTTCAAATTTAGCTATCTTAGAATATTCGTTGGTTCATGAAAAGTGGTTTAGAGCACATGAAATGGAGGGAAAAAAGGTGTTTTAGGGTAAAGTATCAAAAAAACAATGTTTTTTTTTTCTGAACAGCAGTACATCTTGTATTACTTTTACAGCATTCATCTAAATGGCAGTTTATGAAGTACTTTCAGTTAGGCAGACACATTACAGGGTTTCTAGAAACAAATGAAAAATAGGATGGAAATGATTATGGTGTAACTTATTTTCAAAGCCACTCTAAAGTATGTATCATTTATGGTTTATAAATAGAGACTTAAAGATTAAATTGCCAAGATCATTTCCAATATATACTCTGATCTTAATTTTTAAAAATGTTAATACAAAAATCTCTTAAAGTTGAGAAAAATCTGAACACTCCTACAAAATAAGAAACAACATTGCAGAGAATAGTTTGGTAATTTCACTTCCTTTTACTTAGATAAACCTATATGCAAAGGGGAATGTGTACACTGACAGTGCCTATAGTGATATTTTAACAGCAAAGAACTGATAATAGCCTAAATGCAATTCAACCGGGTAACAGATAAAAATAGATATACAGCCATTCAAATGACTAGTCAATCTACATGGAAGATAAACAAAAAATGTGTACTGTAAAAAGTAGAGAACCATGGGCACACAGACTTTAAAATGTTATCTATGTGCCCTGGCTGGTGTGGCTCAGTGGATTGAGCATGGGCCTGTGAACCAAAGGGTTGCTGGTTCAATTCCCAGTCAGGGCACATAGCTGGGTTTCAGGCCAGGTCCCCAGTAGGGGGTGCCTAAGAGGCAACCACACGTTGATGTTTCTCTGCCTCTCTTTCTCTTTCCCTTCCCCTCTCTCTAAAAATAAATAAATAATGAAAAAGGAAAATAAAATATTATCTATGTGGAAAGGTAGGAAAACTCTTATCTTTTATTAAACAATTTTTTAAAAGTAGCTTTATTTCATACAAAGTGATGGCAGCTGAGAGACAACTTTAGGCACTGGGTCAGGAAAAATACCATTTGCATAAAGTCTATTCAGTTGAGTTGTTTCATAAGAGGTTGTTTAGAGAGTTTTCACTAAGGAAGTGATTTGATGCTATTTGCATTATATATATAATGCAATATATATATTTTGCATTATATATAATATGCATTTATATATTAATTATATAATATAAATAAATATATTATAAATAAATAAAATATAATAAAATAAATATATATAATATATATGTTATATATAATGCAATATATATATATATATATCCTCCTGACTATTTTAGGAAAATGGTTGGGTAGGCTGAGAGAAATAAAAAAAATGGTAAGGCAAGTGACCAGGCTGTAGCAGTAGTCCAAAGAAAAGAGCCAATGTGAGAAGAAACCAGATGCTCTTCTGGGCTTAGTAAGCCTTCTTGATCCACAGAATCTTGATGCCTTTGGTATATGGACAATACAGCACTCAGATGACAACTGGAAGGCTCACATGGTGCAGATGGGAGATGGGACAGGTTATGAGGTCTGAAAACACAAATTAAACAGGAGAAATAAAAAAAAAACTGTATTATCTTGGGGTGTGATTATGAGCCTTGGCTGAACATTGGAATCATCTGGAATACTTCAAGAAGCATAGCCTAACTCCACCCCCACTCACCCTGACCACCACCAAGGCACCACATCTACACACACAGCTCAAGATTCTGATATGTTTAATGTTGAGTGTGGTTGAGATAGTGAGTTTTTTAAAAAGCTACTCAGATCATGCTAATTCACAGCTTCCTCTGAGAACCATTGGTCTAGGCAAAACTCAAAACAGTCAGTGACACAGAAGGAAGGTGAGGAAGGAAAGCAAGTTACTGGTAATCTGGGTAGTGGTACCCAAAAGAGCACTGTGAGTACTTAAACATTTTCAGGACTGCCTTCAGATATCTAATTCTTAGAAGCAAAGCTGCTTCTTTATCACACCAAGCCTCCAGATTCAAACAAATGTTTCAGGTTTCCTACAAAATATTTCTCCACTTTAGGGCCTTTATATTTATGTAAATAGTACCTTTAAATTCTCTTATGCCCTTTTAAAATTTCCCATGCACTTAAAAAATGCATTTGTAACTACAGCACAAATATTAAACTTCTTACATAAATATATTTATGGATGCCATTAAACATACATTTAGTATTGATTTGTAAATACATAGGTCAAGACTGGTACTAATTTAAAAACAAATTATACTTCTCTATTACATTTGAAATACCAGATCATTTCATTTTCACTGAGCTTAATGTATATTGAGGAAAAATCTAATATGCAATTTATTTTTTAAATTATGAAGCCCATTTTAAGCACTTACAAAGATGACCATTTATTGTAGAATTTGAAAATGTTGGAAGAAAGAAACCATGTCTTAAATATAAAAGATAATTTAAAACAATTTATATCACATGCAAAAAATGCTTTTCAAGAGAAATACTCTGTATTGCTTGATGTTAAAATATTGTATTCCCATTTCAAGGCTATGTAATTACTTTGATTAGATCTTTTTTTAATTCATTGTTTTGTTTTCTTTATTTTTAATATATTTTATTGATTATACTATTACAGTTGTCCCATTTCTCCTCCATCATTCCCCTCCACCCTGCACACGCCCTCTCACCCACATTCCCCCCTTTAGTTCATGTCCCTGTGTCATAAATTCTTTAGCTTCTACTTTTCCCACACTATTCTTGCCCTCCCCTGTCTATTTTCTACCTACCATCTTGCTACTTATTCTCTATACCTTTCCCCCTCTCCTCCTCTCACTCCCCTGTTGCTGACCCTCCATGTGATCTCCATTTCTGTGTTTCTGTTCCTGTTCTAGCTGTTTGCTTAGTTTGCTTTTCTTTTAGATGTGGGTGTTAATATCTGAGTTTGCTATCTTTTTACTGTACTTTTTTTATCTTCTTTTTCTTAGATAAGTCCCTTTAACATTTCATATAATAAGGGCTTGGTGATGATGAACTCCTTTAACTTGACCTTATCTGAGAAGCGCTTTATCTTTCCTTCCATTCTAAATGACAGCTTTGCTGGATAGAGCAATCTTGGATGTAGGTCCTTGACTTTCGTGACTTGGAATATTTCTTTCCAGCCCCTTCTTGCCTGTAAGGTCTCTTTTGAGAAATCAGCTGACGGTCTGATGGGAACTCCTTTGTAGGTGACTGTCTCCTTCTCCCTTGCTGCTTCTAGAATTCTCTCCTTCATTTTAATCTTGGCTAATGTAATTATGATGTGCCTCAATGTGTTCCTCCTTGGCTCCACCTTCTTTGGGACTCTCTGAGCTTCCTGGACTTCCTGGAAGTCTATTTCCTTTGCCAGATTGGGGAAGTTCTCCTTTATTATTTGTTCAAATAAGTTTTCCACTTGGTGCTCTTCTTCTTCCCCTTCTGGTACCCTTATAATTCAGATGTTGGGACATTTAAAGATGTCCTGGAGGTCCCTAAGCCTCTCCTCATTCTTTTGAATTCTTGTTTCTTCCTTCTTTTCTGTTTGGTTGTTTCTCTCCTCCTTCTGGTCCACTCCATTTTTTGATTCCCAGTTTTCCTCCCATCTCTGTTGGGTCCCTGTGTGTTTTCCTTCATTTCCTTATTGTAGCCTTCATTTGTTCATCTAATTTGTGAACAAAATCAACCAATTCTGTGAGCATCCTGATCACCAGTGTTTTGAATTGTGCATCTGATAGATTGGCTATCTCTTGGTCACTTAGATGAATTGGCTCTGGGGCTTTGATTTGTTCTCCCATTTGAGCCATTTTTGGGTTTTTGGTGTTTTTCTGTAGTCTGGTTGCAGCTGTTACTTAGTGAGGGGCGGAGCCTTAGGTGTTACCCAGGGCGGGGCAGCCCAGTTGCTGGGTAGCCCAGTTGCTGGGTAGTGTCACTGTATGTGGGGGCAGGGTCCAATTGGGAACAATGGTGCTTGCTCTGCTCTCTCTGGGATTCCAGTCCCTTCTGCTGCTTCCTCTTCACCTGGATTATCTGCGTGCAAATGTGGGACCACCTGGTCAGCCAGCTGCTATATGCGGCCTCACTGGGTCTGCACAGTTGCCACCCCATGCCTGGGGTCCCTTAGCTGCCCCCTGTGTGCTTGGAGTCTGCTAGCTGCGGCCTGCATGCCTGGGATCTTGCAAGTGCTGCTGCCTGCCTCTGGGGTCTTTCAACCTCCACTTTTTCCTGCTGCAACTCCACCCCTCTTACCAATCTGGATGAATGGTTGTTGGACTTCTGTACAGTTCAATTTTATGTCAGTTCTGGATGTTTTCTTGTTCCTAAATCTTGATTGTCCTTAATTTTGGTTGTGCAAGGAGGCATAGTGTGTCCACCTACACCTCCATCTTGGCCGGAAGTCTCTACTCTGCTTAGATCTTTATGAGCAAATATTTAAAATCTTTACCCTTTCTTAATTTATTTGTGTTTACTTTTGGAGATAAACTTTGAACAAAGAAGTTAGTAATATTTTCCTCTTCTGGATAATCTATTTAGGAGAAATTGTCAAAGAAAATACTTTGGAGTAGGGTGGGAGCAGAGACAGGGGACCCTTCATTCGAAATGGTTGTATTACAGATAGTTTATAATGCTTGAAGCAACCGCTCATTAGCACATCAATCACCAATAACCCCTAGTACATAGAAATAATTTATATTATCTTTCTGCTGTTGTTAAACTTTTCATTTACAGAATTATTATTTTGCTATTCAGTGTGTTAGAGTCCACTATCTAAGAAACATCTTAAGAGGTAAATTTGCAGTAAAGAAATGAGTTTATATGCATTTATTTCTTAGTAATATTTTAATAGGTTAAGACTGTTATTCAGTTGTATTTCCTACAGATAACTTTTTACTTCTGAAGTTTTTAAAATGTTAAAAATTCAAATAAGATAGCACCACAAAGTCTCTCTATCAATATAAATTCTAGACAAAGATTCAAAGACAAGTAAATATTTTTTTTGTTTTTTAAATTATTTTTATTTTTCAATTACATTTGACATACATTATTATATTAATTTTAGTATACACCCCAGTGAGTAGATATTATATAACTTACTAAGTAATCATCCTGATAAATCTCATACCCATTTAACACCATACAGCTGTTAGAATATTATTGACTATATTTCCTATATTGTACTTTATGCCCCTTGACTTTTCTATAGCAACCAATTTATATTTCTGAATTCCTTCACCATTTTTACCCATTCCTCCCAAACCCCCTCCCATCTGGCAACTTTCAAAATGTTTTCTGTACCTATGAGTCTGTTTCTTTTCTGTTTGCTTTTTGTTTTTTAGATTTAATTGCTAATAGATATGTATTTCCTTCCATTTTAATGTTGATATATTTTTAATTTTCCCCTTCAAGAAGACCCTTTACCATTTCATGTAACACTGGTTTGGTGGTGGTGAATTCCTTTAGCTTTACTTTGTCTGGGAAGCACTTTATCTGCCCTTCCATTCTAAATGATAGTTTTTCCGGTAATCTTGGTTGTAGAATCTTGCTTTTCCTCACTTTGTATCTTTCTTGTCAATCCTGTCTGATGGGTAGTTTCTGTTGAGAAATCAGCTGACAGTCTTATGAGAACTCCATTATAGGTAATTAACTACTTTATCATGCCAATTTTAAGATTCTCTCTTTGTCTTTAACTTTTTGATTTTAATTATGATGTGTATTGGTGTGAGTCTCTTTGGGTTCATCTTGTTTGGGACTCTCTGTGCTTCTTAGATGTATATGTCTATTTTCTTCACCAAATTAGGGAAGTTTTTGTTAATATTTTTTAAAATAAATTTTCAGTTACTTGCTCTTTCTCTTCTTACAGCACCCCCATTATGCAAATGTTGGTACACTTGAAGTTTTACAGAGACTCCTTACACTATCTTCCTTTTTTTTTTGGTGAGGGTGTGGATTCTATTTTATTTTGCTGTTCGGATTGAGTATTTTTTGTTTTCTTATATTCCAGATTGCTAATGTGATTTTTTGCTTTGTCTACTCTACTGTTGATTCCCTGTAAATTCTTCATTTCAGTTAATGTATCTTTCATTTCTGACAGTTCCTTTTTTATGCTACTGATATTCTCATTAAGTTCACTGAGCATCTTTAAAACCAATATTTGAACTCTGTGTCTAGTATATTGCTTGTCTCCAGTTTGTTTAGTTCTTTTTCTAGAGTTTTGTTCTTTTTTTTGTCATTTGGAACATATTTCATGGTCTCCTCATTTTGGAAGCCACCATCTGTTTGTTTTTATATATTAGGTAGAGCTGTTACATCTCTCAAGCTTGGTAGAGTGGCCTAATGGAGGCAGTCTGTAGGCTCCAATGGCACAGCTTCCATGATCTCCCAAGCTGGACAGTCAAGGTGCAACACCCATGTGGGCTATGTACATCCCATGTTGTAGTTGAACGTTGATTACTGTTGACACATCAATGGTGGAGATTTACCTCTAAGTTAATTAGTTGCAAGGACAGGCTGCAACTACCAAACACCAATTTTTAAACACCATATAGTAGCAGCTGTGCAGGGGTACACCCCACAGAACAGGACTTATTTCAGTAGGGCTCAAGTTACTGCTGAATCCCCTATTTGAGTGTGTTGTTTGTGGAGGTGGTTAGGTGGTGACACTTCAATATGATCTGAAGCTGTCTACTAGATGTTCTGGCTTTGTGGCCTCCCAGGAGGTATAGGCCAAGGTCATCCACCACCTGTGTTCTGCCCAGGGCCACCTTGCATGAGCTACAAAGCAATCTGCAGATAGCTGCTACTTTTGCTGGGCCTGAAGTTGCCCAGGGGAGGCCAAGCTGCAAACTGAGGCCAGCTGCTGCTAGTGCCAGGCCTAGCATCACTTAAGGAGAGGTATGCGGTATGCTGAGGGCAGATGTGGCTTGTTTGAAAAATTTTAGGAAAATCTGAGGTGTGAGACAAGATAGGCCTTTCATATGGAAAAACCACTGGAAAAAGCTTGAATGGGCCTGTAGTTGGGTAGGGTAGAGCCTCAGGGAATTGCCAAGTCCAAAAAAAAAATAGTGTGAGCCATGTTGGTGGAGTCTCAGATATGGTGCCCACCTACTAGCTCCGTGGGAAGGAACACTCATCAAAGGAATAATAGTTCTATCTGCCCCTCCATCTGGGAGAAAGCTGTCCCCCAAGCTCTCTCACTGGTGCTGTTTCTCTCCATATGCCTAAGGTGTTCTTTAAGTTGATACCCCAGCACTGGAACTGAGAGAGAGTGAGTCAAAATGAGTCTACGTGTAAGTCCTTTAAGAGAAGCCACCTTAGTTTCCCTCATCCTCAAACCTTGATGGATTTTATAGCCAGAGTTGTGGGAACTTCTCTTCCTGTTTCTGGAACCCTAGGCTGGGAAGCCTGGTGTGGGGCTGGGACTCCTTACTCCTCAGGGGGGACCTCTGCAACTGAGATATCCCTCCCAATTTTTATCTACCACACGTGAATGTGGGACAGGCTTGTTCTGCATCTCTTCCCTTTCTACCAGTATCAATGTGGCTACTACTCTAATTCCCTAGTTTTAGGATTTCCATTCTATCACCTTTCAGGTGGTTCTGAATAATGGCTGCTCTATAGTTTATTTGTAATTTTGATGTGTTTGTGGGAGGAAGCAAGTACTGCATTTACCTGTATCGCCATCTTGACTAGAAGCCCAAGACGAGAGTTGGGTTTGTTTTCTGTCTTTTTATTTGTTAACTCTTTCCAACAATATATCTTCTATCCCATTAAAAATAAATGTGAAAAATAAAATATTTCTCCCTTGAGCAAGAAAGATTACAAAGAAAATATCATTGTAATACTTCTACTTAAATTCTTAAATATTTAGTAATGATTGAAAATCTTAACATAAGTGATTATATTGAAATATAATTATTGATGCAAAGAAGTATGTAGTGTAAAATTTTTCTCATGAAATTCATCTAAATTTTTTTAAATGCTGCCTAATCAGCTAATCACTTTTAACTTTATAAATCCATTTATATTATATTCCAATAATTAAGTTTTTCTAATAAATCTTTCATAATACTTATTTCTTACATTTTTCTTACATTTTCTACAAATAGGTAAAAAAGAAAAACCTAAGATTTGTAAAATTATTTTCATTTGTAAAATTCTCATTCTCATCATACAATATAAATTTAAACTTTCACTATTTAAAAATTATATGTGTAAATACTCATAGATACATTACTTTATTCAAATTATTAAAACCACATGGTAAAATATGCTAGGTTTTCTTTTTTTTTTTTTTCTTCTTCTTTATAAGTGTGACCGCAATAATAAAATACTGATGCTTTTAGGTCTTGAAGAAAGGACTAGCAGTGGTCTCCAACAGCAAGGAGAGATTAGAAGCTTTTTAATTTTTAGCCTTTTAGCCTCAGAGGGAAAATATATACATAAAGACTGGACTGGAAATTAATATCCAGCTTTAGTCCTTGAGGGCAAGAAATTACTTGAAAATTCAGGGATACCTGATACAGTAGCACTTGAACATTTATTTTTACCTAAAAGCATCTTTCTAGAAATAGGAGGCTAATGATCATCCAGGTGGCATGAGCAGGAACAATGGGGATACTGAAGGCATCCCCAAGTTCATGTACCTATGGGACTTCCATGAAAAGAGTTGGTCCCTTAACTCTGCAATTATGTAAATTACAATTTATATCTCTACTGTGGAATAGATCAGACATATATTAGCTCTTTCTCACAATCAGTAAAAACAATTATGACTTCATGATCCCCTCACTGAGTTTCACTAGCTGTTGACTTGCTAAACTGCTCTGGTAGTTTAGCAACTCTTTGTCTTCATTGGCTACTGGTTCAAGTTCATGACTGCCTCACAACAGCTTCATTTCATATCTTTACGGTAATAAAAAGTATCACCTAACTGACATTCTGGTTCAAACTTTGATAAATTTCCCAGGCATCTAGGCATTATTATCATGAATGTCCTTTCAATCCTCAATACATAGAACTGCCTCACACAAGGTTTATAACTTTGAAATCTCAGTCACCCTTTTCCCTGATGTATGTATTAGCTAAAGTTCCCATTTTACATTCTGTCTGCCATGGATCTGGCTCAGTTCCATTCTCTGTAGCATCTCTCACCCCTACTCTTTCTGTCTCACTGAGTTCAGTAAGGTTGCCCTGTTTCAACACTGATGAAACATGAGCCTTACAAATCAAGATCCTCATTTTGCTGAATGCTGTCATTTAAGTTTAGGTTTAATAGAAGTACTCCTATATTTAGATTCAGGCATGATAACTGTAAATTAACATAGCTATTTACCCACTAAATACTCATGAATAGTGCTATTTCTTTATTGTCTCAACACAAGTCCCTGGCAGGTTGGGTAACACCCTGGACTTGTGTTGTTTTCATCTCTGGAGTTAGTTTCTTAAATTAATCTCTTCATGTCAATGAAGTGAGTCAACCTTGGACAATAGGGCTCACTTTATTAATTATTGCACACTTATATGTTAGAAAATCTGGTTAAAAGTTTGAAAAGCTTAGTTTCTTATATTAAGCATAAATTTAAATCAAGGATTTCCTATCCATTTCAATAATTTCTCAACTCTATAATGAGGAGATAAAATTATTTTTTCCTTTGTAATATTTTGAAAGCTTATTATGAAGGGCCAAATTATTTTTTTATTTAAAATAAAATTAGTTCTTCTCTAAACTTGTTTTATAAAAATATTTTCACCCACTCTTGGACTGATTTCAAATTTAGGCAATAAAATTAAGCCTATAGATTTTAATATAAAGATTTGAACATTTATTTCTGTGTTGGAATTATTTCTTCTTTTTGAAAGAATACATCAACACCTTAGCAGTTCTAAAAGCCATTATTCCTGGGAGAAAAGGAATTGTTGGAGCAAGGCAAAAGTGATTTCAGCAATTTGTTCCATTCTGAGAAGTCAGGGCCTTCAACAGCCCTGGATGTTTTCATCTATTTGGAGGTCAACAGCCCAAGGCGTCCATTGGCAAAGGCCAGAGTGCTTCTACCATGGAAATATGGCACAGCCTTCCTGTTCATCATAAAAAATGGAACTGCAACCAGCCCTTGTGAACTTGTTACAATGCTACCACATAAAAAAACAAGTTACAGAGAGGCTAAATTCCCAGATATCAGAAAGATATCAAAAGGATGACACCTGGGTGAGATAGGTAGGACTGAAGGCTGCCTTTCAACACTGGTCATATGCAGGGTGTTGAAATGTGTTCACATTTGGCCACATTAGTTTTGATAATTAAGTGTTTGTCCAGAGGAAGAATTTTACTTATTAAAATATCATCTGTGTCCTATAATAGAGAGACACATAAATTAGAAAATATTTGAGAGAAAATAAGTTTCAAAGAGTTTTCAGGGGAAAAATTTATCCCAATAACAATAGTAATAAAACTGGATGTTTATAGTCATTGATTTGGGCCTTTTAAGTATATTATTTCTAATTATCATAAAAACTCTATATGGTAAGTGTTATTTTTCTTATTAGGGGAAAAATGGGGACAACTGTAATTGAACAACAATAAAAAAGATTTATTGATGGTATATAATTTGTCCTAGGTTACATTGATAAAATTGTGTCAGTAATTTGAGAATAGGTATTGCCTAGCTATCTTAGCATATAAAACATAGGACATAAATACTAAAAGGTATTAATTATAGACTAGCTATGGTGTAACCATTTTGACTTATAAACTGGACTGTGTATCCTTTATATTATAAGCGATTAAAAATTTGCACTTCAAAGTAAATTGCCAGGTATTAAATCAAAGGCTCATTTCTAGGTAACTATAATGGTAATGATAATAATAATATTAACAATAATAATAAGTGTTCATAGTCATTAATCTATATAGTTATATGCATCTTAGTTTCCTCATCTATAAATATGGATAATAGGAGTAACTATTCCATGATCTCATAAGTTAAATGAGAAAATGTAAGTAGGGCCAATGAATATATTCATAATAATAGTAAATAATAAGTATACATTATTATGGTTACTTAATAATAAAGGAAACTTAAGAAAATTCATAAAAGCAAAGTGAAAAAAATATCACTCCTTATCTACCTCCCAGACACAATCTTTTGATGGGTATAGAATACTTTCTTTTAAAATACTTTTAGACAGTTTCTCTTATGACTATGTTCTAATCTGACAGTAACCAGAGGGGAGGTGGGAGGAGATAATGGGGGGAAGGGTTTTCAGGAACAACAATAAAGGACACATGGACAGAACCAAGGGGTGGAAGCAGGGGAGGGAGGTGGGGATGGCTGGGGTGGGGGAGCGGTATTGGGGGCTAAATGCAGACAACTGTAATTGAACAATAGTAACATAATAAAAAAAAGAAAAAGACAATTTTAAAAAACAAAAAGTGTGTTCTAACAGAGTTATAACCATAGTCTGGTTTGCTACCAATTTTACAATTGATATTGCTTTCTGAGCATTTTTAATGTTGTTACGAAGTCTACAAAAGCATAATTTTTGTAAATGACAAACTATTATATCTGATTAAACATTTTTGCTCAATTTGTAGAGTTGGGTTTTAAACTGGTTTTAACACTTAATTTTTGGTAATATATTAATGATATAAATATATACTTATATATTGTTAATATTATATTAATACATTGCATTAATATTTTAAGTCTTTGGCTTTGTTGATTTTTTCCGTTTTGTGCTTACTTTATAGCTAATTGAGTTCTGCTCCTATAATTATTTCTTTCTTTAATTTAATCTTTATTATATTTTTCTATTACCATTTAGTCCCTTTATATCCCTACCCCAAGCAATCACCACATTGTTGTCCATGTCCATGAGTCCTTTTTCCTTTTGCTCCATCCCTTCACCCCCTCACCTCACCCTCTACTAGCTGTCACCCTGCTCTCCATTTATGAGACTATTCCCATTTTCCTTGTTAGTTCAGTTTGTTCATTAGATTCCACATACGAGTGAAATCATATGGTATTTGTCTTTCTCTGACTGACTTATTTAACTTAGCATAATTTTCCCCATGTGCATCCATACCATTGCAAAGGGTAAAATTTTCTTTTTACAGCTGAATAGTATAACATATAATGTGGATTTGGGAAGCAAGTAGTTTCTATATTTAGAAGGGAGTTTTTCTATGACTTCATATCATGTGGTATTTTATTCTAAGTCTTCTGTTTGTATTCTTTATATTCTCTCCAGTTCTGGTTACACTTGGTGTCTAATATTCTAGCCTGACTCAGCTGTGGCAGGGACAAATTAGAGTTTGTTTAATACTTTTAAACAAACTATAATAGAGTTAGGGTCATTGTTGTTTGAGGGGTAGGAGTATCATTTATATCTACTTGCATCTTTGCAGCCATGTTTCAAGGGCATTAAGCTCACATTTGTGTGGTACTTTTTAACTTAAGTGTAAAGCTTTACATTTGTTTTCTTGTGTTAGTCTTACTTTGATCTTCTAAGTTTAGTTTTGGGGATTTTGTGATTCTTTTATTCATTAGCTGTTGCCCTGGGGTGATGTTATTGGATTCCCAACAACATAAGTAGTAAGTGCATTGGCACTGACTGCATTGAAATACAGAGCTGTGATGTGAGCATCCTAGGGGAGCCCGCCATTGTCCTTATTCCAACTGTTGGCCTCTGGTCAACATTTATCAACTTGTGATAATGATTTCATGGGAAGCTTTATTGAATACATTACTAAAATGGAAATATAAAATATGTCATTTCTATGATCTACCAATGCAGTTATCCCTCAAAAAAGGAGATGACATTATATTTGACCTGATATCAATTAATGACACAATGATGGTTTGGGGAGTTAAAATACCCTTTTCCTAGTGTTCACAAACCAATTTATTAATTTATTTCTCTTTTGATTTTTTATTGCTATACCTTACCTCCTTTCAAATTTGATTTGTGGTGAATTTGTAAAGGTATCTCTTCATATACAGTCTAGGAATGTTGCCATAATGACTCGATTCATAGAGTGTCCAATCTGGACAGACTTCATAAAGGAAATTAGTTTTGATCTGTACTTTGAGAAGGAAAATAAATGTAGTTTGCTAAACTCAGTTAGAAAATGTATCTCAGGAAGGGTGAGCAATATGGGTTCAGTGGAGTCCAGTTATGTGAGCAAATAAGTTATTCTCCAGGGATAAGCCTTTCCCTTCTACAGAATATATAGTCTATATGTCAAGTCACTCTGCATACTTGGTATTCTTTATACTAATCAAAACTGTTTTATTAATAGTAGTAAAAAGGACAGAAAAGTTGCATTGTATTATGTCATTTAAACAATGTTTCAAGTGAAGAAAGTGTTTTTCCTCATTTTTCAAATGGGGAAACTGAGGTCTGTGTAGGTTAAGTTATTTGCTGGCAGTCACACAGTGGTGTAGGCTAGAACCAAAGTGGTAATGCACTCCCACCTCCCTGCAGACTCTGTGTTCTTTCCACGCTGCTACAGTTACTACTACAAAACAAAATCCAGGTATTTGCCTCCTGAGTCAAGACAATGAAAAAACATCTTTCTTTTCATAGGCATGTATCTGTGTGTTTTTATTTATTTTGGATTTAGGTATTGTTTGTTTTTATGTACTAAAGATTTTACTAAATGAAATGTTCAGGAAAGTAGGATAAGCAGTGAGCTGCCACTCCCTTAGATATTCAACCTGATTAGAATTTAGAGGATTGAAAGGTAGCAGAACAAAAAGACGAAGTTTAAGTTACTTCTCCCAATGCCATCCAAAATTTTTAGTTATTTTAATTGTCTCTTGAGGTTTTCTTCCGTTTCTTTTTTTCTTTTTCATTTTGAATCAAGGACACATTTTTTTTGTTGTAGTTTCTCCTTAGAGCTCTGAATAAGGTTTAGATGTTTATTTACATTCCTACTTTCTGTGTTGGTGTACATGCGCCAGTGTGGCTGTGTACGTGATTGAAATTGCATGTTTTAGTCTTTTGCTCCAAATTGGAAAAACATTAGCAGACACTCTTGCTTTTTTACATATTTTATTCATCTTTTCACAAATGTAGGCATTTCCTAATCACGTGCAATTTGAAAAGGATCAAGTATAAGGAAAGGGGAGGGTGAGGTCAATATTTTTCTGCACATTTTTTCACTCTAGCAATTTATATGAAATTAAATTATATTTAGTATTTTTATATGAAAGAGACTACTTATTGAGGAATAAAAAAATTGGAAGTGGAAGAACTCTCACATCTACTTGTCCTCATTAAGAATGACTTTTTCTAATAAAACTTAACATTACCTTTAGAATATGATGATGTAGCTTATTAACTTAAAAAGTGTGTCATAAAATTTTGTCAGGTCTGAAAACCTGAGTTTTATTTTTCTTTGTTTAGCTGTATATTTTAAAGGGCCATTGTCACCTGTCACCTGCTCACTGGTTGTGCGCTCTCCAACATAAAGGAATATCTTTTTCTGTTGGTTTTTACTGTGAAAAGAATAGAGTATCTGGGACCTATGGAGTTTATAACCTGTTCAACTGCACATAGAGACTCTGGTGTGTGTGTGTCTATGTTATACAAATGAGACAAATGTTTTGATTTCACTTGATGATTAAAGCATTTTGACTTTTGTATAAGTTGAAAGTTTATCTCTACTTTGGGGAAAGTAGCAGAGCTATAAATAAAAACTTTCCAGTTGTGCCCTGGCTGGGGTGGAGCATTGTCCTGATATGCCAA
The DNA here is from genome assembly GCA_004027475.1 of Anoura caudifer. NCBI lineage: Eukaryota > Metazoa > Chordata > Mammalia > Chiroptera > Phyllostomidae > Anoura > Anoura caudifer. Next base: position 257,365 of record PVKU01001295.1, read on the forward strand.
GGTGGTGGGTTCGATCTCCTGTCATAGCACATACAAGAATTCAAACAGTGAATGCATCAATAAAATGGAAAAACAAATTAACCTCTCTCTCTTTCCTTCACACTCTGTCTCTAAAATCAATAAAAAAAACTTGCCAGTTTTGGGAAAATTTGGTTTAATTTAGCATAAATAACATTGTTTTACTTTTACCATTTGTATTGGGTTGGCCAAAATCTATATGTTTTTTTCTGTAAAACAAAAGATACATTTTTTCATTTTCACCAATGACTTTATTGATTTGGATAGTTTAGTATGTTGACTATCTCCCCAATGGTATAATATTGATTGTTCTCAAATAATGTCTCAATTTAATCCCTATCAGCTTCAACTGGTCCACCTGACTGCGGAGCATCATCCAGCAAGAAATCTCCAGCACAAAACGTAACAAACCACTCTTGATATATTTGACCAGTCATAGCATCTTCTCCATACACTGCACAAATCTTTATTTGTGTTTCAGTTAAAATTTTACCTTCCCTGAATTAATAAAGCATAAAATGCTAAAACTGTACCATATATTCTTCCATCTTCAATATTAAAATGACTACACAAAATTGTTGATCATTTTTAAAGGTACACTGATATGACAGCTATCACAATACAATCTAGCAAAATTGTTTCAAATGAAGGTAAAGAACACTAAGCACTACTAAAGCCATTTTATGGAGGAAAACAAAAAAAAAGTGAAGCTTTTGGCCAGCCCAGTAGATACTCATTCCCAGAACTAATATAGAAATTTGAAACGTTTCTATAGGTAGATAGTGTAATTTTGTATTTCCTGAACACATTATGATAAATAGTATTGATTTTTGGATATTATACACCTACAGTTTTTCTTTCCTAGGGGTTATATGTATCTTTGTAAAAATAGATCAATAGTTAAAATATTTCAATAATTCTTCTTATTGAATTTTAAAGCTAGCCTAAATAACTAACTGATATGATAAAAATTAATTCAGATAAATTAAGATGATATCAAACCCTCTATCATGCTGACCAAAATCAGTGAATCTCCCATGGGAAATAGAAAGAAATGCACAATGAAATACTACTCAGCCATTAAAAGGAAGGAAATCTTACCCTTTAGACAGAATGGGTGGACCTGTAGAGCATTGTGCTAAATGAAATAAGCCAGTCAGAGAAAGACAAATACTCTATGATTCCACTCATGTGTAGAATGTAACAAACACAATAAATCAGCAAACAAAATAGAAACAGATTCATAGGAAGAGAACAGGCCGACAGCTGTCTTATGGAAGGGGGTTGGGGGCTGGGTGAAAAATGTGAAGGTATTAAGCAAAATAAACAACCTCACAGACAAAGATAACAGTATGGTGATTACCAGGGAGAAAGGGGGTTGGGAAGATAGAACAGGGTATTAAGAGGAATAAATGGTAATGGAAGGAGACTTACTTTGGGGTGGTGAACACACAATGCAATATATAGATAATCTATTATAGAATTGCACACTTGAAACCTATAAAATTTTATTAACTAGTCACTCCAGTAAATTCAATTTAAGAACATTTGTCAAATAATAGAATAAATAATGTCATTATTTACATACACACAAATAAAGAAATGCAATTTTAAGAAAAGTGCCTCCAATAAGGACTATTACTATTAGTGAAGCACTGGAAGAAAGTTCACTTCTCAGGATGACTTAATGAGTCAGTGTCAATAACTGGATCAATACTGGCGTCAGCCTGAGGAACTCTAACATGATTTGCAAATGATACATTATGCTATGAATATGAGAGAGCATATGAGAAACTCAAGTTGGTTAAAAAGTGTGCAATCCCATTGCCATTGGTTTTCTTATCTATAATGTGATGGGGTAAACTAGCTGAATCTGACAGTCTACCAGCCTTATTACATGCACTGGATGCATTTTCCCCTTTAAGCCAATAATTTATCACCTTTCTTGTAGTTAAAACCTACATCTTATATTTCAAGTCCAACTCCTGTAGTCACCAAATGAGGATTTCTCTGTGACTTATTTAAGCTCTATATCTTAATAAGCATCAAGTCCTTAGTAAGGTGTGGCTAGGCCATGGGTAACTTCTGCATATGGAAGTGTCTGTCCACCTTGGAGAACAGGGTCCCCTCCCTACCTAGGAAAAACATGATGCTTCAGCAGGATTTGCTTCAAGAATTCATGATTCTGAGAGCACAGAGGAAATTAAAGTTCCCTTTCCAAGCTGCTTCTACTACTCTGCATCTCATAAGTCTTTATTATAAAGAATGTCACCTCTGCTCCTTGAGGCCATCCTTCCTATGATAATTATAATACATCCCCTGGTATCACTGGAATTCACATGATTCTCCTTCGAAGAAGGAAGATACCTGGAGTACTACAACCCTCTGAAAAGAGGTGATACTAATGACTCCTAGAAAATTCAAAGTTCAGAGAGGCTCCTCTATTAATATCAACTGCTGCTCACTGTAGTGAGTTGCTGCTGGCCCTATGATGATGTTGGCATCTGTATTGGATTCTTAGGCCTGCCATAATGAAGTACCACAGATGAGTGGCTTAAAAACATATATATTTATTGTCTCACAGTTCTGGAGGCTACAGTCTGAAATCAAGGAGTTGGCAGGGCTACATTCCTCCAAAGCCTAGAGGACAGGATTCTTCCTTGTCTCTTCTAACTTCTGGTAAACCCAGGCATTGCTTGGTTTATGGTGGCATAACTCCAAGTCTCTGCTTTCATGTTCATATGGTCATCATCCCTCTGCATCTGTTTTTGCCTTGATGTTCTTATCTCTATCTGTCTCTTTTCAAATTTTCTTCTTCTTATAAGGGAACCAGTATGATGAATTAGGGCTCACCATAATAACCTCAACTTCACTTGACTGTATTTATAAATATTCTAATTTTAAATAAGGCACATTCGCAGATTCTGGGGGTTAAGTCTTCTACATGTCTTTTGGACAAACAAAATTCAACTCGTAAGACCATACTAGAACTCCACTCACTGCCATTGTCTTAGTGCATATTACAACCCTATCTAGACTCACTATAGAGAAAGAGAGGCAGTTATATACACAGTTTGGGTTGTGCACACCAATCAAGTCTGGATTTTTGATGTTCTGCTCTTTAATATAACTTACTTAGCTTCTTTTCCTTAACGATCCTGCATCTAGAGAGGTCTCAATATGTCCAGCATCAAAAACCCAGATACCCTGTTCCCCCACAATGTCAGATCTGGGGTAAGAGCCCATACATAGCTCCCATCTTTTTCTATCCTCACATAATTTGATTAAAAAAAGTACTTTGTAGGCCTTGTTACTATCTGGAAGATGGCATTCTTTCTTTTCAAATAGCTCTTGTTTTTAGTGTCACATTGGCCTTCACAGCAACGGAGTCTGCTTCTGCTAGGTTTCCGTAATTTTGAAATGGGAGATGAAAGTTTCTAAATATCACATCCATATTTGTTCAACCCTCCAATAAGTCAATTTCTACAGAATGAAAAAGAAAATTTTACCTCACTGAATATCCTACTCTATGAAATTCTAATAGGATTAATAATAGTAATACTCACACTTTGGTTTTATCTTCCACTGAGTAATAGAGTGCTCTCACTCAATGTTTTCTCTTAAACTGCATTACTCAAACTTTGAAACAGTCTATTTATTTTAAAACAACAACAAAACTTTTTGGTTCCAATCCTATTTGAATCCTTGTCTTCACATACTTAGAGCTTCATCTTCTAAGTGAGGAAATTATTGTGTGAATCCTATTCACAAACCACCTAATTTCTTCCTGCGACTTCCTTTATGAGCCTGAAGAATTAGGCAAGTCTCCCTCACTGGTCTCTCCATTGTGACTTCTGAATATTTTACCCATTCCCTTCTTATGCCATCTGCACTTCATTGCTACATGCTTTCCTCTGAACAATAAATCGCAAAACATCTATCTCTTTGCTGGGTTTTGTCTTTCATATGGATAATTTTCATTTCTTAAACAAGCAAACAAAAAATAACTCCTAGCATAGAAAATAATTGTTAATGCTTCTCCAGGGTCAAATCCTTTTCACCTATAAGGAATATGGCTGGAATGGAGTTAGTTATGTGATGAGATTTCAACATTCAAATGGGTACTGGGGGAAAGTATATCTTAATTATGGAAATTTAAGTTAATATAGTTATAAAAGCAGACAGACACAGTTTGCCTACAAACATCAGTTCCAGACAAAAGTTAGCACCTCCTCTTTGCAGATGGCTTCAGTTGAGGAACTAGAATGCAGGTGCTTAGTAAACTATTCATAAGGACTCCCCAGTCTCTGTCTTTGTTATTACAAAGTGCTTTGGTTTGCTATTTGTGCAATTCTAAGGCCCATTCACCTGCAGTTTGCAGCACTGGTTGTCATCCAAACAGTTCTCAAGAGTATTTCAAAATACTGAGGAGACAGGCAGAGGGGCCCTAAAGATATATTTGTAAAAACAGAAGAACTGAAACTTACCACAGATATGAATGCCCAGGAGGCAAAACAAAAGTAAATGTCGTTTTAAAAATAAAATGAAACCATGATCTCATTAAAAATATTGGCCAGTATAAAGCATATTGACGATAGTAGTTACCTTTTACTGTTTTCTTAAATATCTTTTTCTTCCTCTGTTTTGAATAGGCTGTTTTAAAAACTGGAAAAAAATGGAAAAAGATTCTGATGTCAAGATAAAATAGCTGCTAAATATAGAATCATGAATCTGTATAATTTATATAGCTTAAACATTTTCATTTAACTAAATGTATTGCTATTATCATTAACGTTATTTTAGTTTACTACATTTCTAAAGTAGATTATATTAGAATTTTTATTTATTATTTTCTTTATTCTCTTCCCAGATAATCTAGAGATTAATTATCAATTAATTAAAATGGATTCAATAATGCCTTTGGCTTACAATAAGCACTAAATAAAGGTTATTTATTTATAATGCCAACATCGAGTTGCCACCTCCCTGATTAAGTCATTCAACAGATATTGAGTGCCTAGTATATGCAAAATATTATTATAAGTACTGTGATTACAAAGGTGAGCGAGATGTGGTCACTAAACTCAGTAGGGTCAGAATAAAATAGATTAAAGCAGATATATACAGTATAAATGCAGTAAAGCATTATAGTTCTATTATGTTGCACATACAACATGGATATGAAGAAAAGAATGATTTAGTAGAATATTCAGAGTGGCCTTAACAGTCATGCCAAGACCAAAACACTGACTTGTTTTTAGGCAAGCAGAAAGAAGAGGAAGGTCATCTCTAGCAGTAGCAACTGCATGCTCAAAAACGTGGAGTTGTGAAAAGGCATCACATATTTGAGAAGCTCCAGGCAAAATAATGATGATGGTGTGGGAGTTATATCAGGAGGTATAACTTAAAAGGTAAGTGATAGATGGATCATGAAGAGCCTTGAGCCCAGCTAAGCAATTTAAACTTTATTCTGTTGGCAGTGGGGAGACATTAAAGGAATTTAAGCAAGTGGATAAAATGACAAGATTTGCATTTGAAGAAGGTCATTCTGAAAACATCACAAGTGATGAATGGAAGAGTAAGACCATAGACAAGAAGCTAGAAGCCTGTTCCTGTAATCCAGATGAGAGAAGCTAAGGCTCTGATCTAAGACCTAAGGCTATACAATGGAGGAGAGTGTTAATCTCATGTGAAGAAAATCTATAGGACCAGTGCATTCTCTGAGGACATACAATTATAGGAAGACTATCATAATCAAACATTAACTCACAAAAATAAATGTAATTCAGGGAACTGAAACCTTTTGTTCTCATCCCCAAACAATTTTCTTGCCATAAAAGAAAAGTTGAAATATAATCAGGCTATTGCTCTAGAATCAGAATAAGTGGAACTAAAATAATAGAACATTTGGTAGCTTCAGGTAAGCATAGCCTGGTGCAACCATCTTGCTAAAGGTACCAGAATATTTTGAGTCCTTGGCTACAACTCTCACCATCATCTTCCCATGAAGTATGGCCTTGCCATTGGCATTAGGATATAAAATATTCTACAGCCAACATCAGACGTGCTTGCTTTAAAAAAAAAAAATAGAATGTGGGTTAACGATGCTGAAATTTGTCACTTTGATTTTTTCCTCTATTTCTATTGCTCCTCAATCCACTTTATGAATGATATATTTTTCTTCTTTCGTTGCTTTAAGTTAATTATATTATAATTGAATCTTCTACACCTCTAATCTAAATGGTGTGTTAACTGTGTATATCTCTGTTACAAGGGCTATAATATTGACTGCCCCCATAATAATGACCACTATATTTTAAAATTTCTATGGAATACTCACTCTATTGTGGCTATCCTTCCCTGGCCCCCTTTCAAATTCTGCTAACATACTCACTCTCTTGTGAAATCATTGTGTGTGGTTTTCTCATTGAAATTTCTGTGGATTGACTTTGCAAGCAGAAATTAGTTTTAGTGTTAAGCTACTTGAACTAAATATAAAACCTCAGATGATGATGCTTAAACAGCATTTATCCAAAAATACTACAGCCTACCCTAAAACGTTTGTACAACCAGGCTTTTGATGACTCAAATGAAAGCTCGTCCACCTTAATTTCAGCATCATATAATGGACTTGTCATCATTTTAAATGAACTAGAGGTCATGCTGATCCCATATGGAAGGAAAAAGAAAAAAAAGAAAGAACCATTTTCATAAATACAGTTGTATTTTAAGATTATGGGTGTTTTCTATGTTCTAAAAGAATTTCAGTTTTTAAAAATCATAACTTTGGCAGTAATTCCCCAACACTGTAGCAGACAACCTCTATTGATATATGGAATATGAGTAGAGATAAGAGAAAAGATAATTTTCTGTGATAAGAGGAATAGTTGAGTCTGAACCTTGGTAATATGAGAAAGTCATTTACAGTTCAGTAGTGGATGAGATCACCTTGAGGAGTGCTATGTTGAATGGGTGAACAAAGGCAAAAAACCCTTCTCCCTCAAAAACATTGTGAATAAATAAAGAGAAAGGCTGAAGATAAAACAGGATAGAGTGTTGTCATGTAAAGTAGAATAGAGAAATTCAAAAAGGGACTAGAAAATATTGTCATATGCCATAGACAAATCTAGATTAAAGAGTGCTGTGAGGAAAAATAATATGTTCAGCCACTTATTGAAATGCTTTACATGTAATAACTATTCCCCGTAACAGCCTAATGAAGTGTGTGTCTCCACTTCATAGATGAGGAAACTAAGAGACGGAAGCAAAGTAATTTTTCTAAGGTTATACAATCAAACTAGAGTCAAACTTTAAACTAGATAGGCTTGAGAGGCTGGACACCAGGATATTATACTGTATCTCAGATCAAAGAGGTAACAGGCTTGGATGCTAAGAAAGCAGAGGTGAAAACTTTTATATGCCCCTTTCCTCTGGGCTTTAGAAAAAAATTAGGTGACTTTACATTACAACGTGGAAAAGTATGAAGGAACAAAACAGAGCAGTAAATAAATGCATTTTTCACCTGACCTCTTTAATTTTCATGTCTAAGTAGAAGACAAGTTGAACAGGTGTCAGGGTAGACAGCTGAAGGAGGGTATAGTGGGTCCCCTGGTAAGGCCCAAACAGAAGTGAGCAGCTATACCTTTATAATTAACTAGGATTGTGCCACTGAGTTGTCTAAAACTTTTTCAAAATGCACAAGCAGGCCTAAGAACCATCCCTGGAAATTCTGAGTCAATATGAGCTGGGACCCGAAAGAAATTGTATTGGCGAGTTCTCTGGATGATTTTCAAGTATTCTTTAGTTTAAAAACCTTGCATACCATTTTACCAGAAGGTAAAATGTTCATTATTATTGAAATAGATAAATAAGGGATATTATGCAAATGGGCTTTACTTAGGGAAACTGCCTTTTTTTTTTTCCAGTTGTATCATAATCTCCTATTCCTTGTTCTCTGCACGTCCTACTTGGGAGTACATACACTTTATCTGGTTCACATGTCCATGTTGCTTCCTTACCCCTGATAGGCTATAAGTTAATGATTGAATGTTGGGCCTCCTCCAGGAGAATTCACATTCCAGAAAGATGTTCTTACACATAGGAAAGCCTGCAGGTTTACCCAAATAAAACCACTTCTGTAGAGCAAAGTGTATAAAGCTTGATGTTCAGGGAAGGAAGGTCAACTCCAGCTCAGATTGTTATGTGTGGGTGGCCATCTATGTACATGATGATTGCTGAATCTAAAAACCATGCAACTCATTGATAAAGAAGTAAGCTTTCCTAATCACCCTTAATAATGAAATAGAAGTTTCTTCTGATTCATAGATACTGTGTTTAGTAATATTGTTGAAGGCTGGCTTTATATCTTCAGACACAGAATCTCCCTATAAAAACTGATTTTGAATTAACATAATGGGCAGTTGGGGATAGAGGCACAAAAAAATACTGGAAATGTCTGTTCAGGAAAAGAAATGAAAAAAGGAATAGCCTTAAAACATGGACAAGAAAGCACATATTATAGCATTAAATGAGTTAAAGTAGCATTTTCAAGTAGTACTTTTCAAGGAATGAACATTGTTCTTTTACTCCCTCATGTTCAGATGTGATTCAAGGCTGTACACAGCTTAGCTTCTTCCTTGGGCAGCTCCTCAGTGCTCCTCGTGCATTTTTTGAGTCAGTAATGATGATGCCAGCAAGGATGTGTCTGCATCCTGTGTCCAGACCTTGGTTCACACTTCACCAATTAAAAGACTCTTCCATCCGGACACCAGTCTCCCTGTTCCACATCTTTGCACAGCAAGGTGACTGAGATTCAGGCAGGGTTCCTTTGGCTTCAGATTCTACTAGGAAAGCCGGAACTGGCCACACCACATGATGTCTGACAAAAATTGGCTCAGCTGGAAGTTGCTCTTCATGTGTTTTTCAAATGCCTGCCCATGGTTTTCTGAGACAGTTTTGCCTTTGCATCTGCTGGGGAGACCCCACAGACTTCAAACCTCAATTAAAGAAAAATGCTTTCATGTATGGCGTACTGTCACCCAGGCCTTTCTGCATATTCTGTGAAAGAACATGATTTAGACCAACTCAGTTCTTTGCTAATTATCAGACCCATGCTCAGTTGGATCACATGTAAAGAATTTGTAATGATTAGTTTTTATAAAAATGGGCTCCTCCCCCCCCATTTGTACTCCACCTACAGTATCACTCAAGTATGAACATAATAGGGATGGAAAATGAAGAGAATAAAATGTGCTTAAAGAACATTTGGAAAATGTAAATCCATTGTAGAAAATGTCTGAACCTAAGATAAATTGTTAGAGCAATTTAGATAATGATTATATTTGTTGGCACAGGTTAGTCTGTACCAGGTCCTGTACAGAATGTGAATTACCCTCTGGTGAGCTGCACTGTCCATATGATCTCCATGGAATTATTTTTGGTAAACCAATGGGGAACGCATCCTGAGGCTGCATCGTCACTATTGTACCACTTAACCCTGTGATGTATGGTTTCTGATTCCAGATCTCTTCAAGCAATAGTTCATGATGTAATTATCTTTCAAGTCCTTACTAAGACTCCCCTTCAAAACCAATAATGCTTAAGCTAGGATGTTGATAATCGCGAAACACTTTTAAACTCAAAATAAGATGTAAAGCCTAAAAACGTAGCATTTTTTAGGCGTAAACATTTGGTGTAAACATTTTTGTTTGAAGTATAAACTATCATCCCCACCTCTGATTGATGCCACAATGAAATCCTGTGGCAAAGCTATCAGGGAAAGCTGTAGGCAAGCACTTGAAAAACATAAGAAAAACAGATTCCAGCTGAGGCCATTTTAACACAGCTCCTAATGGCCAGACTCCCTTTGGCTCACCTTGTTAAGCATCTGTCTGAGGCCCACAAAGAACTCAGTTTGAGGCTCAGCTGCTGTAATAAGCAGAATGAACACATGGTGATTCCAGCTAGCAGATGGGGACTGGCTGATTGAGAGAGACTGATCTAGTGTCTGGCCACCTGTTGGCAGACACAACACTCCTGGCACCACCACCCCACCCCGCATATTCAGACAGAAGGGAAACAGGAAGAGAACTGAATCTTTAAATGAATAAATGTAAGGAAAGCATTTGTTAAGTCTAGCATTGCATGTGAGAGCAGATAGAATCAGTCAAGGATGGTGCTTTGCAACAGTGAATGGATCAGCAGTCCTCCCAGAATAAAGTGAAGTAAAAATGAATGGTATATCTACAATATTTCAAAGGTAAATTTAAAATGGTGACCACACTTGGCCTTTTAACAGTGATGTTAATAGGAGGCTGAAAGTGTTCAGTTTGCTTCTGACTGATGTTATGTGGCTACTGTCAAATTAACTTCTAGATGCAAAAGTCAAATGTTAGGAACAAGTTTGGACCTTTCTGATTCACCCCCATGGTGATTCAGTCTACATTTCTCCTTAACTTTAGGGCAATAGGAAGAATTAGCTTAACTAGGATTTCTCAGAGCCCTGGAATTCTACTTGCTTTAAAAAAAAAAAAAGAAGAAGAAGAAGAAGTAATGTAGCAGAAAGTAGTCATTCCCCAGGCTCTATCATTCTTCATTAGGAGCTTATAGATGATCCCAGTTCACCTCAGGCTCATAGCTGGAGGGTCCAGAGATGGGCACTCCTCAGAACAAAAAAAGGAGGTTTTGGCAGTTGCCCCAGCTATTGCCTGATGCTTGGGCCCTTTTGAAGACAGGATTTTCAACTCTCTAGAGAGATACTGGGCAACTGAGGTGACCTTTATTTCACAAGAGCTTCCTTCCTTTCTATATTCTTCTTTGCAAGTTTCTCCTCCTTAGATCCCCCTCCCCAGCTATTCCACCTTCATAAACTGCTGTTCTCTAGAATATGGGCTTTTCTTTCTCCCATTATAGACCTAAAGATGGTGTTTATAGTGTCTTCTGAGGGGGGATCATCTAGTAAAAATTTCAAAATAAAGCCTTACAGTGCTTGCTTCAGTGGCACATATACTAAAATTGGAACGACACAGAGAAGATTGACATGGTCCCGGCACGAGGATGACATGCAAACCTGTGAAGTGTTCCAATATTTTTTGCCCTGGCTGCTGCGGATCAGTGTATGGAGTGCCGGCCTTTGAGGCGAAGCATCATTGGTTCACTTCCCAGTCAGGGCACACTCCTGGTTTGCAGGCCAGGTCCCTAGTAAGGGGCACCTGAGACACAACCACACACTGATGTTTCTTTCCTCTCTTTCTCCCTCCCTTCTCTTCTAAAAATAAATAAATAAAATCTTAAAAATAAAAATATATTAAAATTATGACAATCATTACTGAAAAAAAGAAAAAAGCCTTACATAAAAGAAAAAGAAAAGGCCCAATGCTCCTCCCCTTCAGGCTTCTCCAACTATGATGACTTGGTAGTTTTCATACAAGGCCGTGAGTCTCCATGGACAGTAATTCTCCTGTCTGACTCAATCATGGTGTCTTGTCAAATTCAATTCAGACCCTTTGTTCTTTTACAACCCTTCTCCAGGACGCATATAAAACATTTTAAAAGTTGCTTTAAAGGAATACAAAGTAATGGCTTTGAGATGATAATCATATATTAGAACTGGGTAGAAGAGTGCAGAATATATTATTCCCTTTATTTTAGGAACATGGAAACTCACACTAGATTTTAATTAAGTGGCTTGACCAAGAGCTCACATCTTGTAGGTGGAATTACCAGGACTAGAATCCAAATTTAATGTCAATCTCTTTAAATCATGCTGTCTCCATCAATATGGCTCCTTAATTATACTGGAAAGGTAGTGAGCAGGTTAGCTAGTGAGACATACTACACACCTGTATGCAAGAAATGAAGCACAGTGCAAAGGACTCCAGAAATTCAGTTAAAGAAAAGCATTTTAGGTAGGCCGAATTTTGGCTCTGCCTCTTACTGTGTTACCTTGGGCCAATTCTTTAACCTCTCTGTTCCTCAGGATCCTCATCTGTAAATTGAAAGAACAAAATGCACCTCCTAGAGTTGAACTGCGGATTGATCGGTCCACATGGGTGTGGTTCTTACAGTACTAACCTACTGCCAGATATTACCTTTATCTAAACAATAGTTAAGATGTTTTCCTCTTGACTTATTTCCCTTGTTTTCTCTTAAAAACAATACATTTTGGCACATATAATTTTCTTTTTTAAAATTTTTGTTCAAGTATAATTGTCTGCATTTCCCCCCCAATGACTCCCTCCCCCACCCCAGCCATCCCCACCTCCCTCCCCTGATTCAAAACCACCTTGGTTTTTTCCATGTGTCCTTTATAACTGTTTCTGAAATCCTTTACCCCCTTTCCTCCCATTATCCCTGCCCCCACCCCCCCGGTGACTGTTATGTTATTCTTAATTTCAATGTTTCTGGTTATATTTTGCTTGCTTGTTTGTTTTGTTGATTAGGTTCCACTAAAGGTGAGATCATATGGTATTTGTCTTTCATTGCCTGGTTGATTTCAGTCAGCATAATGCTCTCCAATTCCATCTGTACTATCACAAAGGGTAGGAGCTCCTTCTTTCTTTCTGCTGCATAGTATTCCATCATTTAAATGTACCACAGTTTTTTGATCCACTCATTTATGGATGGGCACTTAGGCTGCTTCCAGCACTTGGCTATTGCAAATTGTGCTGCTATGAACATTGGGGTGCATAGGTTCTTATGGATTGGTGTTTCAGGGTTCTTAGAATATAATCCCAGCAGTGGAATTGCCAGGTCAAAAGGCAGTTCCTTTTTAGTTTTAGTTTTCTGAGAAAATTCCATACTGTTTTCCACAGTGGCTGCACCAGTCTACATTCCCACCAACAGTGCACTAGGGTTCCCTTTTCTCCACATCGTTTCCAACACTTATTATTTGTTGATTTGTTTATTATGGCCATAAAAGTCCTAGAGGAAAACATAGGCAGGAAAATCTGACACTCCACACAGCAATATTTTCACCAATATGTCTCCTAAAGCAAGGGACCTAAAGGAAAGAATAAACAAATGGGATCTCATCAAAATAAAAAGCTTCTGCACATCTAAAGAAAACAGCATTAAAATGAAAAGAGAATCAAGCAAAATATAACCAATGACGCTGAAACTGAGAACAGGCTGACAGTCACCAGAGGGGAGAAGGGAAGGAATTGCAGGGGAAAGGGGGAAGGGTTTATAGGAACAAGTATAAAGAACACATGGACAAAAACTAGGGGGGTTGGAAATGGGAGTGAGGTGGGGAGGGCCAGGGCAGTGGGCTGGGATGGTAGTAAAAGACATAAAACTCTACAAGAACAATTAAAATAAAATTTAGAAAAATGAAAAGAGAATCAACTGTATGGGAAAACACATTTGCTGATGATGCTCAGACAATGGTTTGAGCTCCAAAATAATTTTCTGAATTAGTAGCTTTGTAGGTGTAACACTTTTCCTCTCTGTTAAATTGTAATTTTTTTCAAATTAGCATAAAGTGTGCTTTTTATAAATGTACAACTTATCACCCAATTCTAGGTCACAAATACAGATATAAAATCAGACAATTTATGATATGTGCTACTTCTACCAAATAGCTCCTCATCCTTTAAAATATTCTCATATATTATATTTTTTCTGTCTTCATTTTTTCAGGCAGAGAATTGCCTCTACTTCAACTTTGAATCAATTCTGAGAGCAAACTTCATAAGTTATTCCATGACATGCTTTATTTAAATGTGTTCTTGTAATCCAGTAATTCTGTTTTTTTATTAGGGGACAAATTTATTGAATTTGACTGGATGAATTTATTTTTCATAAGCCACACTACTTTATTGCTTTTGATTCCAATATCCTCTGAATAGTTACAGATTTTTCTTTCAAAACATGTATACGTTAATACACTCAGAACTGATATTATTGAAAGTAATTTCCAAGCTTGTTCTTCTAATGATGTTTGAAATGGATTACAATGTTTGGACTCACATATTATCCCCAAATTACTGTAACTTGATGAATAATGAACAGCATTTTCAAATTAACTAACTACCATATTCCCTAAAATGTGTAGTGCAGCAAACTTGATATTTTAGATTCCTTATTTCTTTCTAAAAATAGTCTTTATTATGTATTTTTAATATCAAGATTTATTTTATTTCTACTGGAGGTAAGAGGAAGATAAATAGAACTGTTTTCCAATTTGCTCTCCACTATATACACACATGCCCACACAAATGTACACACCAAAATCACAACAAACAAACAAAGAATCAAAATCAAAAGACCCTCAAACTGCACCAATATTTTGTATTTTGACCAAAAGGAAAGATCTTGGGAGGAAGTGCAAAATGCAGAAAAAAATGACTGAAAAATGCTGAACAAAAAAACATTATTAATATACAAAATGTTTATATAACTATAATAGTCACAGTTTATGTTCTCTGTGTCTGTAATACTTTGGAAGACATAGCTAAACCTAGCCCATGCCAGCTCCCCAAAATCAGAAAAGATTTTAGTTAGCTTCATTATTTGATGTTTCATAAAAATTTTCTAGGAGATCTGAAACATCCTCGTCATCGTCAATGTCTTCTGGTGTTGGTGCTTTGCTATCCACTTGCTTTGGGAACTGTTCATCAAACTTCCTAGGGCTTGTTAAGCTATTAGTGCCAAGGTGACTTAGTATTTCAGGAAACATTTCTGTGATTGATTAAGCTTTTGCAGGACTGATAATTACAAAGGTATTAGCAGAAAGGAAAGCTTGGACTTTAGAACTGTTGAAATGAATAATGGTCTCATCATCTGTAATCATATTTCCCTCTTCAATACCAGCTATATTATTTACAGCAAATTTTTTAGAGAACTCTGACTTTTTTTGCAATCAGTTGTTATCTGTTCTACATACCACCTTCTTCTTTTTGCCGGTGGTACCCTTGCCCCTTCTCCCTGCCAGCGGTACCCTTATCTCCTTGCAGGAGCTGAAACTGAGGCTTGGCTAACTCATCTTGATTGTGCTGTTGGTGAACCTAAAGCAGGGGAGGTCCCCCAACACCAGCCCATGGCAAGAGCAGGGTGGCTACCTCAGTGCAGACAGAGAAAGATGACAGAGGCCTGTGTGTTCTTGATACAAAAGCAGTATGTGTTTAAATTACAATTTGGAAAAGCAAGATAAGAAAAAATGTTTTAAATTTACTTTTACTCAGAGATAATCAAAATATATTTAGTTCATATTGTATGTATATGTTTGTATATATTTTTAAAAAGTAGTAATGAGATCATACAACATATTTTGTAGAATTTTTATTAAATAACAAATTATAAATATATTTTCATGCCATTTAAATATTCTTCTATGACATGATTTTAATGACTACATAATGTCTTATCTTACAAAAGTCACATTTCTTTTAAACAATTTATATTTTCTAACTTTATTATAGATTTTCATTTTGTAATAAATGGTATATCTTAGCCTGTTAACAGAAGAATAATCATAACTTGATTTTATTGAATGTCTACTATGTGCTAGGCACTTTACATACATATTCCTTAGTTTATATAATTATTTAATTTGCAAAGACTATTACCTTCTTATTATAGATGAGGAATACATTACAGATTAAAAAGTAACTGGGCTTTTATTTTCAAATTGAGAAATACCTAGAAAATGTGGTAGTTAGAATTCAAAATCTGGCAGGCTGATGCCAAAGCCTGACTTCCTTCTGCTATATTGCATTTGCCAGTAAATTATTTACTTCTAAATTTCTAGATGTAAAATAAGTATTTCAAAGGGAAAACCCATTCTAATTATTTGCTATATCATCCCAACCAAAAAGACTATTTGGATTCTTCTCATATTAAAAAGATTTATTAAAAAATATCCTCTTTACCAAATTGCAGAAATCTTTCTTATGGCTCATAAATTCAAAATTTTTCATTATTGTTACCTCTTATAAGTTTAATTAATCACCACATCCTAATAATTTTAATGAATGTTTTTCTCTTGATTAAAGATGTTTCTGATATATCTACTATTCTAATCTGTCCTAACTTTTAATCAGTCAGCATTTCACAATGAATCAATTATTATTTGGCCACTTATTGATGCAATAATGTGGCAATTCACAATATTTCTCCCAAAATTTGCCAAAATTAAGCTTAGTGTTTTTTTAAAATATTTGTAAAAACATGACACATTAAAGAAAATTATTTGGAAAAAATAAAAATAGGCTAAAGTCAAAAGGAAACAAAATTCA
Source organism: Anoura caudifer (assembly GCA_004027475.1). NCBI lineage: Eukaryota > Metazoa > Chordata > Mammalia > Chiroptera > Phyllostomidae > Anoura > Anoura caudifer. The sequence goes on from PVKU01001295.1 coordinate 273,618, forward strand.
CTTAGAACCATAGCCCAGAGATATGCAAACCCCATGTTTGGTATAGCTTTTATAAAATTTTATTTGTACCAATATTTGTCATAAAAGTGCAGTACTATTATTTAAAATGATTATAAAAGTAATCTAAATTCATGATAGAAAATCAACACTATTGTATAATAGGAAGTGAAAAGTCCCCTAGACATCATTCTCTCGTCCTTCTTTCTATGTGCAGAAGCTTTGACTCGTTTAGGTTCAGTCTTCAGATAGCTACTCTCATAACTCCAAATAATAATGTTATAACTCCATTATTAATTTATCAATGCATTTCCAAACTATGAAAGGAACTTAAGCTGTTCATTTTGAAAATGCTCATTTATAGTTTATATTAAATATTAAATTCAATGAATGTCATGAAATCTGAGTTTCTTTTTACCAGCATTGGTAACCAACACTCACTTACCTGCTCTCAGGCAGTAAAAGGGATCTCAGGAAGTTCAATAATTCCCACTCACATGTATTTAACTTAGGAGTGAATTTGCGATACATGTGTCAAATTTCCTTCATAATTATATTGTTCTTAAACTAAATTTAAATTTATATCACTGATGAACAGGGTCCATATTAAAATGTTGGAAATGGAGGTGGGGAACCATTTCTATAGCTGTGCATTATTGACCTATATTGCCTAGAAATATAATTTGTTTAAAATTAGTATTTTAATTTTAATATAACTTGACTTTAATTTTAAAGAAGCACACTTCTGAATGTGAAAGTTACAAATATATTGTTTGAAAAAGATTTTTTAAAAATAAATCCAGGATATAACTGTTTTGGTGAGTGGAAGACAAAATAGCCAAACTAATTTAGAGTCTTTGTTTTCCTTTCATCATTTTTACTCTCTGTCTTCTCCTCCTGCTGTTGTTTAATAAGTTTAAAGTAAAGAATCAAACAAAAATCCAGAAAGGATGTTTTGTTTGGACCAAGTGACCTGGGTTATAATATACATTTTTTCAATGTTATGATTCCTTAAACTACCTAAAACATTTTGCCTCTGAATGAAATTTAAATACTTCTCTACCAAGGTGGGATTACTACTAAGAGCCTATTAGTGACATGTTAGTAGAATATCTTATTCAAATGTATATATTGTTAAAATACATCTTTTTTTAAATTAAATCAACTGATGCTTTAATTCTGGTATCACCAGATGGCATTAACAGAACTGAATTTATAGATTGAATATGATTACCTTATTCAAAATAGACATCTACCTTAAATCTCTCCTTATTTCTTAGGCTTATCTGCTATTTCTTTTATCTAAACATTTTTGTACTTTTGGTTCTGGCTCACTCACACCCACGCCTTAAATAAAGTAGAGAGGCACTAAACCCCACTTTATCCCATACACTGTAACCCTGGCACCATCTCAGAAGTCAAAATCTCCTCACCTTTCTTCTACATGAGCTTTTAACTCTTCAGGAAAGGAGAGTTCAATTGTAATTCTCCTTTTCACTTAGCCCAAGCCACATCATTCACACCTTATTTGCCCTGCCATCCTTTTCATGCTCCTAACTTTCTGGGTACTTTTGGAGAAACAGTCTCTCTTAATTTAAAAAAAAAAAAAAAAAAAAGGTTACAAGAAAAGGTCCACTATACTGGCAACATTTAATACCCTGAACAATGACTATTTCCCAACCAGAAATTTTCTTCTTTCCACCTCACTGAGACTCATTCTTTCTAACCTGTGTTATTTTCATTTATTTCCTTCTTTAGTTTTCTTATTATATTACCTTTATGTTTAAGTATTAAATATTCTCCAGTATTCTCCTTTCTTCCAGATTAATACATTGAATGAGGTACTATATTAAAAAAATATAGTTGATCCTTTTCACAGCTACTAGAACAAAGAATATCAGCCTGAGATTTTCTGTCTCAGAGGTTAGGGTGTGAATTTACTTTAAATTCACTTGGCTTAGAGTGTCTCTCTGTTAGTTTTAGATATTATATTATAATTATTAGTTTTGGTACTGTTTAGCACAAGAGAAGTCACTAGGTAAATGTTGAAAGAATAGTGCATTATGAATATATCATTTTATTTATTCTGACCTTTGGTTATCTAATTTCCACATTTCTTAAAAATTGAATTCATATTTTTTGGCCTCCCCAATTTTACCCTGAACTATATGGTATGATTCCTAAGAGTTATATCAAATCGAAACTTCCAAAAGTAATATAATTAAACACATTATGTTTCCAAATAATATGCGGTGACTTCATCACAAATTTTATGGCACATGAATAGACATGTGTCTATGGATTGATTACTTAAGAAAAAAATTAAAGATAATATGCTATTAAATTTTATACAACATGTTTTCTTGTGAGACACATTTAGGTCTGTTTCCAAAATATAATCAAGTCATGATGGTACATATTTATTTATTTTCCTAATCTGTTAAAAGTCTTATCAATATTGCATCTTTCCAGTAATCATTTGACTTTTTCTTCCTTTTTTTCTTTCTGGGAAACATGAGGAACAACCATAACTGGAAGCATTATAAAGTGAGATCAACTTACTGTCACTTGGCCTGATTGCTCTTGACAGTTTTGGTGAATTTTAAGTGGATAGTATGAAAATATGTAACTTCTTTTTTGATTTTAGTGCTCATTTATAATTTAGGACAATTTGTGGAATGGCCTGGGGGTGGTGATAATTTCAGGAGGAACACTGGGGCATGGAATACAATTACAGGTAAAAAAAATAGTTTCCCCTATAGAAGAATTAAAGAATCATATCCATTTTATCAATATCTTCTGTAAGCCATTTAAATAATCATTGAAACAAAAAGCTTTAAAATGAAGTTTAGGCTAACCTTCATATAAAAGACAAAAAATACATAGTTAACCCAAATTCTGTTTTATCTACCTTTTCTCTTTGGTCTCTGATGCTCAGGAATGAATACTTTATTTCTGTGTGTACATTTTTTATATCTGATCTTGAAGAAGATTACCTATTTAGTTATAAAGATATACTCTAATAAACCCAAAGAGTTAAGAAAATTTGCATATGTTCAGCATGTGAATAAAATATCATTTTCTCTCTTTAACTGTGTTTATTAAAGTTCCATTGATTTTTAAGGACACAAATAACAATAGAAAAAAGGAGAAATGATATTAATAGGAGTTTACATTAAAAATTGTCAATAAATCTATTAAAAGATATATTATCTCATTAGTTGTCAGGGGACTATGAACTAAAAGAATAATGAAATTTTCCCTATAACCAGATTGGGAAAAGTGTTAACTCCTGGTGAGAGCTGAAATCCATAAACCATTTGCATTCTGGTGATATCTATAAATTATAAATATATATAATCTCTACAAACTTTATAAAAATACAAATAGGAAAGAATACAGATACCAAGTTTATGTATTCTAGTACTGTTTGTCCTGGCAAGCAAATGCAAACCATCAAAATATCCATCAATAGAAGACTAGATAAATATGTTAATCTGCTTGATGGCAATCACACTGCTATTAAATGTGTTAAATTCGCATCTACTGATCTGGAGGACTATGTTCATAACATTAAAAAAGGCAATAATACCAAAGCATTGCAATACTCCTATACCTGTGTATATATCCACATATTTTTACATGCACGTGGGGTTTTACTTAAAACATCTTTCTATTGTCTTACTAATTAAAATGAACACACATTATTCCAAACAGAAAATGATAAAAATTACTAATAAAATAAACTAACACATATGTACAAAGAAGCAGTCAGCTCAGTATAAATTCCTTCAACTAACATAGTCTGAATAAGTAGGCACCAAAGATGTACAATTGCATGAAAGGACTTAGGCGGGCCATCCACCACCTTTTCAAGGGAACGATGTAGTGTTTGTGAAAACTATGGGAGGTATCTGAACATCCTCTCAAAATTTGACTATTACCTAAAAGTAAGAGACCAAATTTTTATTATTTATTTGTTTGTTTGTTTGTTTGTTATTTACTTTTCACAAAAGTAAAACCAAGACTCTGGCCCACCATGGCCTATAGCATGTCTGCTAGAACAGAGGAATGGAAAGTCTTGGTTGGCTGTTGTTTTGCTGCTCTGGATGGAAAATGTAGTTGAGTTATCAGAAGGCCATGCACATTTTGGGAGAGCAGGGTGTTTTGCATTGGGAGAGCAAGTTATGGTTTGCTTGCATCAAGAAAACTTGATAACCTTAAATCAGTTCAGTATGTTTTTCATAGTGTTTCCAGGTAAACTTTTTAAACAAACATATGGTTTTCCTTAGTTACTTTTTCTGAAGAATAAAGTTCTCTAGCCTTACAAAAAAAAACCAAAAAATTCTGTATTTTATAGAATTATCTAAATGTTATATTAATTGAAATGGAAAACTATATTTTGATTTAAGTGGCATAGATTAATCCAAATTAAAACAATGTTTAATAAATTAGCTAAAAATTAGTGAACCTATGCAACATATTGAGAAGTGCAGAAAATCTAGTATCTTTTAAAAAATGACAGAATTTGGTCTGTTCCAGAGGCTTTTTACAATCTTCCTTAGAGTCAAGAGCCAAAAGCACTAACTCAACCTTACTAGTAAATTAATACTAAGTAATAACAGTCTATCTAAAGCTAAGAATACTCAGAAACTTATTTAAGAAGAAAATAGAGCAATGATGACATTAAAACACTATCTTAGTCTGTTTTAAAGAATCATGCAAATTTTGCAGATTTTTTATCTGTAATAAAAGTAGAAAAAAGTGGTAAATAAAAATGATGAACACACTAACAAGTGTATTAGAACACAATTAGTGAAGACTAACACTGTTAGTGAAAAACATACTAACAAGGAACATAATCCTTGTTGATTCATTTATAGTTAGTTTTGGCATTCTCTTTGCTTGTAGAGTACATAACAGGTAAATATTGGGTGCAGCCAAATATTATCTACATGATTAAATACATTTGGAATAAAAAGAAGGGCAATGAAGCTAGAAAAAAATGTTATTTTCAAAGAGCACAATCAAATAATAACTGTTAATGGGCTTCAAATCCCCACCTAAATGATTGAAATCAGAGGTTGATCTCATTCTTTATCTTAGAAAGATGACAGGAAAGAAGTTTTGATTTAACAAATTTATCTATCCTTATAATAATAATAATAATGATAATAATAATATATGTTTTATAAAGTATGCAGACATTTTTGTTGTTTTAAGCATGGCATTAACTAAAGGAAAAATAGTGTAAACATGTGTGTAGACAGGTATAGTTCTATCAGAAGGAAAATTCTGGGAGAAGTAATCAGTCCACACCCTGAATGCTTTAATAACCAATATATCCTTACTAGAGAGAATCTATCAAAAAAGCATTCACTTAATTATATTTCAATGATCTTAATGTGATAATTAAAATGGGAAAATCACAAACATGCATTATTGAGCAAGAGAAATGTACTGAAAATAACCTTCCTATGTAATAGTCTTCCTAATGTAATAAAACTCTACATTATTTTATTACTTTCCATAAAAGAGAAGGGTGGAACATACGTATTTATAACCCTGAATCAACAAATTCATTTATAGTTCAAAATAGCAACTGGCTCATTTAGTAAGTGTTTTGTCAATTCCATCACAACTAAATCAACAATTGGAAGCTCAAATTGTAACTAAGAAGAGATGGCAATGAAAATGAAGCTTGAGAGTTGGGTAAAGAGATCATGGATGTTAAAAGTTATATGGCACTTGTCATTTATATGTAATTAGAACTGGTAATGTTCTAACAAGGAAGAATGAAACTAGTTATCTATATAATGAAAAAAATATCTTTGGCTAAAATACTCAGGAAAAGGAGATAGCTGTGAAAGGTACAAAAATTGTTTCTAAGAACCATTTTGTGGCTACTATATGATGAAAGCATCCTTACTGTTCAATAAGAAGCTACTTAAAATTGCCAGCAACGGTAGTTCTGAAAATGTTACACCATACACTTTCTCCCTATTTTTCAGGTTATCTCTCTGCAGTGACATAGTTACAAAGCAGTTTTTAAAAATGTGCTATTGACACTTGTATCCATGTGTTTATGTAAACCAAGGATCTAAAAAAACAACAAAAAACTCTATTACAAAGCAGACTAGGGAATGTGTCAAAACATTGCTTGTAACCTTTAGTGACAGTTCTCTTTCATCCAGAACAATTTTCTGAAGTTTACCTGTTCAGTGTGTGTGTGTGTGTGTGTGCGTGTGTGTAATGTTAATAATACTATATAATGTATAATTTATATTAGATGGCAGTTCTCTGTTTATTCAGGCATTGTGAAACATTATTTTTATTCTCCTAAATATTGTGGTAAACAATGCAAATTTTATGTGAGGATATAAAACCATTTGTTTTCTATTTCTTCATTTATTTGTTGTCTAGTCCTTTCCCTTATCCTCCTATCCAAAATTACTGAGTCTTTATACATTTAGGAATATATTGATAAAGGCTTGAAAACACTGATGTAGTCATTATGTAACTTTTTATGAATAAGCAAAGTGAACCCACTAGGGCAAAGTGACCTAAGATCATATAATTAACTAGTTCCTGAGTTGGAGCCCTATTACATGTTTACTGACCTGCCTGGGTGTCCTACTAAGTTTCAATTCTGTCTTGCTCTTGACATGAAAAGTAACTAAAGCAACATGAATTTTCAAAAATGAAATTAAAATTAAAGAATGTGCCAAGAAACAGAGCAAGAAAGAAATGATACTGCTTTGAGGTTAGTCAACTGATAAAAGTTTTGCACTTAAACACACTTTAAAACTACTCAACCCTTGCAATTACAATTGTATACCCTTGATTTAATATTATAGATAATAAGGATGGCTATCTGAGGTAATATTCAGCAAGCTTCCTTTCTGATTGACATGTTTACTCATGAAAACAAAAAAAAAATTGACAAAACAAAAAAAATTTATATTTTTTATTAAACTCACTTTTGAACTTCCATTAAATTTGCTTTAATTTCCTTAGAACCCCAGGAAATATATTCAGTACTTGTTTTTAAAATTGTCCATATTGTATCAATAGAAATGTTTACTGTTTAGTTATTTTAACTCTTAGTGGTGGTGGTGGTTGTTATCGTTTTCTTTTTTACTCCCAACCTCTTTCTGAAGAAGATAGGCAAATGATGAATTTCCTTTTCCTAGAACTAACTGACAGGATGTCAGATATTTTGTAGTGTTTATGGTCCATTCTTTTGTTTCTTTGCTCTGCTAGACTGTTTTAAATAGCTAAGGAAGTGCCCTTTCTCTAATTTCTGACCCTTTCACACAATTACTACAACAGATAGAACATAGTTGCTTCACTTTGGACATTCCTTATGTACTTTTGATCTCAAGTTTCAGCACACATCATGGGGTTGAAAGAAATGTTTTTAATAAATGTCATTGACTAACTGAGGTAAAAAAATAAAACCTTCACAAATGTTAGAAGTGCTACAAATGTGCAGGATCATTCCTAGACAGAATCTTTTTAATGGAATTTATTGGAGTGACACTGGTTAACACAATTATACAGGTGCCAGGTGTACAATTCCACAGTGCATCATCTGTACACTGTATTGTGTGTTCATCACCCCAAACTAGATGGAATCTAAGATTCAAGCCAATGGGATTTCATAAGAGGAGGTTGGAGTTAGGGGATAAAGCATTTTTCTTTTCTTTTTAAAAGATTTTATTTACTTTTAGAGAGAGAGGAAAGGAAGGAGAAAGAAAGGGAGAGAAACATCGATCAGTTGATCGGTTGCTTCTCACATGTCCCCCAATGGGGACCTGGCCTGCAACCCTGGCATTTGACCTAATGGGTAATTGAACCCATGATTTTTGGCTTTCAGGATGATGCTCAACCCACTGAGCCACACCAGTCAAGCCAAAAGCATTCTTCCTGTGAATGTATACTTAGGGCCATGCACTAGGCTGAGCATGTTAGATAATGATCCTGAATCTGAGAAACATGAGTTAAGCTGTCACCAAAGGCAGTCAAGCAAGGAGAAAAAGCAATCAGATAGGACATAAAAAAATGCCAGTCAACTTGAGGTATGGGAATGGAGGAAAAGGAAAGAAAACTGGCCCTTGGCAATTTATAAGTTTTCTGTCGGTAGTGCTTTGTTCCTCTCTTTGCCCTGAAAAGTTCCAGCAGTATGCAAAGTGTCACCCTTCCTTTGACCACCTGTGTCCTCCCCCAAAATGCATCATTGGACTCACAAGCTCTGCAGGCTTCTCAGACCAACTCCTCTCCTACACTTCGCCTTTGCCACAGTGCCCATTTCCTATGCATAGTCCTGCCAAGGTGAATGCCACCTGCAAATACTCCTCTACATTTTTTTCCTTTCATCTTTTTCACTCTCATCTATAGTTAGATAGTTGTCTAAAGAGGCTAAAATTACCTGTTCTCTGTGTCTCATAGAAAGAGCCACATAATTTACATGCTTCTATCAACATTAGTCATGGTTGTATCTTTTCCTTAAAGCCTTTACTATTTTGGAATTTAAATTATCACAATTTTATCAATAATAACAGTAGTTTGATTATATTGTTTGGCGGAAAAATTATAGTGTAAAAATATGCTGAAAGTGAATTAAATTGAATATATCTGCCCCATGACCTGGGGCAGATGTGCTGATTTGCATATCCTTTAGAGAGCAGCACTGGCCTCAGTCTTACACCAGGTGACGTTTAGCACCTACTAACTACTTGATCACAGTCACAGAAGAGCAACTCCAGATTGAATCAGCTATAACTGCTGTTTCCGTTTAAGATGCCTTAAGTCCTATTGGTGAACCAAGATGGCCTGAGCTGCTGCTGCTGCTGCTGCTAAGTGCAACATCTGATATTTGAAAAACACAGGATCTTTGCCACAGGATCAGTCACTGCAACACTGTGGATCAACTTGAAATGACTCAGAAAGAAAATGTATTTTCGACCATAACAGCAATATTTTACATAATAGCAATAGACCTTCGGCAACTCAAAGTAAAAAAAGAACTGTTTTAGTTCACAATAATATTAATATGTAGTTGATAAATAGTTGCAAATTAGTTGCTGGGAGAAAATTATTTTGTGGGTTATTAAGATAGAGAAGGATGTTTTGGGTTGGTACTAGCCAGAGATTAGTTTTTTTGACATTTACATCATACCTCTGAGCTTTAAGAAAATAAAAATGGAATTGAATCATGTCAAGTGAGTACAAATGAGAAGATGTTGCTGAGAGCTGCATGAACACCTCAACACCTAAACCCAAATTAACACAAGTAACTCAGAATTGCAATCCCACCTGTGAATCATGCTGAGAGAGGAAATACAGAGGGTTTATTTAGAAAGTCTTGGCAGTAGGAGAGTGGGGGGGGGAGAGCTTCAAAAATGCTAATTTATTTTGCTAAGGAGCTAGCTCATCAAGACTGGTAGACACAGGAAGGATTTCAGACTGTCTCATAAAGTGGCTTACAATCAATTACAAAGCCAGACATATTAGTCTAAAATCAAAATGCTATTGCTTTTAGTCACTGAGCATTACTGAGCACAGCATGCTATAGAAAGATTGCAGGTCGCCCAAACTGCTTGGCTTTAGCAAATTTTTTAGCTTTTGCAAATGATAAAAACATATGCAGAGCAGTAACTTTCCCTTCAAGCAAGTTTCTATTAGATGATCACCTTAAATTGCAACTTAAAACCTTGTTGTTGAAATAGTTTATTTTCCTCCAGATTCTTCCTGCAACTCTTCTTCATTACTTTAAATGATGTATTTCTTACCAGTCATGATATTCATACTGGAGTTCTTGCACTAAAACAGGAATCATTTCCTGGGGGGAACAAAAGCATGCATATTGTCGCTTTTGAAAAAAATTCATTAAAACACTAGCATCTGTGACTCTCAAGAGTGAAATAAAATATAAAGCTTGCTAAGGCATAAAAATACCTGTTCTCCAAATTACAGGATTTGAGAACTACAATTTTGTTGCTGAGGCCTTTGAACATTTTAAGGAGTGCTTCTAATCCCCTTTATAGCTTTGTGCTGAATGCAGAAATACTGTTCTCTAGTGAAGGAGTTATCTTAGAAGTGTTAAAAAGTGTTACTTGGCTTTTGCAAGATTATGGAGAACTTTTTGAACTCCTTTTATTATTCTGTGTTCTACCCCAAATAGATATATGTATTTTATCAACGTTAGTTGAGGTATTGTGTGCAATTGACTTTGAATACCAAACAAAGAGTCCCTGGCTAGCTCTGTAGCCTTAGCCACACACACACACATACACGCCATATTTTGGTAGTGTTAGAGGCAAAAACTAGTTCCTTGTTTCAGTACTACTGTGAAATAGGCTGCTTTCTTATAAATAAACCATGAAAATTGTTAACTTTGATGTTCACTATGATTCAAAGTAGAATTATACCTCTGAAATACTCTGCTTGTCCACTTTAGTCACCATTACAAAGAGAGCATGATTCCAGAAACAAACTTGGGTCATGCAAGTCCAGTGTCTGACAGAAGCTATCAGTGAGAAAATGCCTGAATGAAAAGGTCAGTGTAAAGCAAAGATCACAATCAAAATGCTTTTAGCTATTTTGGAATTATAATTTCTTTTGTTCATGCTTCCTGAGGCTTCTTGCTTCTTTTCTAAGTAAAACAAACAACTCCATGTACATCTGAACCTACCACATTATCCTGTGTATCTCCAGTCTTATTCCAATTTAGTAACGTAAAACTCCATTTCATCCTCAGTTCCTATTCTGGGTGGTTTGGGCCCTGTCCTACTTTGTCTTTCTGAAACTAATTCTCACTTTTGTCTGTTCTAACTCTGATCTCTGCTCAAAATGCAACCTCCTGTCAGGTCATGGGTTTCTAACAGTCTCTGCCTAAAGCAACTGCTTGAAATCTGACTTCAACTTGGAAGTCTCTCTGTAAAAAGAAAACTATAAATAAATAGGTACATTTTGATAAAAATAGTAGGAATTGGCAAATAAAAAGCTATTTTTACCTTTAATATCAACTTTCAGAAATGAAAAACTCAAAACACAGAAATAAACTGCTTAGAGAGACAATCTACTTCAGTATTAACTACAATTAAAATAAGGAAAAAGATTAACTAAAACAAAAACATGTTTATCATTGAAGCAAAGTAAGAAGTCATCATAGGGCATAGTGCATTTTGAGAAGTAGTAATCTTCAGCAATAGCATCCATTCATCTATCCACTCATCTGTTCATCCAACAGATGCTTGTTGAGAACAATTTCTTGTGTTATTTCATTTTCACTAGTTATTTCATATGTATCCAAATATAATAAGTTGAACTTAGATCCAGAAAATGAAGATCACATACCTTGTTTAGTTATTTATATTAAGGGTTGAACTGCTTTTACTCTAAGTTTTACCTCCTAAATTTACTCTAATCACTGGGGATTCTACAAGTTCACAGTTGTAGTTGCAGACAAAAAAAGGAAGGAAAGATACTGGAATAAGCTTAAACAAATGACAGTGGAAGTAGGTAGGCTGTAGCTCTCCACCAACAAACAGTACTGCTATGTTAAAGAAAGCAAATCCAATGGAAAACATCCCCATTCACTGAGTAATGTCTGGGCACCAAGTCTGGGCACCCAATCTATACAGCTAAGATGGGAAAAGACATGGCATATGGGTGAGAAGGTCAATTAATTAATAACTTGATCGATCTTCAAACACAGAATGACACAAACCTATTTGTAATTATATCAGTAAATTAGATTCACCTAATGATTCATGAGAATACAAGAAAGTTTATTTGAAATAAATATATTTTATTCTAATTTTAGATTGTGACATCTCATTCAGTTTCATTTAAATTGAAGTGTTATGCTCTGGCTGAAGTGGCTCAGGTGGTTGGAGTTTTTCTAGTAACAGAAAAGTCACAGGTTCGATTTCTTGTAGGGCATGTACTCAGGTTGCAGGTTTGATCCCCAGTCAGAGAAGATACAGGAAGGCAGTCAATTGATGTTTCTCTCTCACATCAATGTCTCTCTGTCTGTCTCTCTCTCCCCCTTCCTCTCTCTCTAAAAAAAGAAAAAAAAAAAAAAAGTCCTCAGGTGAGAATTTTAAAAAATTAGGTTTTATTTCGTTGGCTTAATTCTTGCATTTTGGTGATTCACTAGTGTGATACAATAATTTATTTTAACTATAATTACTCACAAAAAACTTTCTACATTAGAGTTGAGTTTTGTTGACTTTAAACCTGGACTGACATTAACATTGCTGTTTAACAGATAAAGCATTTGTTATGTTATATTATACTCATTGCCTGTGTGTTAGTCTTACCATTTCCTCAAATGTACTTTTTAAAACGCATTTAAGGAAATATTCACTTGGACAAAATGTATGTCTATTTCATTAATAGCTTTATGACTGAGTTAAAACTGTATTTTAAAATATAATGATATGGCTATTTTGCAAACTAGTCTTTGGACGTCAAGAAGACTCAGAATCAATTAAGATCTTGATTAGATCCAGCCTCTTTTTTAAAACTCCAGATTTCTCTGTCTTATTTAATGCTTAGAAAGACTTAAAACATTTATATGATAAAATATTTCAAAAGAATGCTAATAATAGGATTTATTTTTATATATCCACATAGAATTAGAATAGTGTCTGTCTGATATATTTGTATACCACAACACCTTGAGGATGTATAATAATAGCAATAGTTTTAATACTTACTGACCACTACTCTGGGCAAGCATCTCTGTTATGTGATTTACATACATTACCTTATTTATTCTTTATTATACGACAAAAAGGTCCCATTTTACATCGAAAGCAATGATATATAGAGGCCGGTGGTGGCTTGCTCAGGATAATATAACCAGTTCTTTGTGCTGAAGAGAACAGGATCTTTATTTGGCACAATCATACATTTTGTAAATACTAACTGGGCCTATAACACTTTAAAATAACATTTTAGTAAATAAACAATGATGCTATATTAGGTAAATAACCAACCTATATGATTCCCAAGAATCTTAAATTTTCTATTTATAAATTTTCTTGAGTTCCAGTTGGAATTACATTGAAACTTAGTTTCCAAATATGGAAAGTTACTTTTCACATTAATTATATAATAGATTGAAAATAAACAACATTCATATACATTTTATTTTCAAGTGAATTTGGGAGTTCTAAATGTTTGGGGGGTATAAACAAACTTATTTTTATTTTTTCTATGAATTCAAAGGAACTAATTAGAGTTCATTTTCCCATAGCTACAAAAGAGTAGTGTGTTTGTGCATGTGTGTGTGTGAGAGAGAGAGAGTGAGAGAGCGAGAGCGTGACAGAGAGAGAACCTACACTTAAAATGTAAATGCCATTGAGACAGATAAAGTTGGCTTACAGTCACATTAAGCTATATGTGACTGGGAGTGGAGGATATTTCAACCAGAGGAAGGTTGAACTGAACAGTCCAGGGTTTCTGAATGGGAAGATCTAAAGGAAAATCAGAAAAATGTGGTTAAGAATTTGGTCCCTACAGGAAAGGGAGCCTGTGAATATCACTAAAAATTGTGATGGATTTTATATTATCATCTAAGTTTAACATCGACATTAAGGGGAATTTTATATTAAAACCTTAGGGTTATTGCAGGAAACTGAGGAAGAACAGATGTGTTTCTAGATAGCCCCAAACCAAAAACAAGCGAACTCTTGCTAACAAAAGCAGATACTTTTCTCAATGCATCTTGTTCTCATGCTCTTATTCCTGTTCTTCCCCACTCCCTCCTTCTACCTGCTATCTCCTCTTGCTTCTCTCTTCAATTTCACTTCATTCATGTTACTCTGCATATTGGTTTTGATTGGTATTCTTTGCTTCTGTGCATTTGATAAACAAATTAATTGAACTAGCAGAATTCATCATCTGTCTAGTTAAGCTACTTAATCAGTTCTGGTTCTGATTCAAATATTCCTTGGAGAGATTGTGGTTGGTTAGCTAGAGTTTGATATATACTGGTTATCAAATCAGCTGCAGCTGGGTTGGCACATCCTACATGGGGGAGATGCTAGGGACCACCCATAGGAGTTGGGGTCACAGAATGTTTCAAGTATAATTTGTCATTGGGATTAATGCCAAGATCAAATCATAGGAGTAAATAAAAGATGGTAAAATTTGAGTAATAGGTTAATAGTCCTAAAGACTAAGGATAAAAGGTTAAGAACTATCCCCAGGTCATCCTGGCAAGGGTAGTCAATTAGATCAACTAGGTGTAAATACAATGTAAAATATATTTCTCAGGGTACTCCTGGATATTATATGATAAGAAATCTAATGACAAAAAATCTTATAATGGAAATCTTTCTTAAATTCGTTGATAGTTTATTGATATAGAATAGATGAAAGTGATCATTAGATCAGATTTCTTTTACTAAACTCTCCAATTAATGAATTTCCAGATGACCTGTTTGTAGCCATTGTCAAAGGTGACTTTCAGATCAATTTCACATCCTCTGTAACCTGCATTTGTGGATAAGCCTGAGCTGGAAATATTTGACTATATTTTACTTTTTCTTTTATAACTGAATCTATGACTTTAAATAATTCCCAGCTAAGCCTTATTCTAGAAAGCATCATATGTACTCTGTAATATAGATCTCTTTGTGATGTTCATAATAGCTCTTGCTCTAACTGTTTTAGAGCTAAATTATTTTAACTCATAAGGGTTAGACCAAGAAATGACACAATTGAGTGGAAACACTGATCCTGAATTGTTTCACATTTTCATGCTTAGAGGCCCAGTGGAATTCTATAATTTACTATACAATCACAAGGTAGCTGCTCTTTGCTTTTTAGTCACTGAAGCTGTTTTTTTTTTTAAGAGAAATAAAATGGTTTGAGTTTTCTAGTAGAATTTCCCCTTCTAGATTTTTCCAATCAATAATCAGTATCCATCTCCCTCATTGTATGTAACAAGCAATGCAAAGTGAAATTTAGGCAGGGTTGGGGACTGACATTTTGAGAGGAATAAAGAATAGGAAACTATCCAATAAGTTAAAGATGATTTTGATAGTAATATAAGATGAGCTGTATTACATTTGAATTTTAGAAATGTTTCTCTTTTTTTAGCAAAAACAATGCTGGTTTTACTTGAAAACTGTCAAACCCACCTTGACCTCCATCTGAGGGCCATGGAGGTCTATGGACCCAAAAACCTCCTGCATGTCAAATATAGTTCCTCCAGCTTCATGTAAGAGCTCCTTCATGACCAGTCCTCCATACCTAAAGAATATTAGACTTACTGAAGCAAACCAAGAAGAACGGGACTTTCTCTTCACATAACTTTTATATGATCTCTCATTAGCAGTGAAAAAAGTAAGAGACTAATCTTTTACTCATATTAAACCTTTATCAAACAAAGAAAAAATGAAAGGGAGAGAGAGAGAGACAAAGAAAGAAAGGGAAGGAAGGAAGGAAGGAAGGAAGGAAGGAAGGAAGGAAGGAAGGAAGGAAGGGAGGGAGGGAGGGAGGGAGAGAGGGAGGGAGGGAGGAGTACAAGAGTACTCTCGAGTTGCCAAAATTTGCCTTCTGCCCTTTAGCCAACTCTTTCTCTTGTCTCTCTGGGCCTCTGCTCCACACAACACATACTGTGATGGCTGCAATATTCTCCACTGTTTTTCTTCAAGTTTTATTCCATCAGTCTGCTCTCAGAAAAGGGTCTAACAACCTAATGTACACACTCATACTTAGTAATAAATCTTTATACTTTCTTCATCCCTGTACCTTTCAACAGCTGGGGAGCGTGTAATCAAACAAACTCCAGGCCCTGGATCTGACAGATACTTTAAAAAATCCTTAGTATTTTCTCAATATCTCCTCAAAATATATTCCTGATAACTTGTAACCAGCCCATAGCTGTGGTGAGAACAATCTTTCCCAGAGATCATTCTCCAAATAGGACTACTTTTTAACAGTTTTTAAAGGTTATGTGTTGATAAGCTGACACATTAGCTTTGTATATCTCCATAACAACATACCACAGACTGGGTGGCTTATACAGAAATATATTTTCTTAAATTCTGGAGGTCCAAGGTCAACATGTCAATAGGGATGGTTTCTTCTGAGGCCTTGTTCTTTGGCTGGGAGGCAGCTGCCTCTTACTGTGTTTTCACATGGTGTTTTCTCTGTGCATATGGACTCCTGGTGTCTCTCTGTGAGTCCAAGTTTTCTGTTCTTACAAAGACACCGGTGAAATTAGATTTGGACCACTTTGAAAACTCCATTTTCACATAATCTCTTCTTTAAAGGCTCTATTTCTAATTACAGTCATGTTCTTAAGGGATAGGCATATGAATTTTGAATTCAGTCCATAAGAGAAGGTCATTAAGACCATGATGAAAAGACATTAGAAGAAGCAGTGTAGAACGTTTAATATATCATTTGAGGACTATCTGAAATTTTAGAGAAGTAGTCCAGAAATGGCCTATTTATTTTTTAAAATAGCCTTTAAATTTTTATATCCATGTCTGTGCTTATATCAGCCATGGGTGAGGCCATCAACTCCAACCTTGCCCTCAGGTCCCGCTATTCCTGAAGCTACAACCTAATTTCTACTGCCAGTTATTTGTCCCTGTTAAATTTAGCCTTTGAGAAGAGGATCTTTCTGGAATCCTGAAGAGATCTACATTATACTGTTGCTCCTATGAAGCCCTCGATAAAACAAGGCATTACAGAAATGAGGAGCTATATATTTTATATTTTACATAAATGTTTTGAGTGAGGTTGGCTGGAAAATATTGCAGAAACCTGTTAAAAATAATCAGATAAGACTTTTTCCTCACTTGCTTATTTTTTTAACATTGGCATTCAGAAAGTTGCCTAAATGACAACATGTCGATTAGATGGCATTTTTCTTCAATATTTCAAAACTGCTGATTGAACATAAAGATTGCTGTAAATGTGAAAAAATGTCTTGCAAAATGTTGAAAGATTTCTCAATTTAAATATATTAGAGTAAACAAATATAATACCTAGGACACTGCTTCTTGCTTTGTTGTCTCCTGATATATATCTGTTTTTGAGCAAATCAGTCAGACTGTGTACTTGCAGGGTGCTTTGCATCTGCCTTTATTAAAGCATTCATTGCATTGTGTAATAATCATGCCTTCCCATGTTTTTAACCATAGCTAGGCTTCCCACTGGGTTTATTTTCTATCCAAAGTATATAATGAGTTGCTTGACACTTGACAGTTACTGAATGCATATTTCTTGACCAAAAGATGTAACAGGTATTTTCAACAGCAGTGCTGACACAACCAGCTTGCCGTGGCCCTGTGCAAGCAATACTTATGAATAGAAAAGAGTGATCTTTGGTAACATTTTAGCCTTTCCCACCAATTCCAGAAGTCTGGATATCTATCCTCATTAATGTAAATGAATTTAAATTGTGTTTATTTTCCCAATACTATGGGTTCTTGGAACAGTGCTAAAACTGGGAAAGTCTTGGGTACACTGGGAAAGGTTGATCAGCCTGCAGAAAAGGGTTTTCCTTACTTAAACCCTATGAGAATATATGATTATCTAGTTAAAAGGTGAAGAAACTGAAATTTACAGAGATAAGGTCACTATAAAACAAGGTTATTAATGTATTTTCTCACTAGTTATAAGGATTAAATGAGGTAGTATGTGTAAGGAATTCAGATTACTAGGTACATAGTATAATCCCAAAAGAGCAGTTGTTACGATCAAAAGTGTATTGACCTTCTACAACATAACCACTAGTCTACAAGATACAGCTTTAAGATGAGAGGATATAAGGGGCTTCATTGTGCTTTGAGTGTGTGTCATCGGATAGGTAGTAAATGACCATTTCCAAAGGACC
The DNA here is from genome assembly GCA_004027475.1 of Anoura caudifer. NCBI lineage: Eukaryota > Metazoa > Chordata > Mammalia > Chiroptera > Phyllostomidae > Anoura > Anoura caudifer. The sequence continues at coordinate 291,487 of PVKU01001295.1, forward strand.
ACTGAAAATGTAAATTTAGAACTCATACGAGCAGTCTGAAGTAAATATAGACCATCATACAGATAATGGTTGGGGAACATGGAAAGGTAGGAGTGGATCATTGAGTGGCTATAAGGGAAGGGCTTATAGTGAGAAGAGATTACTTCCAGGACAGCAACAAATCAGGAATAAAGTGTCAATTAGATGCTTTCAGGCATCTAGTTAGGGATGGCCCTAAGCTTATTTTTATCTGGAGAGATAAAGTGCCAGCTCAATATGCATTATGCATGTCATATAATGCCCAGGGGATGAAGAGGTGGGCTGCAGTTGGGTAACAATAGGGAGCAAGAAGCAATTGAAGTTATATGGTTCTTTAATAGCCTTCTGAACAGTTTAAAGCTTAAATTTCAAATTCAAAAATCTGGAAGGTTTTATGTGTTAGATTGAAAAAAATGAATTAGGTAGTAAAAGTATACATATTTCTTTGATAATTCAGAAGGGACATCAAAATATTATGTTATATTTCAAATTGATTTTTTTAAACCACCCTGACATGATGAGTTTAAAAGTTCTGGTTAATAAAGTATCTTAACTGATAACCATTTTGAGTAAGAGAAAGGTCAGTAAATCAAACAGTACAGAAATGTAATGGAACAAAATGCCAACACATTGTGACACTGCATGTACTTTCAAAAATATTCCTATCTAAGCATTAATGCAAATAAGTCATTTACCAAGAACGATTCTTTGAGTTCACCATTTTTTCATTTTCTCATTAAAATGGATTACTTACTTGGCTTATTTTTAATTAGGCCTGAGTTTCTACCATTAATTTATATGTAAAATATATCATCAGAAATACTGGGGTGGAAGGTGTGGATAAATCAGTAAAATATGGAGGAAGATATATTAGTAAGTGGTAGCATGGGAGTGGCAATTTCAAACATTCTTTGTAATGAAATATTTCATTTTATGTTTTAAAGATTTTATTTTATTTTATTTTTAGAGAAAGGGGACGGGAGGGAGAAAGAGAGGAAAAGAAACATCAATGTATGGTTGCCTCTAACACTCCCCCTCCTGGGGACCTGGCCCGAGACCTAGGCATGTGCCCTGACTGGGAATCAAACCAGCAATGCTTTGGTTCACAGGCCAGTGCTCAATCCAATGAGCCGCACCAGCCAGAGCTGTAATGAAATATTTTATTACATCAGGTTGTGTCAGGACAGTTTAGGAAGAATACTTTGGAGATATTGAGTTACTACCTGAAACCAACGCAACCAGCCCATTAGCAAATGGCAAGGCGGGTTATCACCACAGAACCTCCTTCCCCCACACTTGGGCTTTTGTTATATGAATGCTCAGCAACACCACTGTTGGAGGTGCTAAACCTGGTTTCATGTTTATGGATGAAATTACTCTATTTGATTTTGCTGACTTTAGGATTCATTTCGGAAAGCTCAAGACAGGGATTGGTGTGTGGGAGTTGAATGAAAAGACTTCAAAATTAAAACTAATATCCCTCTAACACTCAGAGAATGAGCCAGCAATCCTAAGAGTCTTGGCACATATCCATAATGGTTTTCTCTGTATTGGGAGTAATGCAAATCATTGCTGAGTCAAATGATGTTCCTGTGGAAGCTTTTAATTTCATAAGTAAGGAAATTACCCATAATCATTGTTATTAATACATAAAAACAACCTAACATGAGCTATAGATTAACCATTGCTTTTTAATTTAACACCCAGGAGAGGAAAAGCCAGGTAATTATACTTTATCACTGAACAGTAAGTACAAATTTGTCTTTCCTGGACATCTTTGCAACAGCATGCAAAATCTTCAGCTAAGAGGTTCCTTGTAACACCTTGTACATTTTACAACACAATATTCTGTCCTCAGGTTGGAAATGATAGCCGCTAATTTTCAAAAGCCTGAGTGCAAAGATGACTTTTACTGAAAGTCATATGTAATTCTACTCATTTGTTTGACATAGAAGAAACATTCAGGATTACTTATCACAGATGTTGAAAATGTTCTGTTTATCCTCTTATGTATAATCAGATTAACCTTTTCTTTTGTGCTATAATTATTACATAAAATGGCAAGGTTTGTTTGGTAAGACACAATTTTCTTTTAATGAGCTCACTTATGTTAATCTTTTGATTAAAGGACAATAAGAAAAATGGGAGAAATTAGCACAACTTGGGCAGACAAAACACTAATTTGAGTCACCTAAAATTAGAAAGGGCTCAGGTGGTTTGCTTTGAAGTTCAGACCACTCTTTTTGCAGCTCCACAGGTAACACCTTAGTTTGGACCTTTATATTTTAACCTAGATTAAAAGAAGTATTTCTAAATTAGACATTTTGCTTCTAAACTTTTTTCAATAATCCATTTTGCAAACAATTTCCTTGAACAATCTGCTTAAAATATTCCTGAGCATGTAACATTTCTGCTCAAAAAACCTTCAATGGTTCTTTACTAACATATGAGTTATAAATATTTCACCTGGTAACCAGACCTACACATGGCCACTTTGAACTTTCTCAGAGGCTACAAATTGGCAGCCAGGGTCAACAATCTTTGGCAAGCATAATTTGTTTGATCTACATACACAGTTTCTTAAAATTTTGAAAATACTCATTCTAAAGATCAGAAGAGATCTAATTTTTTAATTTAGTTTTTTAATGTTTAAATTTATTGATATTTAGAGAGAGGAAGGGGAGAAAGAGAGAGAGAGAGAGAGAGAGGAATTGATTTATTGCCTGACAGGAATTGAACCCACAACCTTAGTGCATTGGGACGGGACGACGCTCCAACTAACTGAACAACTTGGCCAGGGCAGAAGAGATCTCATTTTTAAAAAGCATGTGCTCCAGCTATCCATCCCCATGGGATAACATCTGTATTGTAGATGAGGGATGGCTTCCTCCTCTACTCAAGGATTAAGCCCCCCTAGTTTGCCAGACCCCCACATTTTTATTTTCATATATCTGGCTTCCTTTACTCACTTATTTCACCTGTCTGTAAGTGTTACAGTGTGCAAGCCCTGATTTTTGCTTTTATCCTACAAAAAATCTTCTGCATAAGCCAAATTGATCTTATCCTAACTCCCTATTTCTATGCTGTTCTACACAAGACTACTCACCCAAAATGCCTTCTGTAATACATACCATCATTTTAAGAATATTCCAAGTTTTCATGTTTCAAGAATATTCCCCTATTCCTTCTAGCCTCTGTGCCTTCTTTGAGGTCTCACATTATTTCATATGCAGAACTTTGGTTTGAAAGCAATTAGCATAATTTCTAATGTTCTGTGCAGGGTTTATTTCCCAAAATATATTATAAGCTATTTGAGGATTGGGAAAATCACATTTATCTCTTTAAAAATCCAGATATAGCACCAAATTATGTGCTATATGTGAATAATAGTCATTCAATAAATGTTGAAAATTGAATGGTAACAGTTACTGTTTTGGTCACTAAAAATCTAAATAAAAACAAAACACTGCCTTTTCCAATGTTAATTTATAGTCTATCATAGGAAGACATCCCTTCAGAATAAAAATTATAGAGCAATATGACATGAAAAAGCCTGTAGTGCTTTTTAAAAAAATAACATTAAATCATTTATTAAATACCCACCTTTCAGGCATTAGTCTAAGTACTTCCCTTGTGCTAACACATGTAATTTTCACAATTCTGAGGCAGGTACTTGGGGAAACTGAGAGTGTAAGTACTTTCGTAAAGATGTCTAGGTTACAAGTGATGGAGTTAAGATTTGATTGCAATAGACATAAAAATGGAAAAGATAATTCTGTACTGTGAATCTAAGATGACTGCCATAAAGGGATTGACATGTGGAGTGGTTATTGTAATACTTAGAAACCTATTATGTAGACCAGGGCAAAGCACTCTAAGAGTATGTATACAGTTTGATTAAAGGCATAGTAAGTGGAAAGTGCATGATGTTGTCAGGGCTTAGTGAGCAACTAAGTGGGTTAGAACACCCGGTATGGCAAAATTAAGTGAAATATACTAAGGAATTTGGACACATGTATTTCTCTAGACAATGGAAAACACTGAAAGTTTATAAGGGGATGCTGTGATCAAATAATTTTCTGCAAATATTCAGATGATATACTGGGGCTCTGTAACCAATGAGGATACAATAGTTAACTCACATTTTTTGAAGGTGTTTACCAGGCATTCAACTCAAATGGCAATTGAGAAACAAACAAAAAGTTAGATTCTAGGAAACTTGGAGAGAAAAGGGTCTGGTATGAAATCCGAGTTTCAAACTTTGTTCCTGAGGACATAAATAGGAATACGGAAGTCGGGAGAAGAATATTTGAAGCAGTAAGAGATGGAGAGTAAGTAGACTTTCTAAATACATCTCAGATAACTTAACAGAGTTTTTTCTTTTTTATTTTATACTCAGTAGCTCATATTGAACCTGCAACTGCATGAGAAATTTCTACTTCTTTCTGGCATAAGCATAAGTTCTTAAAAACTGTCAGGCTCCTCCTATCAAATACTTTTATTTTCTTGTCAGAACCCTTTCTAGTATTCTCGGAGTACCTAAGCGCACATACTAGTAACTCAGGAATCTCTGTCTCAATAGTCTTTTATATCACACAATTGATACTTAATCCATTGTGTAATTTATTGTTGGTTTTTCAGGAGAGATTTTTACCAGCTTTCTTGCTGTAGAACCCAGGGAAGTAGAAGCCACTTTCCTTATTATCTAATATATCCCTTAAAAGGCTTATGAAAGTCAAATGACCAAAAGTTCAGTAATAGACTTACACTATGTAAAGGGATTTGGCACAATATAAAAAGTATCTCTAATCATTGTACACATTTACCATATGTATGCATGTAATGTTATACATTAAATGTAAAGCTTAGAATACATTTCTAAAGAAGAATTATTTACTCAATATATTATTCTCTTAGATTATTTGAGGTTGCAGTTTTAGAAAAAGGAGATTAATTTTAATATCAAGAATCAAGCTTCCTGGTGTGTTCTTAGTTCTTTGATAAATATTAAACTTTGTGATAAGCACTGCTCTAGGCACTGGGAATATGGAAGTGAATAAAATATGCAAGGTATATGCTCTCACAAGTTTACAGTGAACTGGTAGAGACAGACTGCAAAAAATATCAGTTTTTGCAAAGGAGTTGAGTAGAATGTTTTCATAATGTTGAAGATGATTGTATCTTACCCGGCTTTTGATATGTCAATAGAAAGTTAATAAGTCCACTATTGTTACGTATTAAGTTTCTTCTTGTGAGCTGTATTCTTATCAAAAATTGAATGGGTAGGAGATGTTTACTTTATATTGAAGGAAAATTAATTTATGCTTAAATCAATAACTTTAAAATTCTCTTTGGTTCTTCACACACTAAACCTCATATTTAGATGTAAGCTTTAAATGGTATAGATCCAAATTGGTATGTATATTATTATTTCTCCTTATCCTCCTCCTTCTTCTCCTCCTCTTCCTCTTTCTCCTCTTCTTCCCTTTCCCCCCTTCCTCCTCCACCTTCCTCCTTACTCAAGAATATGTCCATTGATTTTAGAGAGAGAGGAAAGAAAGGGGAGAGAGAGAGAGAGAGAAAAAGAGAGAGAGAGAGAGATGTCAATGGTTGCCTCTCATATGCTCCCTAACTGGTGATGGAACTGGAAACCTAGGTGTGTGCCCTGACTAGGAACCAAGCCCACAATCTTTTTGGTGCATGGGACAACACTCTAACTGACCAAACCACCTGACCAGGCTTCCTGTTCTTAACACCTTTCTCAACATACAATAAATTAAGAGCCTGTTCTCAGTCTCAAGGAATGTACTTGGAGACTGAGAACATACATTAATTTGCCTACCAAGAATGCCATCTTTCCTTCAGTTTTACCTTCTGTAGTGCCAACACTTTCATTTTCTATTTGGCACATTTTTAGAATGTGGCAAAGTTCAAAATACAACAAATATCTGTATGCTTGCAAAAACCCTACTAGAAAGGCCATTTGAAAACCTGACATTATTTAATAGTAAATGCCAAGCACAGTGCAACATAAAATTAAATACCACCTCTAAAATAGAACTTTGACTGGAAGGTCATGCCAATGTGCAAAAGCATATTTCATCACCAGAGATGTAATCTGGGGATGTAACAGATTACGTGTTAAATATAAAAAACAAAGATCAGTTTGTCTTGAGGATAAAAACTAAAAATAAGCATGAGCATTGAATTAAGCAGCTCAAAATGTGGTCCTTACACTCTCTTTGTGCCCTTAAGTGATTGAGTTGGACCCATTATTAATATTTATAAATGAATTGACTACTAAACAATCTCTATATATGTGTATACAGAGATATAAAAGCTTTTAGCAAAGAAATTATAGCACAGTGAATAGTTTCTCCCCCCCACTTTTTTTTGCCTGTAGTTCCCTCCACACTACCTCACCACCATCCCACCCATGCATATTAAAACCACTTGGGAAACTGAAAATACTACCAGTGATTCACTAGCCTAATCAGACTGTAGAGGAAATGAATCTAAGTACCAGTAAATTTTTAATGTTCCTCAGGTGATTGTACTGTGTAGCCAGGCTTGGGAAATACTGTTTTTCTCAGTTCTTGCTTATGAACAGGGTTTAGGGTTTAGTGTTTAGTGTATGTACAGAGAAACCTCTTTGCAGTTCCTATGACTTGAAGAGCTGTTGATGAAAGAGAGGAGGAAAGGACAAAAAGTGAGTAAATTATGTCTGTTGCATGCTCAAGAGCCACTACCTGTGCGTTTAGCACGCCGTCTAATTTAGGTATGGTTTTGGGACACTTACATCAGAATAATTGGATCCAGGTTGAAAATGCAAAGTATTGAGCCCAAACCCAAATCTCCTCACTTAGAATTTCAGTAGCAGTGGTATAGCATCAGAAATCTAAAATTTTAATGAGTACCTTAGAGAATCTCATGTCTCCCAAATTTGAGACTCACTGTTTCAAGTTAATGTACTAAGCAGCATTGAGCAATTTTTTTTTCTTACACTTTTTGAAAACTGGAAAAAATCTATTGTGTGGGCACAAGCATATTGCAGTTGAATAATTTGTAATTAGAACATGTTCCAGATCGGTCAAATAGTCAGAGAAATTATAAGAAGGAATTCTATAGAGTATGGATATCTTCTAGCTATTATTCAAACCTTATAGATAGGGTAGAGATAGGTGTATTTTATATCCCACTTACCTTTGTTTGACCTACAAGGTCTGTGTGGAAAAAGTTCAACCATTGTTAATATAACGAGAATGGTCTGTGTGACATCCATGTAACCTGGCAGCCAAGGAGAGTGGACTGGAATGTGCATGTGCGAACAATGATGTCTTCACTGTACTAGTCAGTGGAGGTAGTAGATGCCATTAAGTGAGCATGCATACTGTGTGGCCATCACATTCAAAATAACTGAGTGAGTGGAACAACAAATTTGCATTAAACTTTTCATTAATCTTGAATATTCCTCTGAGGGAACTATTTGGATGATTGAGAAGGCCACAACAATGGGCAACTAGTGATCAGCATCATCATCATGACAATATGCATGTCTGTGCGTAGTCTCATGCAGAGTATTTTGGTGAAGGATTAGATTACCCAGGTGACTCAGCCACCCCCACATTTGGTGCCCTGCAACTTCTACCTCTTCCCAAAACTAAAGTCACCTTTGAAAGAGGAGAAATTTCAGACCACCAATGATATTCAGGAAACTTGAATGGGGAAGCTGATGGTGATTGGGAGAACTGTGTGAGATCCCAAGGTGCCTACTTTGGAAGAGGACTGAGGCATCATTGCTCTATGTACACTGTTTCTTGTATCATGAGCGTCTCTATTTTGCATATCCGGATGGATACTTTCTGGACAGAACTTGTAACAAATTAAATCTGTCAAAAGGAAAAATAGATACCTGTGCTTTTTTTTGTTGTTGTTGTTTGTTTGTTTCATTTTGTTTTCACTAGGCCAATTTGCTCTAGGTTTCCGAGCATCCTATACAGCACTCATCATTACTTATTTTTCTCTTCAGTTTAATTTTCTGCGCTCCCTACTAGGTAGCAAGATGTGTAAGAGCACGTTCTCGTTTGATTTGCTTATCGCTGTTCTTCCAACACTATGGGAGTTCCAGACTCTATGGAGTACATAAAAAACGATGCCATCCACTATCAAAAGTTTGAATGTGCTTGAGAATGCAGGCGCAAGGTAAGAATAGTTTCATGAATTTACTGACCTTTAAGCATTTCTACAGAGAAGCAGTACCTATTCTTCTAAGAGACACATTATAGTTATTCTATGTAATTCACTGCTACCCCCTCACCATATTCTGGGCTGCACAGCAGAGGAACATCTTGGCAAGGGTAGAAGCACCATCAGCAAAAACTTGTCATGAGCATCACCATAGTAATAATAGCATAGTGTACAAGTTACAAGTGACACACCTGCCTTCTGCTGATGAATTATGGTTTTGACATCGAGTCTTCTACTAGTTTTGATACCATTTAGCCACTTTTATGTAAGTGGTGCCAATGATTATTTGTAGAGGAAAATCTGTAGTTCTGTAGTCTTAGAGATTCTTGATTTTTTTCCAAGCATATTTGATGTTCAGGTGGCCAGAACAAATTAACAGTCTGAGTAGTGTATACATCAACATTTCCAATAAAGCTTAACACATCTAGGAAATAACCAGGTATACAAATCCCATATTACATTACTAGTTTCCCTACCACTTTTTATGGAAAACATTTAAATTTCTTGCTTATTTTCACATTTAGATTTTTTAAAAAATGTAATTGTATTTTTCTATTACCATTTAGTCCCCTTTCAGCTCCTTCTCTGTTCCCTGCAGCCACCACACTGTTGTCCATGTCCATGAATCCTTTTTCCATACTTTCTGATATTTCTTCAGGTAACCTATTTTTTCATGAATACATCTTAATCCCTACATATTGATACATTTTAAATGTAATATGAAAATAACAAATGTTGCATATAACACCTCTTTCCAGAACATTAAATGAGAGCGTAAATGAGACTGAACCTAACAGCAACCTTACACCTGTGTGAGAACAATGCTGCACTGATTCAGTGACTAACTGTGTTTTATGACCCTTAGTTTACAAACCATTAGCTAATAGGCCAGCCAGTACACATTCACTTATTAAGCTAAAATGTGAGAGGTGTCACATTTTTATGCTGATTAAAGTATTTACTTATGTATCACTAAAATAAAGTAGAAAAATGGCTGAGTTTTTATCAACTCTGAATTTCCAATCTTGTAAGATGCCATGTTAAAAATAATATTTTTATTTGACAGGCAAAAATTGAAAAATAGTATATATAATATATAAACGTGTCTGATAACCAAAAATAAAAAAAAAAAATGGCTACCTTTTGTCCTGGAGAGTGGGGCTCAGTTGGTTGGAGCATCATCCCATAACCCAAAGGTTGTGTGTTTGATTCCTGGTCAGAGCACATACCTAGGTTGTGGGTTCAATCCTCAGTCAGGTAAGGTACTTACCTCAGTCAGGTACTTTCGGAAAGCAACCAATTGATGTTTCTCTTTCATACCAATGTTTTTTTTCTGTCTCCCTTCCTCTCTCTAAAAGCAATGAAAAATAAAATGTCCTTGGGTGAGGTGTGAAAAAATTTGGCTGATGTTAAATTAAGAAAACTTGACCCTTGCCAAATGCTACATTAATGTATTTTTCTTCAAGTATAGTTCTATACCACATAAAGATTATTATAAAATTACTTTATTATCTTTGATTTTGTCTGTGTTCCTTTTTCAATTTCTATTGCTATTATCATGTGGTAAATGAATAATTTCCACCTTTGAAGATATGCAAATATAACAACAGTCACCCATATCCTCTCTTAGTTGTTGTCACTAAGCCAGGTTATACATATTTAGTTCCTTAATCTTCCCTCATAATTGAATCTCTGAAGATGCTTAATCATTACAGTGGTTCCTCCAATTTGTCTGCTGAGAAACAGTGGGGAATAATTGATGTATTATTTCTTAATTGTCTTATTCCTAAAATTTCAAAATGGAAAATTAGAATGTGACTGTGTATGTAATATGTAGTCAGAGTTCTTCTGAGTCTTTAGTTGCCTCTTACCCATCATGAATAATTCAAAGTACCCAGAATGCTACATAAGAATAAATAATGTGGAGATTAAAATTACATTTAAAAGCCAATATAAAATAACTTTAAAAAAAGAACACACAGTACATTTTATTTATGGTTAAAGAATTATCATTTTCATCCAATAATTCTAATAAGTCAGGGTAACTCCTTTAATTTCTATTTTATATCATGACTATTTGATTATTTTACATAATTGGTATGATCACTTAATATGCATTTATATTTATCTTTTGAACATCACACACTATTTTTAATTCTTAATCTATTTTGATAATACCATACTTTCTACTCTAAACTGACTTTATTTTGGCACTATTGCACTACCTACCTTAAACTTACATATTAACAGCAGTTTGTCTTTTTCAGGGTTGTATAAGTCTGTTAAAATTTTTAAGAGAGAGAAAAATAAATTAATAAAGTTGTACCTAAACATGTATACAGGTTGACCTTGAGTTGGATATGCAATATATATTTCAAAGGGCATTTCTGAATTATAGAATTATAAAAGGCTGAATTATATAAAATTCCTGAATTGTAAAGAATTATATAAGTAGGGTTATTTTCAAAGGGCGGAAGTACAGTTAATTCAAGCAGAACTACACACTCTATCTTATTTTAATTCGTAAACAGAATTTTCATTTATAAACTAGAATTTATTCTTTTTATAGGGTCAAATAGATGAGAGAATATACGGGACATTTCTATTTTTTGCCCCTGGAGTTTTACAGTAACTGAATCACTGTAACATTGGATCAGCATTTTTTACAATGGTTTCAACAGACTTTGGCTCTGAGCCTTTGAATATGATATTATTTTGGACCTCACTATGTATTTTTTAACATTGCAGTGGCATTACCATATATGAGTGGATATTTTTTTTTGTAGTGAGGATGATCAAGGAGGTAGTCATTGTTTAAGCCAGCTGTTTTTATTTATAATAGATGGGTAAAATCAGACAGACCTGATTCAAATCACAGCTCCAACCAAGACCATGGTAATGCCAAAAGCATTATTATAAGCATGACAGTGAAAAATTATAACCTGTAAGACTTACTTTCTCTCTCTTAAAATTGGGGATAACAAGGCCACTTCATAAATTTGCTGTGAAGATTAAGTTAATCTGTAGAAGAATTTATTATACCAACTGAAGACATTATTATCATTATTTTTATTATTAATTATTACTAGACAATAGTGCAGTGACCCTTTCAAAGCAGGTCAGGCATATTTTCATGTTAGATTACTAGGCAATTTCAAACAAAACAGAATAAAATTTGTCCTTTTTATGTCTTTAGAAGTACAATAAATTTAATCCAGAAGGCATCAGAAAAATGATTTGTGTTCAATTCATTATGAACCTCTTCAAATGACAAGAACAGATCCCAAACTAAGTTAGATTAAATGGTAAATAGAATAGTTGTAGAGAATTATACTCAACAGGGATAGTATAGCATAATAATCATGCATGAGGACAAAGAAAGAGCACCAAAAAAAGAGAGAAAATTTGTGCCTTGGCTAGTGTGGCTCAGTGAATTGAGCACAGCCTGTGAACCAAAGGGTCACCAGTTGGATTCCCAGTCAAGGCACATGCTTGGATTGCAGGCCAGGTCCCTGGTTAGGGGATTGTGAGATGCAACCAGTCGATATATCTTTTGCACATCCATGTTTCTCTCCCTCTTTTTCTCCTCTTTTCCATCTCTCTAAAAATGAATAAATAAAAATCTTAAAAAGGAGAGAGACAATTTGCATGGTGCAAACCCAGCTGTGATGAATCTGTAGTCCCTTGTGGACAACCATTCCAAAATGTGGCAGTTCTGTCATTAAACTATCAAACATTCTTTCTTAATGTGTTATAGAATGGAAAACTTAGAGTAATGTTATGGTAGTTATTCATTCTGTTGAAAAGAGACATAAAGACATTTTTTAAAGAAGTATCAAAAGGAACATTAAAGATGATGAGTATGCAGAACAATGTCTGCAAAAAATTATTCAGCAAGAAAATTAACAGGCAGAGATGGGATGCAATCATCTGCAGGAATATGGTGATACCCAGAAAAGAAGTAAAAGGATATTTTCTCACCCATTGTCATTTAATATATGCTTTCCTGTTTCTATTTTGTGAGAATTGTATCTTTATGTTCATTGTGATATCTAAAGGCACCACTTGTTCCCTGAATTTGTATAACGAAAAAGATTATGCTGTTTTCCTTTATTTTTCAGGAACAATCCAAAGATAATGAGCCCACATCCTTCAGTATGCAACTCTAGGGATTTCCTAATCATGTAGACCCAGGAGAAGCATGAGGTCAATGAAAATTATTTCAAATCCTGACTCTATCACAAACCATGCAATTTAATTTCCCTTATCCATAAAAAAGGATGAGAGTAGGACTCTTGGGATGGTGAATTATTTATACTCAGGTAGACCTTAGAACAGTTCTTGGCACATTAAGCACTCAGACAGGTTTACATATTCCCTGCAATTCGGTTGGGTGGGTAGGACAGGATGACTTTCAGCCCCCTGTGCATGGGGTAGGAATTACTTATTTCGATCAAGCTTTGTTCAGTGTCCTCCCTCCCTTCCATCTGTCTGGGTTCTGCTTTTCCCCTAAGGTCCAGCCTTTTCTATTCTGAGAAGCAGGTGATAGATTAAAGCTCTCAAGAACAATGAAAGTCATAAAGTAGAGGTCTTCTGCAGATGATAAAACTGGGACCCAGAGGTAGAGAGATAAAGAGGAGAAAGGAGAGAGAGCAGTACTTGGGCTACATAAAAATTTAGGTTTCAAGGTGGTCTTGTGCTCTGCTCAATGTTTTCACAATTCCCTTATTTTGAACAAACTGCAGAGTTTAGACAGGTAATTCTGGGCAGCACAGGACAATGGGAGGAAAGCAGAGTAAATCTGAAATCCTAGAATACTGAAGAGGGGACATCAGTATAAATGATATTGGCATATTGATAGAAATTGTTCACGAGGAAGTTATTTAAGTAAAAAAATAAACATAAGGAACTCAAACGGACAAAATATTAAAAAACATTTAAATTATCCATTTATATAAGGCTACATTTAGTACTCCTTGAACATCTACATAAATCTGCAAAAGCACTGTAGTACTTGAAACTATTGAAACTGGCCAGCGAGGCAGAACCCATGTGCCACTTAAATTGAATTATAATAATGTTTCATATTAACACTTATGAAAATTTATATTTAAATATTAATAATAATTATTATTTAAAATATCCAATTATATAACTCATCCCATTAGCTACTGTCCTGAATAACTTTGGGAGTGTTTATATATTCAGAGAAGTTTAAAACTAATCCTAGTCCCAGAGGTGCCCAATGATAGCATCTGAACCAGTCTTCTCATTTTATAGGTGTTAGCAGAAATTTGATACCCACATTGTGACTTCTTTTCTCAGATATTGGGCACTGGATCAATAGATGTTTTGGAGAGACTGACAGAGACAAGGCAAAATGCTAATTGCTGAAGAAATTATGAGTTGGACAGAGTCCTTGACACTGCTTCCCAGGCACTTAGGATTTAGTGAGCACTAGAAACATAAAAATGGCAATAAAATACTTTGAGATGAACTTTCAGGGTATTTCATCAGTGTTGACCTGTGTATTTGCAAAGTGCCCTATACTTAGTAGAAGAGCTCTTTAGTTGGTTAAATGCTCTGTCATCACCTACTCTAAATTTTAATAACTTTTAAGCAAAGGGTTCCTCATTTTCATTTTGCACTAGGCCCCAGAAAATTATGTAATCATCCTTTTTTACTCTAATAAGTAAGAACATGCTACCATGGAAACATGTAGGATGGACACGTAAGCCAGTCTCTAAATGGAGACGGCTTCTCCAAAGAGATAATGACAAACTTAAGCTAAAATTGTGAATAAAAATTAGTCAGGTGGAAGAGAGAATATAAGAATAGAGTTATAAGGAGAGGGAATAGTTTATGCTCCACATTGTTAGTTAATATTTAATAGGTTCTGTATTGAGCAAGAGCATGGAGAATTCACAGTAAGTTAGTGTACTTTAATTTTACAGAGAAAGGTAAGAATGATGAGATGAAGAAGGGCACAGATCACCGGCAATCATTGCAGGGCATGATACAGACATTCATTTATCCTAAAAGGCTTGCAGTCATTGAATGAATTTAGGTGGGTGAGTGAGTTTGTCTGATGTCTGTTTCAGAAAAATTACTCGCAGTTACTCTAAAAAAAATCAATCAAGGGGCTAGTTAAATGGCATTTCCATTAATCTAGGCAAGAAAAGATGACTTGAATCAACAGCCTGACAGGATTTCTAAAATAAGGGATGAACAGTCAGGAATAATGACCATATTTTCATTTGGAAAAATGAGTGAATATTTGTGTCTGCTAGGTATTAACCATGGGACAGAGAGTATGTTTGTGATCATGATCGTGTGATCAAGAACATCATGATTTACGTGTTAGAAAAACTGTCTGGACGTTACCTATATGATACTCACCTGGAGAGATGTTATTTAGGACCTCACTATATTCCAGAAGGACAAAAGCTTCTGGAATACTGAAAGTTCTCATGTTGTAGATATGGTTTAGGGAGGAAATAGAAACCTTGAGAGTGAAGAAGTGTGTACAGGTGGCCTGGAAGTAAAACAATAAAAATAAAAAAACAACCCAAAACCATACAATCAGGCATTCCAGAGACTGAAATAATTAATAGTTTCAACTGCAGTTAAGAAATCAAGTCGCTGAAGTTCTTACATATCCCTGGTGTGCGTACAGTCAGTATCTTGCAGTATAGAACATAACGGACTTCTGGGTATGCTTTGACTCCATAGAAGTATAGGATCCTCAGGACTGGTGTCATACCATATTCTCTTGTGGTGGACCTTAATGTACTTAGAAAAATGCCTCGTGATGCATATGTGTCTCACTAATGGTTGATATTCTTTTGGTTCTAACTTAATCAGAAAAGGGATTCTGTTTCTATCTGGTCAATAGAACAGTTCAGCCTACAACCACTGAAACAAAGAGCCGTACGTTGAGGAACTTAACTAGAGGAAGAATAGAAATCTCAATTTCTCTTATGCTCCTATCTTGAATATTTATTAAAGAGGAGCATTTCTCCCCAAATAGAGAAGTCATTCCTAGAAATGTGGCATTTTCAGCTGCCATCTAATGTGAGTATACATGGATCCAGTTAATGAATGCCTGCTAGGCAATCTATTAGGTGAAGTCAACAGTCACAAAGTCTTTTCAAGCAGTTACTACACTCTCTTCCTTGAACTATTGGTTTTCCTCTCTCTTATTTCAGAAATTACCATAGTTCTTCAAGTCTATCCAATACTATACTCTTAGAAATGTCAGAACATCAATAAACTGTTGTTGGCTTTTTCCTGAAGAACTTAAGTTTAATTATTTTTCCACATTATATATCTCATGTGGTCCTGATGGTATACTTCACAGAAAAACTCACTATAAGAGAAGGGAGGCACCCTGAAAGAGGAGGAATTTCATGCTGTGTGACAGAAGCTAACTAAATACAAACAAATTCTGAATGAAACTGCCCGGAAATGTTCATTTTTGTTTGATACTAAAATCTGTTTCAAGAATTTAATATTTTATATGACAGTTTGACATAAACATGATACAAGAGTTTGGTTTCAGAATTAGAGATCTGCCAGTTTTAGGTTTAAATATTATTACTAGATTTGCAAAGATAAAAGTCTGTAGTATTTGATGTCTGATACCCAGATCTATCCCACTGTTACCTAGCTTTAGAATTTCTTTATTTGCAGTTGAATCCATTTATACCAGATCCTTACAAATAAAAATCCAGGTTATAACAATGAAATACAAACTAAGGTTAGAAAAGAGTAGACACCCCATGACTGAATTATTTATACTTTTCATTAGATATATAAATTAACAGCAAGCTTGTATAAGCACAGTAAAATTCAAGATAATCATTTTCACCTAATTTATGTCCTAAACATTTGAAAAGTGAAGATGACTGAAGAACAGTTTGAATTCAATGTTTTGGTTTCAACAATGCATTAAAAATTACTGATAAAGGAATCATCATAAGAGCATAAATCAAATGTATAAAGCAGGAAAGAATGTACTGATAATAATGGTAGAATTTCATTTTCTTCTGTTGCATTACTATGTTTACCTTATAAAGACTTTTTAAAATTAAAGGTTCCCAAGTGTTTACAAGAATAGATATTACTGTTAATTCCTTCATATTTTGTATTTATTATAGCTATCAGAAACCTTATAGAAATTTACATCTCAGTCTTTTTATACTGGAGACAGGAACAATATTTTTTATTCAATTGAAATCATTGGGGAGACATTGGTTAACAAAATTATATAGGTTTCATGTGTACAATTCTGTAATACATCATATGTATATTGTATTGTGTGTTCACCACTCCAAGTCAAGTCTCTGTCCATCATTCTTTTCCCCCCTTTACCCTCTTCTACCTCCCCCCACCCCCTTCCCCCTGGTAATCACCACACTGTTGTCTGTTTCTATGAGTTCCTTCCTTCCTTCCTTCCTTCCTTCCTTCCTTCCTTCCTTCCTTCCTTCCTTCCTTCCTTCCTTCCTTCCTTCTTTCCTCTTTCTTTGTTTTTGCTTAACTCCTTCACCTGTTTTACCCAATCCCCCAAACTCCTCTCTGACAGCTGTAATTCTCTTCTCTATATCCATGAATCTGTTTCTATTTTGTTTGTTTGAGTATTTTGTTCATTAGAATCCACATTTCAGTGAAATCATATGGTATTTGTCTTTCTTTGAGTGGCTTATTTCAGTTAGCATAATATCCTCTAGGTCCATCCATGCTGTTGCAAAAAGTAAGATTTCATTCTTCTTTTTTTATTCCATGGTGTAAATGTGCCACCACTTTTGTGTTTACTCATCTACTGATGGGCACTTGGGTTGCTTTCAAATCTTGGCTATTGTAAATAGTGCTGCAATGAACATAGGATTTAATCTATTATTTCAAATTAGTGTTTCACATTTTTTTGAATATATTCCCAGAACTGGCATTGCTGAGTCATAAGGCAATTCCATTTTTAAATTTTTGAAGAAACTCCATACTGTTTTCCACAGTGGCTGCACCAATCTGCATTCCCACCGATAGTGCACAAGGGTCCCTTTTCTTCCCATCCTCACCAGCATTTATTTGTTGATTTATTAATGATAGCCATTGTGACAAGTGTCAGGTGATATCTCATTGTGGCTTTAATTTACATTTCTCTGATAATTGGCTGTCTGTCCTCTTTGGGGAAATGTCTATTCAGTTCCTTTGCCCATTTTTTAAAATTGTGTTATGGTTTTTGGTCTTTTTGTTTGATGAGCTTTTTAAAAATTTTGTATATTAACTTTCTATCAGTTGTATCATTGGTGAAAATGTTCTCCCATTCAGTGGTTGTCTTTTTGTTTTGTTGATGGTATACTTTATGTGCCAAAACTTTTTAATTTGATGCAGTGAGTTTGTCTATTTTTTCTTTTGTTCCTGTGCCCAAGGAGATATAGCAGAAAGAAGATTGCTACAAGAAATGTCTGAGATTGTACTGCTTATGTTTTCTTCTAGGATTTTTATGGTTTTGAGTTTTACATTTTAGTCTTAATCCATTTTGAGCTTATCATTTTGTGGTGTGAGGACATGGTCTAGTTTCATTTTTTTTTTGCATGTATTTGTCCAATTTTCCAAATACCATTTAATGAATAGATTTTTACCAATTGCATGTTATTAGTTTCTTTATCAAATATGAATTGAACATAAAGGTGTGAGTTTATTATGAGCTATTGTTTTTCATTGTATGTCTGCTTTTATGTCAGTACCATATTCTTTTGGATACTATGACCTTATAGTATAGTTTGATATCAGGTAGCATGATGCCTCCAAGTTTGTACTTCTTTCTCAAGATTACTGAGGCTATTCAGGGTCATTTGTGGTTCCAATATATATTCTTAAGATTATGGGCACTTATATATAAGAACATATAATATTCTTAATATATTAAGACTATTAATAATTATATATATATTCTAGTGCTGTGAAACATAACACTAGTATTTTGGTAGGAATTACACTGAACCTATAGATTGCTTTGCATAGTATGGGCATTTTAATCTTTTTCTGCATCTGTGCTTACTTTGTCTTTCCATCTTCCATTACAGTGAGAGGAATGTGTATCCTATCAAGGACTGTAGTTTTATACCCATTTCTTTAATTTCTTCATTGATTTTACTTTGCTCTCTTCCTGGACTTTCAATGTCTATCTCAGGGCAAGTCATCCACTTTATCATCTACACATATTCTAGTTTCTTCCATTTAAAAATAATAAGAAAATAAAATTAATTTCTTTCTTGACCTCACAAATTCTTCAGCTATCCCTAATGTCCTCGTTGCTTTCATAGTCAAGCTTCTTGAAAGTGTGTCTTAAAAATAATGTCTCTCTCTACTTGATTCTTATTAACAATTCTTAAAGTTTAAAATATTATGAAATATTTTGAACAAAAACAGAGGATTATATAACCCATAGCCATGTATGCACCCACCCTCAGATTTCATTGATGTTGATAATTTGCCATATTTGCTTTGAGTCATTTTATTTTTCAAAGAAAAATTATTCAATGGGTACAAGTAAATCACACCAATTAAATCATACTATTATCTTAAAGTTGGTGTATACCATGTCTACTCTAATCTTTATATTGTATAATATTTATATCTATTTTTAAACAGTATATATTATTTATATCTTTTATATCTACATAAATCATATTCAAGTATTCATACTGTTGCATTATGTTAATACATGGAATCTAGTTCATTTATGTTTCCTTTAATGTAGTGTTCCAGAGAGTGAATACATCAATTTCAATTTTTTTCATTCTCATATTGATAAATATTTAAATTATCCATTTTCACTCTTGTAAATAATCATCCAATAACCAATAATCCAAATAAATATTTATTTGCTTCTATGAGATATTTTCTTTGCAAGGAGTATTGATAGCCAGAGGGCACAGCATCTTCAGTGGACTAGGGACAGTCCAGTTTTTCTTCAAAGTGATTGAACCAGTTTATACTACATCCCATCAGCAGTACATGAATCTTTCTCTTTTCTCCAATCCTTAACATCATGTTTTACTCAAATGTTGAGATTTTTGCCTACTTGAGGACTATAAATGGTCCTTATATTTGTTATTCATTAATGCATAGCAAATTGCCACAGAATTTACTGCCTTAAAGCAACAAACTCTATCTTAAAGTTTCTGTGAGTTATTCATGCAGGCTTAGCTGGGTATCTGTCTCAGGTTCTCTCATAGGCAGCAATCACATGTTAGTTGGGGCTGTGTTTTTATCTGAAGGCTTCACCGAGGAAGCTTTCTTCTAACCTTGCTCATACAGAGATTACCAATATTCACTTTATTGTGTGTGGTTATAGGGTAGATCATGTACAATGATCCTCATGGACTCTTGAAAGATACCTCCTCCAGTTACTTCTCACATGTGCCTTTCTATGGGGCAGCTGACAATATGGCACTTTGTTGCATTTTAAGTCAGCAAGAGAATGGTAGAACATAAATACAAGGGAAGTGACTGTTGTTTTTGTAACCTTATGTCAGAAAGAGATATCTGATCACTGTTGTCTTATTTTACTAATTAATAATAAGTTACTAGGTCCAGACTACCCTTCAGAGAAGGGGATTATGCAGAATGTGAATACTAGGAGGCATGGATATTGCAGGTTATCTCGGAGGCTGCCTACCACAGTATTTCACTCTAGTGTTCTTACATTTTTCTGGTTATTCATTGGATGTCTTTTCATGTGTTTTGGGCCATTAAGGTTTCTGTTTTGTGAACTACTTTTTTGTGTTTTCCCCATTTTTCTATTTAGATTTATGTTTGTTTGCTTTACTCCTTTTTCTAGTTTTATTTTTATTTTAATTGTTGTTCTTGCACAGTTTTCTGTCTTTTACTCCCATCCCAGCCCACCACCCCAGCCCTCCCAACCTCCCTCCCATTTCCACCCCCCCCTAGTTTTTGTCCATATGTCTTTTATGCTTGTTGCTCTAAACCCTTCCCCTTTTCCCCTGAAATTCCCTCCCCTCTCCCCTCTGGTCACTGTCAGCTTGTTCTCTCCAGTGTCTTTGGTTATATTATGCTTGTTTGTTTGTTTTGTTGATTAGGTTTCCGTCAAAGGTGAGATCATATGGTATTTGTCTTTCACCTCCTGGCTTATTTCGCTTAGCATGATGCTCTCCACTTCCATCCATGCTGTTGCAAAGGGTAGGAGCTCCTTCTTTCTTTCTGTTGCATAGAATTCCATTGTGTAAATGGACCATAGTTTTTTGCTTTATTCATTTACTGATGGGCACCTGGATTGCTTCCAACACCTGGCTATTGTAAATTGTGCTGCTATGAACATAGGGGTGCATAGGTTCTTTTGGATTGGCGTTTCAGGGTAACATGCAGAGGATCCAGAGACACATGAAAAGATGCTCAATATCCCTAGCTATCAGAGAGATGCAAATTAAAACCACAATGAGATACCACTTTACACCAGTCAGAATGGCCATCAGAAACAAAGCAACAAACAAGTGTCAGAGAGGTTGTGGAGAAAAGGGGACCCTAGGGCACTGTTGGTGGGATTGCAGACTGATACAACCACTATGGAAAGCAGTATGGAATTTTCTAAGAAAACTAAAAATGGATCTACCTTTTGACACAGCAATCCCACTAAAACCAATTATTTTTAAATGTGAAATAATTTGACTGTTAAAATAATATAATAACTTTCTGAATGCTTTCTATTGAGTAAGATTTTAAGCCTTCAGTGACAGACCTCATTGAGGTCTGCACATGGTACTTACCCAGACTAGACTTCTGCCATACTCACTCATAGTTTCCCCTCACCTTGTTGCTCTAGTCATAGTGGCTTTCTTTCTTTCTTTTTTTTTTTCCCCTGTAAAATTTTAAACTACTCTCAGGCTAAATATTTTTGAACTCATAGTTTTATCTGCATGAAAACATCTTCCCACTTATGCCTGACTTATACCCATTCTTCAGATTTCAGTTGGAGTAATCACTTTTTTGAAAAATTATTGGTGTCCTTCTGGCCTATGTTAAATATTCTAGTGTCTGGTTCATGACATTATTTAGTTTTCCTTCATATCACATCACAAATTTAATCATACAGTGGCTTATATATTTTTTTTGTAATTGTCTGATTAACATCTGCTTTATGCATAGGCTATGGTTATATAAAAGTTGGACTAATATCAGTAGTAGTTTCACATTCCAGATTCTAAAATATTGTTTGGCCCACAGTTGGCACTTAATTAATATTTGTTCAATGACTTGCTGAATATTCTGCTAGTTCTAGCTCCCAAGTAGTTTTTAATCCCCATTGGTACAAAATTAAAGGCAACACAAAATTGAAAACTAAAATGTGAGTCATGGTCATTAAGAATACTCTGAGGAAAAGTTTCATAACCTTGCTAGCCATCTGTTTCCTCATTATTAAATGAAGGGCTTAACCAAGATTAAGTCTAAGATCTTTTTTACCTCTAAAATTAAACAATTCTAACTGCTGGCTCAGGAAGAAAGAGAAATCAATTTGCTCCCAAGTAGTCAAGGAAAGCTTCATGATGAAGTTTTTGATGATAACAGCTATAATTGTCCGGTAAGTTTTAGAAATCAACATAAGTATTCTGAGATAGTAAAGTGAGATGAACAGCTGCCTGAAACAAAGAATATGTTCGATTTTTGTGGCAGAGATAATTTTCGTGGAACCATTTTCTAAGGCACCTAAGAACTAGGGCATGGGTTTTGAATGGGCTTTGTTATCAGACAGGCACCACCCAGAACAGGTCTGCCTCAGGCCCCCCTTTAGTGTGAGGGTTCTTGACTTCCTGCAGGAAAGATATCACAATGTGAGTCTAGGAGATTTTGAGAGTATACTTATTATGGCTGGGGACAGTGAAACTAAGGAAAGACTTAGGGTAGAAGAAGTAATAGGAGAGAGCCTAAGCAGCGCTGTGCTTTGGCTCCATAGAAAAGTTATAGAAAAGGAGTGAGCCAAGGTGGGACTGCTTTTAGCTCACCTGGAAGTCAGAGAAAATGGGGTCTGGGAGAGAGGATCAAGGAATATGCCAGGGTCAAGCTGCCACTGCCCACTGTTCCCGCGGCTGCAAGTCCGCTTGGGACCCTTAGGAGAGAATAAAAAGTTTGTGTCCAATAAGGGATACAGGGATGCTCTAGAGCAAGCCCGCACTGGATCTTTGTCCTGAGGGCTTTTTATCTATTTTTCTGCAGGTGAGAATCTTAGGGGAGGGTTTCAGCAGAACATCAGCTTTCCAGGTGCATTTTTAATGTACTGATGCACCAAAATGAGTGCATAGTGGGTTTTGGGAATATATTTTTTTTCTGCTTTACAGCCTTTATCTTGAGTCTGTCTGGTCTTTAATGGAGTTTTTTGTTATTTGTTCCTCTGACTTCATCTGTCCTTGGGTTTCACTGGCACAGATGACATTAGTTGGGTTTCTGTTCTCTATCTTCCAGACAAGGGAGATCTAAGCTATACATTCTTCAGTTAGGAAAGAGAGGTATGAAACATTCACTCTCTAGTGTCCATGGTTAAGGGGAGATATGTTCTTACAATTCACCAACTGTCCAAAAGTTGCTCAAACTATTTGGCCTTGTTTAATTTTCTTATCTCATTTTCCCCATTTTACTTGTCCAGGAATTTTCCTAGTTTCTTACTATCTTGCCTCAGTTTGAATGGCAACAAAACATTGTGAGATTTTTGAACAGTGGAGCAAAATGATTGTGGGTAATTAAAAAAATATGTCTGTTCTGTTAGTAAACATGTATTGATTTTTTGGCTCTGTAAGGGACCTGCTAGGCACCAGGGATACAAACATGAATAGACATGTCCTGGTCTCTGTGTACCTCAAAATAGTGGGTGGCATTCTTAAAAATGGATAATTATCATATTATATCACAAAAGGAATCTATACAAGAAGAAAAGATATACATACCTAAAATACAATGGTTCATAAGTATTTCCTAACAAAAGGAAGTGCTCTATGGTAGAAAGACTGTGTTTCATGGCCATATTCTCTGAAGAAGCAAGACTACTGCTAAGAATCTAAACACTTTGAAGAGCTGTAGATATAAACTGCAGATCACTTACAACTGGGCAACTTTATCTCTTTACATCACCTCTCCAAGTTTCAGTTTCTTTATATGTAAGAAAAATAAAAGGTTGATGAAACATTTAGAAGCATAAATGTTATAAATGTGGGGAAAACAGATCAATATCCAAGTGGAATCTGAGTGTACATTTCAACTGAATTAGTGAGAAAATAGTGTAAAATTTAATGAAAGATATAGACACACTTGCTTCCTCACTTTTGAAAAAATAAATTTCTAACTTCTGCTAAAACAAATATACATACACCAGATAAATTTAAGATAGTTGAAAGTTAATTTCTCTGAGTAAAGCATTCTTATGTATGCTGTGTGTATCATCTCATGTAGTATTTGAACAGCCCCTTTAAGATAGGTACTACCTTTAGGCATATTTTAATGCTAGGAGCTGAGACACTAGCAAATTAAGTAGATTACCAATTATGATTTGAACTCAAGGACTGTGTAAACATGACCCCTTAACACTATGTTCTATGGGCTCCATAAAAGATTTAGTTAAAAGTCTATAAATGTTGGATTAAATATATGATATTAGAAATCATCTATGAAAATTATTTTTATAGCTTTAATGTAGGTAAGCACCTCCTGAAAGCAAAATCAAAAGCCATAAAATAAAAGTATATAAATGTGACTTCAGGAAATTTCAAAAATATTGTATTGTGAATGATGCTTCAAACAATAAAACAATTGTAAGAATGGAAGGAAATGTTTTCAGTGCATATAGTATAAATTGTGTTAACATTATTAATATCCAAAGAGTTTCCATGAATCTCAGTAGGAAAAATAGTAAAAGGGAAAATATAAGAATATCAATTCATAGAACAATAAAAGCAAAAGGTTCCAAAACATATTTTAAAATTCATGTCCATTCATAAGAGTGAAAATACTAATTAAAACAAAAAAAAAAACAGCACTTATGAAAACAAAATGTTCATAGTACAGTGTTGTTAAGGGCACCAGTAAACATTATTAATTTGTATATAAATTGCTCCATGCTTTCAGGAGGGCAAATTCTAGTATCTATCAAAATGTTTCATGTGCATTTCCTTTGATAAAGCAACTTCTTTTCTAGAAATCTACACAGTACAGTGTAATGTGTAGTGTTTAAGGATTTTGCTTTCAGAACAAACTGGATTCATTTTTCTGCTATCCCATTATTATATACATGCTCTTGAAGAAATTCCTCACTTTTATAAGCCCTAAATTACGCTTTGTAAAACAATATGTCAATAGTAAATTACCTCACAGGGTTGTTGTGTAGATTAAATTAAATCATGCATGTAAAACAATTAACATATTTTAGGATTTGATAAATATAAACATTATGATTATTGTTAATTACATAATAGATATGTCTTAAGTGTGAAGAAATAGCTTTATGAGGAAGTTTGTTGTACTATAAAAGTTATAATTTCTATTAATGGTATTTAATGTACTCTTGGAATCACTGTGGTTGTTTTTGTAATATTGTGAAGAAAAAGTTTTTTCTCAAAAGATAGGAAATGAGTGAATTTTTCCCTATGTGAGTAAAGTAGCATATGCAATGGGTATATATTCAGAAAATGTGTAATAGTTAATAGGCAATCCTTGAAATGGTTATTCAGTAGGAACTTTTATTTAAAAGGATACAGAAAACACTATACACCAACACAAATTCATAAAAAAGTCAATGCCTCTAGATGAAAGTGTTGAGTTGGCATTTTAAAATATTGTATTTTTTGATTTCAGAAAAAAAACATGCATTTTTCTCACTCATGAGTAAGATTCTGAAATACGGCTGGACAGCATGGTGTTACAAGGATGCCACTGCATTCCTAACAGTGGTGAAGAAGGGGTTCGTGCATAGGGCAGTTAGTTTGGATGTCAGTCTGCGTATGCTCAGTGGACTGACAGGGTCTCGCCAATGGGCGCATTCTGCCTAACATGTTTATCAGGTAGTTGAGAGAAGTTTTAGAGGTAAGAATCCCAAACTTGCAGATCTAACAAAATTGCATAGTGTGACAGACTTGCATATAGATAAAGTAATCAAGATTTGAAATGATCTAATGGATTTAAGGCATTAAGTTAGGATCAACAAGACATTATTTAACAAAGAGAACCATGAATTGCTTGAAGTTCAAAATATTAATTGCATAATTACAGAAATTCTTATGACAAAGTATTATTATACCCAAAAAATATGGAACAAAATTGTGATGGAACTGTTTTAAAATTTTTTGTATTGTTTTACCTGCTTGTCATTCCTTTCAATGTTCAGATTACTATATTCCATTTTGGACACCACATTTTCAAAGAAACATTGACATATTGAAATATATCCACAGGGCATATGAAAATGTATTACAGATTTAAGAGTTGAAGGAACTAGGAATGATTCCCCTGGTGAAAGGAAATTGAGGGGAGACATGATAGGTCTTTTCAGACATCTGAAGCTTTTCCTTGTAGAATAGAAAACAGCATTATGAGCACAGTCGAAATATGCAGGGAGGCGAAATTCATTTTAGGACAGACTTTTTCACAATGAGAGATGTTTAACGTTGCCGTAAACTTTTTTAGTATTAAAATTCTCATTGCTGGAAGTACTTAAGTAGACAGTAGGAAAACTGCCTTCAGGGTTATAGAAGAGATTTTGTTTATAGGAGAAAGTTGGATCAAATTACTTATAAGATTTCTTCTATAAAAAGAGGCATGGTAAAGTGAAAAGAATACAAATCTGGAAGGCAGAAGACTTCCGCATCAAAATTATTCTCCTTCTTACCCGTGTCTTAAGGCAATTTAACATACAGTGATGTACACAATTCTTTTTTTTGGGGGGAGGGGTGGAGTCGGTTAACAATACCCAAAAGAAGACTTTTACAGTAACTGCAAAATCAGGTCTTTGCAGTAGGTAGTCAGGTGCTCTGGGGCTCTCTTCAACCGGGGTTACAAAGGGGATTTCAGCGACAGGCATCCTTCATGATAAACACTTCTTCCACCATTTATCTCCAGTTACATATTTTAAGTCCTAGTCATCTCTCATCAGCTTTGTCCTGATTATTTTGTAATCGTAACGTTATAGAGTCAAGGAGACAAATTCTTTGTGATTCATCCTATTCTCATTTTATTCATCATATGTTTTATTTTTGTGCATTTTTCTGTAGTCAACCCACTTCAGTTTTCTCTCTAAAACAACTTTGCTGTCCTCTGGGATCCAGAAAAAATAGATATATTTAATTTTAGATGTTTTTACAAACCAGATTACATGAATCTAGGTGCATAAAATGTTTTGTAAGACCCAAGTATTATTAATTCAGTCCTTCAGTCACAAAGGATTTTCCCAGTTTGATTTTGTAACCTCTGTTTCAGGAAACAGAACTCTTAAGCTTAGAAATAACATTGTGAAATAGACCAGATTTGAAATCTAAGCACCTGCATCCATTTCTTGATGACTTACATTTGTGGACACTGAGTCCAATCCCCACCAACCCTCAGTACCCCCAAGCTCTCCCACTGTATCATAAATGTTATTGAATTTACAGTTACAGTTTACATTCAGCAATATTTTGTATTAGTTTCAGGTATATTGTAATTTTAAAATAGTTTAAAAATAAAAGAATAAAAACCTCAAAAAATATTGTAGAAGGACCCATAGATTCAGAGAATAAATTGATGGTTCCAGAGGGGAAGAGGTGAGGGAAGGGATGAAAAGGGGAAGTGGATTAAGAAGTACAAAACTTTCAGTTATAAATAAGTCTGGGGATGTAATGTACAGCAAGAGAATAGTCAGTGATATCATAATTGGTATATATGGTAACAGATGGTTACTAGTCTTATTTTAATTGTAACCCTGAAAATAATATAATTGATAGTATATCAATTATAGTTAAAATAGATTAATAAAAGTTATTAAAAAGGAAATGTTACCAAATGATTATGAG
>PVKU01001296.1:0-63489 GCA_004027475.1 Anoura caudifer
GATGGTAGGTAGAAAATAGACAGGGGGAGGGCAAGAGTAGTGTGGGAAATGTAGAAGCTAAAGAACTTATGACACATGGGCATGAACTAAAGGGGGGAATGTGGGTGGGAGGGGGTGTGCAGGGTGGAGGGTAATGAAGGGGGGAAAATGGGACAACTGTAATAGCATAATCAATAAAATATAATTAAAAAAAAAAAAAGAAAAGAAAAGACAGAGCTATGACTACAGTTGTGTTTACACATTTAGATACATTTGTCAAACTCACTAAACTGTACACTTAAAATAGGTGAATTTTAGTGTGTGTGTATTTACATTTCTTTAGATCTTCCATTTTGGCATACAGAAGATATTTTGGAAAACCTTTCCAATTGATAAAATTAAATGCTAGATTACATCACACAGACACAACACACACACACACACACACACACACACAATATGTAGGACTACATCTTTAGTGTAAGGATAAACAAAAATTAAATACATTCTGCTAGAACAAAACTTTTCACTCTTAATGCTCTTGCAAGCTGGAAGCAAACATCCCCACTGACAATTTCTGACTACAAATATGCTCTCACATGAATTTGTAATCCAAATTTGCCACCCATGGTCTGATAAAATGTCAAACAGATAAATTATAGAGCCCCACAATTATTAATACTTCTAGACGATAGCTCAGAATATAACTAAAATACAGATCCACTGCAGAATGAGTCAAATTTAATCTCCACAATTCCTTCAAATACAGCTTTTTGGACAACTAAAATAAACAGGTATAAAATATCAAAAAAGTGTTTAAATATTTAAAAACTAAAGAAAAGATAGAAAATAAATGGAAAACAAATGACTATGAACAGTCAAGCAGATTTATAAAAGAATCAAATGGAACCTTATAAAATGGAAAGATTAGAAACCACTAAAGGTAGAATTAATGAACTGAAAAATAAACCCAGATACATTATCCATCAGGTGGTCTAAATAGACAAAGAGAAGAAAAATATAAAAATGAAGATAAGCAACATAAAAAGGTAAAAAAGTTTAACTGTCTAATCAGATTTCCAGAAGGCTGTTAATAAAGAATGGGGAAGAAGCAATAATCAAATAAATAATGGCTGAGAACATTCCAGAATTGCTGATTCAGCAACCCCAAGCAAGATAAAGAAAAAGAAGTCCATACCACAAAGCACAGTGAAACTGAAGAACTCCAAATAAGAAAAAGCAAGAAAGAATAAGTGAATTAGTTAAGAGCAACAATTAGACACACTCATATGTGACAAGTAAATAAAACAAGCAAAAACAAACTAGAAACACAAGAGAACTTCCTTAATCTAATAAGGAACACCTAATTGAGACCTGTCTTACTGGAAAAATGTTAAAATACACCGTTTAAAATCAGGACAATAAAAGAATATTCACTATCTTTATTCTGGACAGCACAACTGGGCAAGAAATAAAGGGTTAAAGAATAAAAGGGGGAAAACACAAAATAGTCATTTATAAATTATATGATTTTCTATCTGAAATCCAAAAGAAAGTATAATTAATTACTAGAATTAATTAGGTTGTTGAGCCAAAAAAGATCAATATTCAAAAATTAACTGAATTTCTAAGCAGAACAGAAAACTATAATTAAAGATATTACAAATTAAAAATATTTTAAAATCCTCCCCCACCCATATAAGTTCTTAGGGTAAAAATGATCCACAGATGCACAGGATCATTATGGAAGAAATTTAAAATTTTTTTAAATATCTAAATAAGACCTAAATAAAATGAGATCATGTTTAATAATTGGATACGAAGACTCATTAGCATAAAGATGTCAATTCACCACACCTATATATTCAATGAAAGTCTAGTCAAAATCTCAACATGATTTTTATGAAATGATAATATGAGCCTAAAATTTACATGGAAGGACAGAAAACCAAGAAAAGCAAGACATTTTTTGGAGAAAAGAAGAAGGTGAGGAAATTTTTCCCCAACAGATTTTAAGACTATAGTAATCAACACAACAAGATATAGGCCAGGGATAGACAAATTAACTAACAGAATAAAAAGCCAGAAATAAGACCTGTGCGTATAGCAAAAACTTGATACATGACAGGGTGGCATTGCAAATCCCTAGGAGAAGAATGAATATTCAAGATATGTTACAGGGGGCAAGCTGATATCCATATGGGAAAAAAATAAATGAAACTGGATCCCAACAGTATAGCATCCATGAAAAGCAATTCCAGGGTTAAAGATTTAACCCTGGGTTAAAGATTTAAATGTGAAAGACAGAAATTTCAAACTTCTAGAAGAAAAATAACCCTGGATAACAATACTGGATAAGGACATAAAAATACATATAACCAGTATCTCTCATGAACATAGACAAAAAAAATTCTAAACCAAATATTAACCAAGTCCAAGAATATATAAAAAGAAGAGAATACCATTATCAAGTAGGTTGGCAGAACGTTAAAGTCCAATTATAATTTACCATTTTAAAAGAATAAAAGAGAAAACCAGGTGTTCATAGCAACAGATACGGAATAAGCAACAAAATTCAATGCTCAATCATGATTAAAAACTCTCAATAAACTAGGAATAGAAGGAAACTTCCTCACTTTAAGGGCATCTCTTTAAAAAATCTACAGCTCTTAGTATACTTTATGGTAAAACACTATTACTCCTAAGACTGAGAACAAGACAAAGACAGTCAGTCTTGCCACTTCTGTTCAACATTCCACATGGAAATGGAGGTCCTAGATGATGGAATAAGGAAGGAAATGGAAATGAAAGGCATAAAAATCCAAAAGGAAGAAAACGTTTTCTATATGCAGATTTCATGATTGTTTACATTCCCTAGAGAATCTATAAAGAAGTTTAAGAACTAATAACTAAAATTAGCAAGGTCACAGGATATAGGGTCAATATACAAAAAAACCAACTGCGTATACACAGCAAACAATTGGAATATAAATCAAATAATCAAACAGTTCTAGTTATAGCATTGCAGAAAAACATAACAAAAGACATGTAAGGCTTTTAAACTAAAAAGTTAAAAATATTCCAAAGAAAAATTAAAGACATAAATAAATGAAGGCATGTGCTATGTTCAAGGATTAAAAAAAATTCAATGTTGTTACAATTTTTGTCTCTCTAAACTGAACTACAATTCTAATCAAAATCCTACCAGATGTTTTTTGTAGAAACTGACAAGCTGATTCTCCTGGAAACACACATGGAAATGCAAAGGAACTACATAGTCTAAAGCAAACTTGAAAGAGACCACAGTTGGAACACATACACTACCGATTTTCAATATACACTCTAAAACCACAGTACTCAAGTCAGGGTAGCACATGGATAATTAAATACATTGATGACATAGACACAGTCACACACTTATACAATCATGACAAAAGCACCAAAATAATCTAATAGGGGCTTAAAATCTTTTTTAAAAATATTTATTTATTTGTAGAGAAAGGGGAAAGGAGAGGGAAAGAGAGGGACAGAATCATCAATGTGAGAGAGAAACTTCAATCAGTTACTTCTTGCACCCCCCAAGGGGGGACCAGCCCGCAACCCAGGCATGTGCCCTGATCAGGAACCGAACCAGCTACTTTTCAGTCTGCAGGCCTGCGCTCAATCCACTGAGCCACACCAGCCAGGGCATGGAGGGGTTAAAATCTTTACAAAAAATAATGTTGAAATGACTATATAACCATATAAAAAACATTGGCCATCTACCTCATACCATGTACAAAGATAATTTGAAATAGACCACAGACTTAAAAGCAAAAGTTAACATTATAATGTTTTTAGATAAAAACATAAGAGAACATATGTTCAACATGACAACACAAAGAAAACATAAGAGCATAACTAGGGGTTAGGCAAGAGTATTTTAGAGCAGAAAAGCTTTAACCATAAAAAGAAATAACTGATAAACTTCATCAACATAGAAACTTCTGCTTAAAAGACACTACTAAGAAAATGAATAGGCAAGCTCTAGGATGAGAGGAAGTATCTGCAAAATATATACCTGACAAAGAATCAGTATTGAAATATATAAAGAAATACTACAATGCTGACCAGCATGGCTCAGTGAGTTGGGCAAAGCAAAAGGTTGTGGGTTTGATTCCTGGTCAGAGAACATGCCTGGGCTGCATCAGGTCCCTGGTTGGGGGCATGAGAGAGGCAACCAATTGATGGTTTTCTCATCAGTGTTCCTCTCCTTCTTTCTCCCTCCCTTCCCCTCTCTCTAAAAACGAATAAATAAAATCTTTTAAGAAAAGAATTACTACAACTCAATAAAAAAATAAATGATTTAACCATTTTCTTCATGTGCCAATAAACACCCAGCAAAATGGCTAAAAATAGTATAAAAAGACTAACAACACATAATATTGGTGAGGCTATAGAACAACTGGAGCTCCCATAATTGTTGATGGGCATGTAAAATGGCACAACCACTTTGGGAAAGGTCTGGCAATTCTTTGTAAAACTAAATTTATACCTACCCTATGACCCAGCACTTTTATTCCTGTATTTACCTATGAGAAATGAAAATATGTGGTCATATAAAGACTCGTACAAGAATGTCCATGGCAGCTTTGTTTGTAACAACCAAAAACTGGAGTGGCCTAGTTGACCATCAAAGGAAAAAGGATAAACAAGCTGCAATGTTATCACATAATGAACATTTAGCAACAAAAAACAAACAACTGTTGACACACTAACAACACACATGAACCTCAAAAACATTACACTGAAAAAAAAAAAAAAGCCTTACAAAAAGGAGTCTATATGCTATTACATATACAAAGTTGTAGAACAGGGAAAACTCACATATACAAGAAAATCATAGTGTAGCTTCCTCTGGCTGATAGGCACAGGAATTGACTGTGAAAGACCAAGAGGGACCTTTCTGGGGTGATAGAAATGTTCTGTATCTTGATAGGAGTTTGGATCACACAGGTACATGTATTTGTTAAAACTCACCAAATAGAAGACAAATTTCTTTGCATGTAACTTTTCTCTAGGGAGGGAGAAAAAAGAATGACTAACAAATATTGAATTCTAGTTAATAATACAGTACACACAGATGTGCTTAGAGATAAAATGCACTGATGTCTGCAAGTTATTTTGAAATGTATAAACAAAAGATATATTGGCAGACAGGTGACAGCAAGTATACTAAACTGTTCACTATAAAATCTTAGCAATATAAGTGTTATAAAATGAGCAGGAAGTGGTAACAGGGAAATAAATTACCTAGGATAAATAAAAAATTGAGAAAAAGAGAATACAGAATAGTGAAACAAATAAATCAGGGAAGGGGCTGGGGTGACAAAAAGGGGTGATTTTAAATCACAAGGTCAGAAAAGGCCTTGCTAAGAAGGTGACATTTAGGAAAAGACATGAAGAGGAGAGAAGAAACCAGTGTAATTATCTGGAAGAACATCCAGGCAGATGGAACAACACAGAGGCGAGTGAAGCTAAGGCAGAGTGACACGAAGAGTAACAGAAATGAAATAAGGAGAGGTAAGTAGCAGGGCAGTTAACCTAGGGAAAGGAAACCACTGGAGATTTTCGGGCCAAAGAATGCTCAGATCTGAAAACCTTTTTATTGATTTTTGGAAAGAGAGAGAGGAAGAGGGAGAGAAAAAGAGAGAAATGTCGATTTGTTGTTCCACTTATTTATGCATTCACTGGTTGCTTCTTGTATGTGCCTGAATAGGGACTGAACGTGCAGCCTTGGTGTGTCAGGATGACGCTCTCACCAACTTAGCTATCTGGCCAGGGACTGGCAACTTTGGGAGAAGATCCCTCTAGAAGCTGTGCTAAATAAAGATACTCTCATTCTTTCTCAACCAGGATTGAGAAAGAATTCTAGGGAAAGAATTAAGCCTTGATGCACTGTGAAAAACATTTTGAGATACATACCAAATCATTACATTGCACATCTAAAACTAATACAATGTTATAATACATGTCACTTATATCTCAATAAAACCAGGGACAGAGGAGCCTTAATGCCTTAAGTAATCCTTTGTATGTAATGAATTAAGTACTATGCTATACATCAAGAATAATACTAGTAATGTACTATCCTTGGGAGAATTGAGAAAATAGTCATTTAAATTCTTTTTTGTGTTCTAGTATCACATGAGTTCCATCTAGGAGGTTAAGGCTGGAAGCAAGCAAACCAGTTACAGTAATTCAGCAAGAAATGGTGACGGCACGAACGAGGGTGGGAGCAGTGAAGGTAGAGAGATGTGACCATTCTAGATATACTTGAATATAAGCTAAAGTTGAGTTTGCCAACAGATTGGATATAGTGTATGAGAAAAAGAGAGAAGTCAAGGACAGCTCCAAGGTTTTCAGTGTGATCACATGGAAAATGACAATGTCATTAACTGAGATGGGGAAGACAGAAAATCAGAAGCTGAATTTTGGATCTGTTACATAAAACTGCCTATCAGACAGCCAAGAGGAGCTGTGTGTAAACCACTGGAGTTCAAAGGAAAGCCTAGGTGTGAAACTGATATTTAACATGGGGACTTGTCAGATGGCATTAGCCATGGCTTGGCACTGGATGTAATCAAGGAAATAAATATATTTAAAGGAAAAAGAAGTCCAAGGTCTGAACCTACAGCCCACCACTGTTAAAACACTTGGGGAGCTTCAGAAGAACTGGCAAATAAGGCAGAAAGAAAAGCCAGGGAGGTAGTGAGAAAATAGGAAAGCATGGTTCCCTGGGGGTCACATGACTAACTGTATCAAATTATCTATTCAATAGAGTGGCTTTCCCCACCCCTCTTAAGACGGGATAAATAGCCACAAGATGGTACAATGATGAGATACAGCTGGGTGGAGGGTAGGGAGGTGGGGTGATAACCCAGAGTAAATAGAGGGAGTTGTCAATGGAATCACTTGAGTAGCTGATAGAGGATAGGATCTAGTGTACAGATGCAGGGTTTCACTTTTGCCAGGAATCGTGTAAAAAAAGGAGATAGAGAATAATATATAGAAAACTGACAAGTGGGTCAGAAGATGTTGTAGCAGCTGGAGAATTTCTGTTCCAGTTGTTCATAACAGCAGAGTTTGGCATAGGAAAAATAAAACTGGAAACAACCCATATGTGTACCAGCAGGATTAGTTTTAATGTTCCTGGTCACATTCTTAGGTAGGGCAGTAGAATCTGAGTTGTTCACTTCATCATACTTTATGTGTATGTTCCATTTTTCATGTGCATGAAATAAAAAAATACATGTAATAATTATGCATGAATATTCTAGTTAGGATAGGGGACTGGAATTGAGGGGTGGTCAAAGGAGACTTCCAGTATACCTATATTATTTATTATTATTTCAATTATTTACAAATAAAATGTTGCTACATTGTTTGCATAATATTTCTGGACACCTAAGTTCTCTATGTAAATGGAATGATAAGTCATCCTCATTTTTTGGTATGCTATACATTTATATCAGAGCCTAAATATATTCATGGATGGAAAATAAATTTTACATAATCATGTGTAAGATATTATAAGTATATGAGAAACCACTGAAAGAATATGTCACAAGTGTTGCATGCAGGTGGTAGGGTTATATAGGCACTTTTCCCTTTCTATTTTCCTGGGGTTTTTTTAAATTTTAAGTATATTTTATTGATTATGCTATAACAGACATCCCATTTTTTCTCCCCTTTATCCTTCTCCGTCCTTCACCCACCCTCCCACCAAAATCCACCCCCACTTACTTCACGTCCATGGGTCACACATGTAAGTTTTTTTGGCTTCTCCATTTCCTATACTATTCTTAACCTCCCTCTGTCTATTTTGTACCTACAAATTATGCTTCTTATTCCCTGTATCTTTTCCTCCATTCTCCCCCTCCCACTTCCCGCTGATAAACCTCCATGTGATTTCCATTTCTGTGATTCTGTTCCTGTTCTGGCTGTTTGCTTAGTTTGTTTTTATTTGCTTTTTTAGGTTCAGTTGTTGAAAGTTGTAAGTTTGTTGTCATTTTACTGTTCATAGTTACAATCTTCTTTTTCTTAGATAAGTCCCTTTAACACTTCATATAATAAGGGCTTGGGGATGAAGAACCCCTTTAACTTGACCTTGTCTGGGAAGCACTTTATCTGCCCTTCCATTCTAAATGAAAGCTTTGCTGGATAGAGTAATCTTGGATGTAGATCCTCGCTTTTCATGACTTGGCATACTTCTTTCCAGCCCCTTCTTGACTGTAAGGTTTCTTTTGAGAGTCTTACAGGAATTCCTTTGTAGGTAACTGTCTCCTTTCCTTTTGCTTTTAAGATTCTCTCCTTATCTTTCATCTTGGTTAATTTAATTATGATGTGTCTTGCTGTGTTCCTCCTTGGGTCCAATTTCTTTGTGGCTCTCTGAGTTTCTTGGACTTTGTGGAAGTCTATTTCCTTCACTAGATTGGGGAAGCTCTCCAATATTTTTCCAAATAAGTTTTCAATTTCTTGCTCTTCCTCTTCTCCTTCTGGCACCCGTATGATTCGGATGTTGGAACCTTAAAGTTGTCCTAGAGGTTCCTAAGGCTCTCCTTATTTTTTTAATTCTCATGTCTTCATTCTGTTCTGGTTGAATGTTTATTTCTTCCTTCTGTTCCAAATTGTTGATTTGAGTCCCAGTTTCCTTCTCTTCACTGTTGGTTCCCCGTGTATTTTTCTTTATTTCACTTTGTACAGCCTTCACTTCTTCCTTTATTTTGTAGTTGTACTCAAATGATTTCTGTGAGCATCCTGATTACCAATATTTTGAACTCTGTACCTGATAGGTTGGCTATCTCCTTGTCACTTAGTTCTTTTTCTGGAGTTTTTGATCTGTTCTTTCATTTGGGCCATATTTCTTTGCTTCAGTGCACCTGCTATGTTGTAAGAGGTTGAGCCTTAGGTATTCAAGGGCAGGGTAACACACTTGCTCTGTTGTGGGAAAGGGGTCAGAGAGGGAACAACGTACTTGCTCAGCTTTCACCCCACTTTCAGTCACTTCCCCAGCTACCCTCAAGCGAACCACACCCTTCTGGTGCTGATTCCTGTGTGGGTGGGTTTGTGTATGTTCTAGGACCCTGTGGGTCCCTCCAACACATTGTCCTGTGACACTGAGAATTTCTTCTGCCACAACCCCCATAGGTTTTTAAAGTCAAAGACTTTGAGGCTTTATTTCCCTGTGCTGGAACACTGGGTTGTGTGGTCTGTCTCATTCCCCAGTTGTTCCTCCCAGTTTATCTGTACATAAATGTGGGACTGCCTGGTCTACCAGCTACAGCCTTGTTTCGCACCCTCTCTGCCCTGGCTGCCAGTCTCCACCCCTCCTACCAGTCTGGATGAATGTTTCTTCTTTAACTTCTTGGTTGTCAGGCTTCCATACAGACTGATTTTTTGGCAGTTCTGGTTGTTTTTTTTTGTTTTTAAATTGGTTGGTAAATTGGTCGTTGTCCTCCTTTTGGTTGTGTGAGGAAGCAAAGCCTGTCTACCTATGCCTCCATCTTGACCAGAAGTTCTGCAAACCCCTTTTTCTTTTCTTTTTTTAAAAAATATTTTTAAAAGATTTTATTTTTAGCAAGAGGGGGAGGAAGGGAGAAAGAGAGGGAGAAAAACACCAATGTGTGGTTGCCTCTTATGCACCCCCTACTGGGGACCTGGCCCATAATTCAAGCATGTGTCCTGATTGGGAACGGAAATGGAGACCCTTTGGTTTGCAGGCCAGCACTCAGTCCACTAAGCCACACCAGTCGGGGCCCCTTTCTATTTTCTTATAGCACCTTCAATATGGCAGGGGTAACAGAATGAACAATAAGCATGTACTGATTGCATAATTGGAAATAAAATTTTTGTAAGTAAAGTAAAACTGTATAATAGGAAAGTTAATACAGCTAACTAAAAACCAGAGTGCTAAGGAATGAGGATGATTTGAAAACTAAATCAAGAAACAATGATTAGCCCTAGCCAGGTAGCTCAGTTGATACACCAAGATTGCAGCTACAGGGCGGGGGCAGTGGGGGGAGATCCAGCAAAAAGGAAAAAGGACTCATGGACATGGACAACAGTGTGGTGACTGCAGGGTGAGGGGGGCAGGGTAGAGGGTGTGTGTAAGGGGAATAAATGGTGATGGAAAAAAATGCAATAATTTTTTTAAAAAATTTTAAAAAGAGAGAGAGAGAGAGAGAGAAAGAGAGAGAGAGAATGAGGGAGAAACATCGATTTGTTGTTGCACTTATTTATGCATTTATTGGCAGATTCTTGTATGTTCCCTGACTGGGGATTGAATAAAATTTTTCTAAAAAAGAAAAACTCCTAATATCTCCTGTTTTTCCATCTCTTTTTCTCAGTATACAGAACTGAATTTTGCTTTTAATTGGATTCTAATCTCTTAATAAGTGATCACTTGATTTCTTCATGATGTCATTGGCTTTGACACTCCATTTCCAGGTGTTATATACTAAATAGATGACCCTGGGTTAAATACATGACTTGAACTTCATTTACAGCATGGGGATAACTACTCCTGCCTCAGCCCCTTTTAGCTATTGGTAGGTTGCCTGCTGCTCCCCTGGAATTAGCCTTCAGCCAGCTGGTCAGCATATCAAGAGATGTCACTCCACAACCCAGCAGGACTGAAAATGGTCAGGTCTGTTCTATGTCTAAAAGTGGAGATGCTAAGCATTTATGCAACCCTATCAGGGGAAAGGCCTAAATGGAATAGACAGTGTCCTGTAGTTCAGTGGCCCCTGAACTATATGAGGTCACCTCTTTCCTAATCTTATCCCCTCACCTCCCCCTCCCATGTCTCCTTTCTGAGTGCCAGTGCTCCTGATCTCAGGTGAGAAGGTATCTTTTTTGTTCTCATGCCTTTGGATAGAATTTTTGCAATGATCAAGCATTGACATACACTGGGATCAACTCTGCTCTGAAGCCTTCTCTGCTTCATTTCCCCCAGACAGGATTTCTCTTGAGTTTCTATGGTTGGCCAAGCACTGATTCTGCTTTACTAACTTCTGAACTTGACTTCTGAGAGCCAATGTCAGAGGTCTCTTACTCCCTGCCCTCAACCCCTTTCCCAGGCACTTCCCCATGTCCCTGTTAAGTTTTCTGTAAATGCCTGTTTTCCTCTAGCATCAAATCTTACCATCTTCTTGGCGAACATTTGACAGGAGCAGCCATCCAACACTCTGGCATTTTAGGTGTTTCAATGACTTGTCATCTTTCTAACAATTTTCTTTACTACCCCTTAGCCACCTACTCCTTTAGTCTCCCCTTGACCTTCGCTGTGCTGCCTCTAAAATCACTAATTACAACTCTACAATTCTGAACTGCTTCCTATCTTTGGTATTTGAACAAATACCAAACCTGTCCTTAACCCCCATCACTAACAGTCTCTTCCTTCTCTCCATTTATCAGACCCTCCTTTCTTAACTCCTGACTTATCCAGCTGAGTTCTATGATCCATCATATCAGAAACCTACTGTAAAAGGCCCGTGTCTCTTTCTTTCATCACATATGCATGGAAATGCCTTATCCCTGAATGACCAAGTACTTACTTTCTCTGGGTCTATGTTTAGGTGATACACATAGATGGGGAAAAATTTCAATGCAGTCATGTACCTCTATAGAATTCTACTGCATCAACCAAATCTTAACATCATCCAGCAATTCTTTTTTCATTGGTCAGTCTAAATGACTATTTTAAATCTTCTCTGTTCTCCACTCAAACATCTAATCTCCACATACTCTTTTCCTTACTCTCAGTATCTGAGCTCACCACCTAATTTTAAGAAAATAAAAGCTATCAAATAGGAATTGACTCAACTTTCCCACAACACATTCATTCATTCAGTATTTATTAAACACCAGAAGAAGCCTGGTCTCTGGAACTAGTCACTTATGTTCTTATTGTAGTTTTGTCCTTTGGGTAAGTTACTTAACATCTTTGTGCTTCTGGTATATTCACTTCTAAATTGCAAGTAAGGGTAGCACTGATCTCACAGGGTTGTTACAAAGGTTCAATAAGGAAAGTACATTTGTAGCATTTGGAATGGTACCTGTCACAGAATAAGCATGCCATTAACGTTAGCCATTGCTACCACCATTATGGTAACAACCACATGGGTCAGGCACCAGATGTATACAAATCTACATTCATCTTTTCCCCGCTTCCCCTCTCATTACAATAAGAAATGTCTGTGTCTCCTCCATCTAAGGCCAATACTTCCACTCCCTTTCTTTTCACTGAGAAGATAAAAACAAAATAAATACTGTTTAACATGAGAAGACTGGGAAGGTAAAATAACTAGTCCAAGGTCAAAAGGCTATTAAAATGTATAGTTGGGTTTAGAAATCAAATCCAACTCTATAACTTCCACACATCCATTGTATTTAATGACAGAAAAGTTCTACTTAAATATCTCAGTTCCTACTACAGAAGTGATGCTCATTTTGACAAATGAGAATTTCTCCTAAAGGAAATAAGGGCTTTTACAGGCCTGAAACTTCAAGTATGTATGAAACACTAAATTATGGAGGAGGGAGTACTGAATTCTGAAGGTGGTCCAGGAAGGCTTCATAGCCTATAAGGATGCTAACAGGAATACTGTGAATAAGAAGTATGCAGAAAATTCCTGGCCGAGAGTTAACAAGGGGCAGGGAATGCCTTGATGGTGAGAAGAAGTTCAGGCTGCTACCAGCAGGAATCTCCTGGACATGACAAAATCTGTTTAATAAAAGAGAGAAATATATTAAAACTATTTGGCATGTGGGCCTGAATCAAACAGTACAGCATGAAAGTCTGGAGATCACCTGAGGACTAAAGGCAGCATCCCTTCAAGTAGGGAGTTAGAGTTCCAACAGCTGTCAAGGAATCCCAAGACTTCAAATACTGCTAAAGAGGCAATATAAAAGAACTTTAAGGAGTAACTGCGGAGGTGCAGATAAGAGATTCCACCATGTTCAGAACATCTGGAATCCCTTAAGAGACATCTGTTATCATCTGGGAATCAGAGATTAGAGCACAGGACCTCTGGTTTAGGTCAATTCAGAATAGCATTTCCATTTCTCCTCAGCAACTGTTCGTAAAACTTGGGCTTTTTATCACAGCTTTACGAAAACTCCTTATTAAGTCATTTAAAACTGTGTGGTTTCCCCACAAATTAAAGTAAATACAATGAATACATTTTAAAGTGAAGAGAAAGAGAATATGAAAAAAAAACTAGACATCCTAAACATCACAATATGCCAATAATTCTTATATACCTTGTATTTACTTCTCACACCAAAGATTAATTAGTTAATGAATTAATCAATAATGTTATCATCTCCAAACTGAAATCTGGAAGTGATATATCTTGCTCAGGAACAAACACTGCATAAAAAGGGGCTGAGATCTGACTCTAAATCAGTCTGACCTTGCCACTATACCTGTTCATATAGGGAGAGGCAGCAAAAAAAAAAAAAAAATCACAGAGTAATGTCTCTTTATAAAGCTAAATCAGGCTTATAAATAAAAGCCATCTAAAAACTGGATTTACTTTTAAAATTAGTGTGTATAATTAGAAGCATTCTCACCTAACAGGCATGTCAGAACTGATTAAGTAAAGGAAAGACAAAGGAGTGGAATTTTATACTGGAGAATGGACAGCCAAGTGGACGGGCCTGGGCGGTGGTGACCACTGCTCCCTCTCAGCAGTGTGTTTAGGATGCTCCCCAGAGTCTTCATGGTGGGCTGGGACTGACGTCCTCTCACGCTGTAGCTAGCCCTGTTGCTGTCACAGACACCAGCTACAGTGTGTCTGGGGGGTGGAGGGGACTGAGAAAGTTCGCAGGCAGCTCCCTGCAGGCTACTTTGTCCACCACCAGGTTGGGGGCACAAAAACTCTCAGAGCCAGCACTGCTGTAAGAGAAAGCCGTAGTGCTCTTGGCATGAAAAAAGCAGCACAACTTCATTCACTTTTACATGCCTGTACACTAACAAAACTATAAAACAATGGAGAAAATTAGGGGGATAGACACATTGAAATTGGATTCCATTCTAGGCCCTCTCTCCATAATAAGAGCCCACAGCTTGGTTGCCAGGAACAAACATTACTCAATAATGGATTTCATGAACTTCTTTAAAATTATTTTTTCACTCACTCCTAAAATACATCTTGTTTACAACTTAACTTTTCTAGATTAGCAAGAGATAAGATTACAAAATTGATGCAAAAAATAACACTGTGGTTTAAGAGACCTGGGCTGCAGCATATGGC
Source organism: Anoura caudifer (assembly GCA_004027475.1). Classification (NCBI taxonomy): domain Eukaryota; kingdom Metazoa; phylum Chordata; class Mammalia; order Chiroptera; family Phyllostomidae; genus Anoura; species Anoura caudifer. The sequence continues at coordinate 14,280 of PVKU01001296.1, forward strand.
ACTGGCATGAGATTCTAAAACTTACTCATTATAAAAACTGCCTTGGTCAGACCGTCCTACCAGAGACTACAGACAGAAAGCACAGCTCCTTCATTCATGCACATAACAACTTCCTTCATTCATTCATTCACCTACATGAATGCCTGAACAAAGGTGTCGTTTAATACATGTTTGGTTAATGAGTAGTATTATTTAGCAAACAACCTACAGTTGATTTTCAGAGGTTAAGCAGCAAATTTCTAGATTTAAACTAAGCTCAGTCTAACCTGAGGTAGCCAGATTCCAGGGTAACGATCAACGGTTAAGACTGGAGCTCAGGAAAATTAATGTTCCAACGCTGGATCTTAAAGCCACAACAAATGTCTCTTAAGAGCATGACTTGTACCCTGGACCCCTCTAGAGAGCAGCCTCATTTAGGATATACGTGATTACGGCCACTACCAAAAACACAGCGCAGCCAAGTAAATTTCTGTCTACGCCCTTCACAAAAACACCTCGAGCAATCCTAGAGTGGTGGCAAGGCACAGCAGCATAAGAACAAGGGAAATTACTTCTGCAATCATTGTTTTTCATTTAGCAGCTTCACAGATTTCTACTCCTGGGTCAGGTTAGATCTGTCAGGCAGAGGGGAAGACCACGGACAACACTTACCTTCAAAGAGGAAAGGACACTTACAATGCCCGTTTGCTTTTAAAGGTCCCCATACAGTTACTGTATTAAGTTCTCATTTTCGGCATTAGCTGAAAGAGTGTTCAAAGCCTTAAAAGGGTAGGGGGTGGGGGCAATGGAGGGGCCTGCAGAGGCATCCCAGCTGCCTTGAAAGCTGGAAGACGGCTGCAGTCACAGTCCATCAGTTTCATGCCTGTGGTTTCCTTTCATTCTCAGAGTCAATTTAAATTACTAATAATCAAGAAACCTACACGACAAGACTTCTATTAAAGACAACTACTAATAAAGTCAAAACTAAATATCAAATTGGATCATGGTATGGTTGGCTCCTGGGTTATAATTTAAGCTTCCATGAAGTGCAAACTAATGCATTAGAGGCACTGCTCTGAAGAACAAAATTAATTGCCTTTGTGAGTTCTCCCAACTTGCAAAACTCCTTCAGGGAAGTTACTGCTTTGTTAACAAACAGTAGCCACTTAAAATCCCAGATGCTCTTAGTATCATATACATTCTTGGTGGGACAGAGGTATGAGGAATAAATTTTTATGTAAACTTCTCAATAAACTGTGCCAACAGTTTAAAGCAGGGGCCCCCTTACTATAATCACATGAACCATAAACACAAATACATAATCTTGTTTATAATTCTGATAAAAAATAACTGACCTGATGAGTGAAATGTGGCTACCTTTTACTTTATTCTTACTTTTCCTGCTAAAATTATTATGCAAAATATACTGAGAAAGAGTAAATTCGTAGTTATCCTGCAGCCCACAGTGCTCGGTGGCATGTGGCCCTGGGCAAGTATCGCCTTCTCTAGGCCTTAGTGGAAAACTGAAAAAGATATAGCTATATAGCTATAAATTTCATGAGAGTATAAAGTTTCCTGATCACTGCTGTGTTCCCAATATTTGTTTGCTGAAAAATGAATAGAGCCCAAACCGCAGGCCAAGTCCTGACTACACGATATATAAATTATAACTCAATCCCTATAACAATACCTTGAAGGGAAATGATTATTCCCAATTCATAGATAAGAAAATGGAGTTCAAAAAGAAAGCCAACTGTTCAAGATCACACAACTACTGGGTGGAGTGGGGATGTGAACCACGTTTGTCTAATACCAAAACCTATCCTCATTCATATTTTCTTCTACTAAGAGAAAAGTAAGTATTTCTGTGAAACTGAAGTATTTTACTTTACCACACACAAGTCAAATCACTTTAGTCCATTCAACAAGGGAAGATGTATACCATTTTTAATTCCTAAAGTCTATTTTTAATGTAGGACTTTGACACCTTTACATTAATGGAATTCTGAATAGCCTAGAGGACAGAGCATTGCAGGAGCCTTTGACAGGCTCCTGGAAGTTGCCCCTTTGTCCACTCCATTTCCTCTAGCTTTTGCCACGGTACAGAGTTTATTCCCTACCATTCTAATCCATTGATGAGATGCCAAACTGTGTTGCTGGAATAGCCCTATTCCTCTAGCATGCACAGTCCAAATTTTTGCAAAGCAGCTACAAAGGCAATTTTGGAAACATACAATTCTTAGCAACTCTCCCATCTGGTTTCACACCAGCTCCTTCCTCCATAAGCCCACAGAAGTCACAGTCAGCTCCTGTTTTCTGGGAAACTAGCTGTCTTTTCATCTTGCTGGGTGTATGTTATGTCTGTCTGTCAGCAAATTGGGAAATGGCCTCCATCCTGACAGATACACTTTGTAAAGCCTTAAAAGCACATACACTAATGTGAAGAAAAAAAGGAAATTTTTCTGGTTTTGGACTCTGGCTATTTGCTCTTTACAGCTTATATGTCAAAGGAATGGGATTTCCCAGGTAGATGTACTAATGTAAAATGCATTAGTGTTAAGGTGGGGGCTCCCAATCCACCCAGGGCCAAAGGGTTAATACAAAATGACAGAATTTAATGACTGCTATTACAGTTGCCAGGCAACCAAGAGAAGGTGTGCCATAAAGGCCTAATTAATGAATGAGGTAGCAAGAGTTTCTGTTAAGTTGGTAAGCAGTTCACAGTTCACCATTGGTTGGCTTTGCCCAGATGGTAATACTCTTAAGCTTTCTTAGCTCCACTGAGCACAGCAAAATAATGTGATTATAGTTGCAGCTCTGGCTAAAGTTCTGACATCCTTTCCATACTCAGCGCAATTTCTCAAGGTAGTTGAAAAAACAGTCTTCTGCACAGATTCATATCGAGGACTGCGTGTTTACATTTGGTTCCTCACACAATCCAGACCCAGAAGAACAATGGGATGATTATTTGTTGGGTACTCTTTTGCTGCAATAACTTAAGAGTAATCAAATTTGGAGCCCAAGCTGAAGTGCCTTTGGATTTAGAAGCTTTGTTGGAAAAATGTTCTTTTTAAAGAAAAGCCCAGATGACAGTAACAAAGGACTACAATTGGAGTGCCCACTACTTGCCGAGACCTGTCCTAGTGCTTTACATTCATTATCTCTAGTTTTCACAGCCCTCTAAGGTAGAAATCACCATCTCACTTTTTAAGTTGAGACTCAAAGAAACTAAGCACCTTGCTTAGCATCACACACACTGCTAGAACGCGGCAGAGCCAGGATTCAAAACCTGTCCCAACTCCCAGGCCCACTCTCTCCACCCTACATGACACTGCCACTGTTGTGGGTGACATCATGAAGACCACTGCCCTCCAGGGAGAACTTCATGAGGTGTCAAACAAACAGCTGATACTTAATACCTATTATTTTATTTGACCTTCATCCTTATAACTGAGATTCTGCTGGTGTTATTAATTCCCATTTTAAAGAGAAGGAAAATGAAGCTCAGTTAAGTATTTATCTGGTCTCAGTATTTAATTTGTCCAAAATCACAAATTTAGTAAATGAGGAAACCAGCAATGTGAACTCAAGTTTGTGGGTTCAAAGCCTGCTCTCCTTTCACTACTGTAGCTCTGAAAGGCTGGCTATAATTTAATTTCCATTCTGGAAATGGACCATACATTCATTCCCTCCATGCCATGAGCATCATTAAATATGTGAATTTTTCTTTAAAGAGTGTACCCTCTACACCAGAATGTAACTCAAAATTACCATGTATTCAAACAGGGGGTGGTCCCTGAGAGCAGGTGTAATGAGTTGGCAAGAAGGGAAAAAAGGTTTCCTTCACCCCAACCCTCAGCTAAGTCTTGGCGAAAACAAGAGGGGTTGGGTTGGGCAGTAAGCGGGGGGTGAGTGCAGAAGAGGCAGCTGTCTCAGATGGCCTGAGCTCCAAGGGAAAATGCTCCTATTCTTTTTAAGGGAGGAAGGTCTGCGCATGCCAAGGGGCCAAAGGGGCCCCCAAATGAACAAAGATAAAAAGAAGAGGAAGAAAGATTGGTCTGAGACCAGTTAAAGTGTTCTCATTAGTGGGCCCCCAACTTCAAAAGTAATCAAAGTAGAGGACCCAGCTCAGTCTAGCAAAAGATCAGAAGAATTGCCCCTTCCGCCTTTCTCTCACCAAAGTACAGTCTTTGTACTAGGCCCAGCAACTACTGCAGACAAACGTTTGCTTTTCTTACTATCAGGGATATTTAAAATATCAAACTCTTTTCAGACTTATCTTGGCAGAGTTAACTTTATCATTTTTTAATGGTTTGGTCCATGATTGTTTACAACTGACTCTTGCTTACCTATGACAAGTTTTAAAATCCAAGACTGGCTTCCCGCTGCCACCCAGTATACGTGTGGGCTTCCTCAGTCCTGCTGTTTGTGAATGTACACTTGGGGAAGACAAACAGTATTAGTTTAAGCAAAATGGAAATAGAAGACAATCAGTCACCTTTGCCTAATAGAAACAGCATGCATGCATGCATTCATTCCTTCACGATATATCCCATGAGCATTTAAAAAGGCAAAATGCTAGTGATTTAAGTACAAAAAGAGGACTTTTAGATTATAAGCCTTCAAGACTGAGATTACAAGCAGCACTCTTTCCAAGTATATAAGTCACTTGAAAGAACTGTCTTCTGCCTTAAACTGCCAGCTCACTCACTCGCTCAGTGACTCTCCACCTCAACTCTTCCCCTCCCTCAGCACCCTAATGCAGGTCCCACAGCTTCCCTCCTGGCCTATGACAAGTTCCTCCACCATGAAGCCAAAATGACTTCCTAACACACAAATCTGATGCCACACCCATAAGGTTCTCCAGGTCACACTTCATTGACATTGACTTCAGGTCCCAAAACCACACATAGCACGTGAGGTCCTTGCTCTCTGGTCACTGAATTACTTGCCACTCTGCAGCAGCACTATGCTCCCTTGGTTTGGGGCCTCTGCCTGACCTATACAATCTGCCTATAATGCTCTTTCTAATCCCTACTCTTACCCCAATTCCCCACCTACCTGGGAAACATTCTCACTGACCCTTTAATTCTCATCTCACTTCACCAAGTTAAGTGACCTACCTCCCAGGGCTTTGCTAATTTGTACCCTATGACATTGAAATTCTTAGCTTGACCATCTCCCACAAAAACACCTCATGTCTGCATTGCCAGATTCATACAGAATGCAGTAAATGTTTATTGAACAAACGTTTATTGAACCAATGAATGTACTATAATTAACTATAGTATATATAACTATAACATACTACTTATTATCTATAACATATTATTCCAGTATGATCTTTGCTTACTTCCTGGATTGTTAAAAAAGAAAATTCCAATTTTTCCTTTCTTCCTTCATTATTTCTCAAAAGCATTGAACTAGTCTAACCTTTGTAGTCTTAGCAGTTTGTGCTCACTCCCACTTTTAAAGCCAATTGAGTAGCTCCAATTAACCAGCATTTCTCATCCTAACCCCTAGAGTTGGAAATTAAAGAGCCACAATATAAAATAAGCACCACTCATCAGAGGAGATTGAAGAGAGGGAGGATCCAGGAGGTCACACATGTGGAACACTTAATCAACTTCTAAAACCACATACACCTAAACTTTCCTAATGAGATTTTAGTAAGAACTTTATCCTTTAGTGGTACTGAAAAAAACACACTGAATTCTCAGCACTGGCTCCAGGCCAGATGTGTCCTAAACTTTGGCACTGAGAGTTAACCACCTGGAGTGAGGGGGAGGAGGAGGGAAGAGAGGGGAAGAGAAGAGAGAAAGGGAAGAGAAGACAGAGGAGCATAAAATTGCAAAATTATTCACTGAGCAAACTTCAGAAGAAAAGCCTGGTTGATTTAAACGGAAAGCTAGGATGCAGACGGGAGGTGGCAGCATGGACTTGAGGTCTGAGCATCAAATGCCTGGCCAGGCCTCCCTAGCCTTTTCTTCAAGGCTGTGCTCCAGAAGCTGGACCATAACTTCCCTGAACACACAGGTCTGTCCTCTAAAAGAGAAAGGAGCAAATCACTTTTCCTAAAATTTTATTATTCCTCTAAGAATAAAAAGACATAAGATGATTAGCAATTCCTAAAAGAAAAAAAGCTGTAAAAAATACAAATTATCATCAAGTGCCATGACAGCTAATATAAAGTTGTCAAAATTTGAACTTATTTTTTAAATTTTGACTAATATTCTAAATTGGCTTTACTGTATACCATTTCAATCTGGCTCAAAAGCATCTTCAGGGAAAATTTTTAGTCAGGAGATATTCAAAGGCAACTCTTACCTACTCTTAAAAATCTGTTTCAGTGAGCTCTAAGTTTATAGTGAAACACTCCTGCAACTGCAATGCATTCAGAGGTAACGCACCAGTTGTGCCCCAAGCCACACTAACTGCTAAAGTTTTGGATATAGCTAAAAATTAGGAAGTTGAATATGAAACTCTCTCATGACCCTCAATATATTTTTGCTCAAAAAATTTTGGTATCAGTAGCATAATTGTGAGTTAAGTGCTAAAATTCAGCAATATTCAGAGACATAATTTATAAAGACTTTAATACACTTAAAAGCTGAATGGCTAGGGTCTTTGATGTAACTGAATGCTTTGCAAACCAACTTGAGACAAGTTTCCTTCTCTCCAGGAAAGAAGGCAAAGGCAGCTGCTCATGACTACAGGTTCTACAGTGTGATTTGGAAGCATTTTAGCATCGCACTCCTCATAATTCAAACCCTGGTTTGTGTCTGTCTTTATAGGTCATTGTTGGCCAGATGGAAAATATTAAGGAAAAGATATTGCAACTAAAGCAGCAGGCTGTGGTACACAGTTGCAGCCCCAGTTAACCATAAGCAGATCTGCAGGCGGGCTCTGCTCAGCGACAAACAGAGGCCTGGCGCATCCTCTCTCTGCCCGGCAGCAGGAGGCCCCAGGCCAGCTGAGAGCAGCCACTGTGTCCAGACTGTGTGAGCCTCACTGCTCGGATGCTTCCAGAGAAAGAGGGGGAATCGATGGGCTCCTTTGTAAACAACTTCTTGTGCTTTCAGGCTGTGACTGACTTCAAAGGCTGCATAACTTAATCCTGTCACAAATTATGTCATGGAAATCTGGAGGCAGTATTCTCCCTGAGCAAATACCTATGTGGTCACTCATAAGCCAGATTCTAACAGGTAAACAGCCACTGACAAAAGAATAACAAATGCAGCTTTTAGCAAGGAAGAAACACTGCACGGCCAAATATGTCCATCTCCATTAACGGGGCCTGATTCTCAGACTGACCCACCCTCAAATATCTGTTGAATAAAAAGTTTTAATTGCTAATAATGACTAAGTTTTACTGAAGGTTTAGTCTGCAACAAATATTCTTCTGAATACTTTATGTGTATTAAATACCTGGAAAAAGTCATTTTTACCAAGAAAACTCTCACTTAGAAATGGTGTAAGGTAGGTTTTATCATTATTCCTTTTATACAAAGGCCTAAGATAATTCAGTGATAACTTGCCTGAGATTTAATCCAAGTCTGACTACAAATTCGGATGCTTCCACCAGTCCACGCTGCTTCTGCATACATCACTTGAACAAACTTTCGCCATTCCAAGAACAACTATTTCCAAATGCGCTAGACCATGAAGCCCTTGAGGACAGAGATAGGAATTTATTCACAGCTGAATCCCCAGCACCCTGCAAAGAGCATGAAAGAGTGAAAATGAATGAAGAGAGTAGAAGGAAGAGCCTCAGGTTTTTACCAGTTGTCCATATGCAAGTATCCATGAGAGGCAGTGTTGAATTAGTGTCCAAGCATCGCAGGAGAGAACAGAATACTCAGGTGGTTCATGATAACTGCAAAAAAAATTAGTGCCTAAAATAATGATCTTGAATATGGATTTTTAACCTAGAATCCAGAGACCACACAAGGGGTTCTGTGAAAACTGTTAATGTCTGTAAAACATAATAACATCCAAAAAAATTTTGGTGATAGTTCCTGGAGCTTACTGCAGATTTTCAAAAGATTCCCCTCACCCAAAAAAGTTAGCCACATGAGGTAATAAAAATAAAGAAGGTTCTCTCGGAGAGCAGAGTGGGAAAGACCAGGGACTCTGGTGGTTGAGGGCTTGTGTTCAAGTCATGCTCTCTGAGCAGCGCTGAACCTTGGTCGGTCACTCTCACTCTGAAGTTCAGGGTCATCTGTAATGGACACAGCTGTCACAAGAACTAAAGGGGATGAAAAATGTATTAGTAAGCATTAGGCATGGTACCTTCCCTCTACCTGGCTGCACACCGTGTGTAGAGTACACAATGATGAAAAATGAGCAGGAGATGGTACAGACCACTGACAGAAGTATAATGAGAGTAACCACTGCTGATATTTTCCCTGAAGCTGTTTTCTTATTTAATCATCTAAGTAAAAAAACCCAAAACTGTCCCTTTTCCCCAGTGTTTACTACAGGAGACTCATTTTTATCAAGTAAAACGTTAATATCTATACTTTAAACTAGATTTTCTGAAGTAAAAGGAATTGAATTGTATCCTCATATGCAGAGCAAAACAAAAGAAATTCTAAAATGCTTATGACACCTGCTGAAAAAAGGAAACATGGATTCTGTCTCAAAATTAATCCACCTATACAGAGAAAAGCACTGTTCAGATGTTCCCAGATGTCTCCTTTGAAGGTGTCTCCTTTGACATCATAATTACAAAATGGTGCAAGGGCCACAAGATCACAAACAGATGAACACTCGAAGAAGAGCAAACATCAAAAACAATCTTTTCTTGCTAAAGACATTACATGATAGGAAAATACCTTCAGAAAACAAAGATTGTAAGTCAGAGTGAAAGTAATAAAAAAATCAGTATTTAATTTTTTATCATAATACTTTAAATCTGAACCCCCAAAAACAGGAAAAAAACATTTAGGTATAAATCTAACAAAATATATGTGGGAGTTGTATGCTGAAAATCACAAAACACCAAAGAAAGAAATTAAAGAAGACATAAATAGAGAGATGTACTGTGTTCATTGATTGAAAGACTCAAATATTGTTAAAATGTCAACTATCAACAAGGTGATTTATATTTTCAATAAAATATTAATCCAAATCTCAGAAGCATTTGTAGATATCAAAAGCCAAGGACATAAAAGAGGAAAATTTATGTACTCAGGCAAAAGAAGTAGAATAACAAACACAATTCTGAGAAACAACATAGCTGGAAGACTCATACCATCTGATAAGAACTTCCTATAAAGCTATAGTGATCGGGACAGTATGGTGTCAACAGATACATAGACCAATGGCAGGACGGAGTTCAGAAACAGACCCACAAAAAAACAGTGAATTTTTGACAAAGGTGCAAAGAAAATTCAATAGAAAAAAGATGGACTTTTCCACAAATTGTGCTAGAACTAGATGCCCATGTGCAAAAAATAAAAAATCTCAATCTATACCTCATACCTTAAAAAATATTAACACAAAATGGACCACAGACCTAAATGTAAAACATAAAACCATAGAACTTCCAAAAGAAAACATAGGAGAAAATATCTGTGGCCTTGAGGTAGGCAAAGAGTTCCTAGATAAGATACTGAATGCATGATCCATAAAAGAAAAGATGAAGATGTGTCAGATTTAATCAAACTGAAATATTTTGCTATGTGAAATACCACTAATAAGAAGATGAATAGACTAAGATGCAGACTGGGAGAAAATACCTGCAAATCACGTATCTGACAAAAGATTTATATCAAGAATACTTGAAGAACTCTTAAAACTCGACAATAAGGAAACAAACCAATTTTTTAAATGGGCAAAAGATCTGAACAGACAGTTTAGCAATGACAACACACAGATGGTAAATAAGCACATGAATAGATGGTCAAAACCCCTAGTGATTAGGAAATACATATTAAAATTATAATAGATCCCAATAACACCTAACAGAAGAGCTAAAATAAGAAAATAGCGACAATACTAAATGCTGGTGAAGATGTGGAGCAACTGGAACTCTCCAACTGTAATGGGGGGATACACAACCCTGGGAATCAGGAGGGGCTTAAGCTGCTCATGCGTGACCAGAGACTTTACCCACTTGCTAAACTCGGTGGCTGGAAGAGGGGCAAAGGCAAGTATGGACAACACTAGCCCTCATTGGTTGGAAAGCTGGACACTCCCACTGGCTTTCTGCGTGCATGGGATTCTGAGGGAGGACTTTGGAAACCGAGTGTGCCAGAAACCAGAAGGTAGGTTGGTTCTTTCCCATTCCCCAGTGGGGAGCATGTCAACAGTCACCAGCAGGCCTGCCAACAGTGGCCACTATGGGTCTGTGAGCCTCAGAGGCCTGGGGGCTCAGACTCCGAAAGATGCCTGAAGCTGGACAGTGACTGGAGACCAGCTAAGCCACCTATGTTTATGATACTCTGGTGTAGGAAAAGAGGTTCCTGATGCAATCTTGAACTGAGCTGGCAGAGGGTAACAAGGTGACTTTTCTTTGGGTATTTTAGAGGGAACAGGCTTTGAGGCAGAAACACTGGTATTTCCAAAGACCTTGGTGGTAAGTCAGTACTGTGAACAGATTTTTGTTCTTGTGTTATTTTCAGTTCTTGAACCTATGCAATAGTGTAATGACAAATATAAATAGCTATTTTTGATGTTATACTCTAAGTTTTCCTTTTCCCTTACTTTTGTTATCCACATATTTGAAGCAGATTATTGCCATTAAGTAAAAGATTCCTTTCTTTTCCACCAAATTCTGTCTTTGGAAATTTGCTTGGTAGGTGGTGAATGGTACCCCTCTACCCCTCATTGGATTCAGTAACAATACACTGCTGGTAGAAATGCAAAAATGACATTTGGGAAATGGTTTGGCAGTTTTGTGTAAAATTGAACATATACTCAGCATATAACCCAGCGATACCCCTCCTACTATTTACCCAAGAGAAACAAAAACTTGTGTTCATACAAAAACCTGTATACAAATATTTACAACTGCTTTATTCATAATCACAAAAACTGGAAACAACCCAACTGTCCTTTAATGGTAAATGGATAAACTGTGGTTACAGCCATACAATGGAACACCTACTCAACAATAAAAAGAAATGAATCACTGATACACACAACATGGATGAATCTCAAATGCACCGGGCTATAAGAAGCCAATCCTCAAAAAGAGACATGTCATATAGTTACATTTTATGCAATTTTCAAAAAGGCAAAAATGGAGGAATAGCGAAAAGATCACAGTCATTGCTAGGGTTTGGGAATAGAAGGGTTTGACTACAAAGGGGCAGAACAAGGGAATTTGGGGGAGTAACAAAAGTGTGTGTGTCTTGCTGTGGTCATAAATTCAGGGCTCTCTGCATTTGTCAAAACTCATACAACTGTACACTGCCAAGAGTGAGTGCATTTTACTGTATGTAAGTTTCAAATAGAATTAGAAAGTTAGAGTATCACTTAATTTGGAAGAAGAAATAGATTTAAACTTTTCTAATACAATTATTTGATTGAATTTGTTTAGGAATGCACAATCTGGAATCAGAAGAATCATGCCACTTCTTAGTTGTATCACTTTAGGCAAGCTACTTATTATCTCCAAGTCTGTTTCTTCATCTGTACAATGGAAACCATACTGCCCTCTCATAAGATTATTATGAGGATTAAATGAGAGAAGGCATGGAAAGCCCTCAGCAAATTGTAAGCATTTAATAAATCTGAGTTGTTATTAAACTTTTATGTGTATTTTAACAAGTTCTTTTTTAGGTTATGAAAATACAGGATGTTACATTCACCCAGAATGACTATAAGATTATAATATAACCCTGAAACCAATAGATGTCAACTATTCAGAAGTTTAAAATATACAAATGACTAATCATTTACAATCATTTAATATCCTATGCTTTCTTTAGCAGGGTTCAGTATTCAACTGATTGTTTAATTATGTCTACCTTCAGACGAAAGACCACGTGAAATGGGAATGTGTGTCCCGTATATCACTGCATCCCCAGAGCCTCTACCTACCCAATAAATGTCTCTTTAACTTAAGTCAGATGAAGCCAAAAGTATGGGATGAGGGCAGCAAAAAAGAGTGGGAGGAATATGGATTTTAGAGTCAGACAGAACTAGGTTCCAATATATTAATATGTTAATAACTAATATTTTATTAGTTAATAACTATTCTTCAAAGCTGTCTTTCCTCTTCTATAAAATGAAGATAATTTTTCCCTTGCAGGGCTGTTGTGAAGACTGAATGAAGTAATATACATGAACATACCAAGCACTCAGCTCCTTAAACATGACGGGCTTTTACTATGGCAAATTTCTGTCTTATTTTCTTACATTAGCGATTCCCAAGAGAAAGCTTGGGAACAAAGTTTGGGAAAAAATTTTTAAAAAGCCATATTAGATTACTACAAAGTAATGTCATATGTTATTAATTGATCCTCATAACAATCCTTTGAAAGACTTATTATTGTCCTCATTATAGAGATGGGGAAAATAAGTCCAGAAAAGTTAGGATATGCTCATGGTGATGTAGCTGGAAAAACAAAAGCTGGGACTTGAATCTTCTGAGCTTATACTCTGGGCTCTTTTCCCCTAACAGAATTAGGAACAAATCAAAGGACACATCCATCTCAAGGGCTCGGTGACCTTTCTCAATATTAACTAGTTAATGAAAATTAAAATATTCCAATTTCTACTATGACCATTTCTAGACACTCTAAACCTGTTCAACCAAGAAGGAATGAGTCATTACCATTCACAGCTCCCTATTTGCTGACTTGCAAATGTTATCCTCACACAACACTTTGAAGTAAGTCCTTATATCTGAATTTCAGAGATTAGAAAATCCTTAGTTTCAAGAGGTTAGGTATCTTAACAAAGACCATAAGCTAGCACTGGGGAGCTAGGAAGCAAACCCAAACTTGCCCTGACTTCAAAGTTCCTGTCCTTACTGTACCACAGGGCTCACTTTCAGCAACCTTATGATGCTCTGGTAATTTTTAAATTCCCAGTCAAAAAAGCCAGCTTCGTGATTTCCTCACATCACCCTCACTGCATACACATTACTCAGTATTCCCCTGAACTTCTAGAAATTATCCTTTCAAAATAGTATGTATTGGGATATTATTTCCTTTTAAGATATTATTATCAACCAAGAATCCTAAATTCCCAAAACAACATCTACCTTCCAGAAATATCACTGAAGACAGATTAAATCTTCTCTACAAATGTACCCATAGCTGGACATGAAGTTCTGTTGAGAAGTAAAATTCCTTATAGTAACTATATATACCAATAGCAATTTTATCTTTATTGAGGCTAAAGGTACTTGTAAATGAAAAGGAGATCTTCATTCAGTAAGTGTTGTATTTGAGAGCAGATGACCTGTAAGAGCTTTCTTGTGAGCTTGGAAAGGATAACATTATCACTTCCATTTTACAGAAGAAAAACTCAGCATCCTATCTGAAGTCACACAGCCCATGAGTCTCTGAGAGGGGTCTAGATCAAAGGTCTTCCCTCTCCTAATCCAGTGGTTCTTCTCTTACTACATCAGAATTCCAGGCCAGGTCATGCTACGATGTTGCAAAGAAAAAGTCCTTTGCCCTCTTAGTTCCCCCAGGGAGACCTGTCAGGGAAAAAAAAGATAACAGCATACAGCCATTGTCCCTACCTAATTTAAAGAATAAATGAGGTTTCATAGTTACTGTTCTATCTAAGTGAAATAAGCCAGTCAGAGAAAGACAAATACCACATGATTTCACTCACATGTGGACTCTAATGAACAAACTGAACTAACAAGCAAAACAGAGACAGACTCGGAGATAGCAGGCTGACAGCTCTCGGGGGCAGGGGGTTAGGGAGTAGAGGGATTGAGCAGGACTCATGGACATGGACAATGGTGTGGTGACTGTGGGGGAGAGGGGGACATAAAGGGGGATAAATGGTAATGGAAAAACACAATGAAAAATAAATTAAAAATAAATAAAGGTGACAAAAATGCTAAAAGTCAACTGCAACTTAAAAAAAAATTAAATACTACCATGCACTAACAAGACTGCACCAAAACTTTTATAATCCCTCTGATCATGCACCTCAAACACATTCACGGGAATAAGGAAAGATTCGTCTGAAAAACATAAATTACAGCAATAAAGCTTTAATGAGCTCACTGGAATTTAATAAGATGATTTGAATAAAAGTTTAAAATCCACAGATTATTTGAATCTTAAGGGACAGTGACAACTGTCTGTCTAGTCCCACTTCTCCATTTTGGAGATAAGGATGATACAGGTCAGCTAGCACATCCAATGTTGCCTGGATTATTCATGGTATATGCAGAACTTGAACCCACGTCCTAAAACTAATCTTTCCTATAAACTATACTGCTGTCAATGAAGATTACCTTAATTAACTACTGATGCTGTTAGGTTATTGATCTTAAAATTATAGAATGCTAATGTAATTTGTTCAACATTTCTAAGATAAGCAAAAATTTCACTAAAGCCAATGAGGTGAGCTAAGGGAGTATAGTAGTTAACCCTGCTTTGGTTAGAATTATTATTTCAGTAGATTAGAATTACTGTTGGCATCTAATATGGAAAACATTTTAAAATCTTCTAATTTAACCTTAAACTGAACTCCTGAAAGGGCAGCTCACTACATAATTGAGTAGTTCAAATTAAATTTACTTAAGAAAACCAAGGTGTGTTTGGAAAAAACAAAAGCAGCAAAGATTTTTGTATCTATACCTTAACTTTAAAAAATATTATTACACGACAATAGGACTCTCCTTGTCCCACCTCCAAGAAGAAAGTTCAGCCCTAACCAGTGTGGTGCAGTTGGTTAGGCATCTTCCCACAAAGTGAAAGGTCACTGGTTCTATTCCCAGTCAGGGTACATGGCTGCATTGTGGGTTCAGTCCTGGTTGGGGTGCATATGAGAGGCAACTGGTTGATCTTTCCCTCTACCTTGATGTTTCTCTCTCTCTCCTTCTCCCTACCTTCCCCTCTCTCTGAAAATAAAAAATAAAATCTTATTTTAAAAAAAGGAAGTTCAAACTTCATGCTCTTCAGGGTACTTAACAGCCATCAGCATCACTTCAAATGGGGGCAGACAATGGATTGTTATGAATCATGAGCAACTCATATCCTTTTATAAAAATCTTTATTGTATTTCCATTACCACTTATTCCCCTTATATCCTCCCTTCCCCCAGCAATCTCCACCCTGTTGTCCATGACCATGAGTCCTTTTTTTCTTTTTGCTCAATCCCTCCACCCCTAACCTCCCCACAACACAGGAGCTATCTCCTTGCTCTCCATCTATGAGTCTGTCCCCATTTTCCTTGTTAGTTCAGTTTGTTCATTGGATTCCACATATGAGTGAAAACATATGGCATTTGTGTTTCTCTGACTGCCTTATTTCACTCAGCATAATGTTCTCCAAGTCCACCTATACTGTCGCAAAGGGTAAAATATTCTTTTTTTGCAGCCAAGTAGTATTCCATTGTGTAAATGTCCCATAGTTGTTTTATCCACTCATCTACTGCCAGACACTTGGGCTGCTTCCATATCTTGGCAACTGAACAAAGGGGTGCTTATGTTCTTTCAAATTAGTATTTTGGGTTCCTTCAGAAATATTCTGAGAAGTGGGATAGCTGGGTCAAAAGGCAGATCCATTTTTAAAATTTTTTAGGTTTCTCCATACTGCTTTTCACAGTGGCTGCACCAGTCTGCATTCCCACCAACAGTGCAAAAGGGCTCCCCTTTCTCCATATCCCTGCCAGCACTTGTTGTCTGTTAATATATTGATGATAGACATTCTGACAGGTGTGAGATGGTACCTCATTTTGGTTTTAATTTACATTTCTCTGACGATTAGTGACATTGAGCATTTTTTCATATGTCTATTGACCATTTTTATGTCATCCTGGATAAGTGTCTATTTAGGTCCTTTGCTCATTTTTTAATTGGGTTGTTTTTTTGGTGTTGAGTTTTATAAGCACTTTATAAATCTTGGATATTAACTCCTTATCAGATGTATCAGTGAATATGTTCTCCCATTCTGTGGGTTGTCTTTTGTTGATGGTTTCTCTTGCTACACAAAAATTTTTTAGTTTGCTACAATCCCATTTGTTTATTTTTTTCTTTTGTTTCCCTTGCCTGGGGAAATATATCCAATGAAAAACTGCTATGAGGAATGTCCCAAATTTTGCTGCCTATGTTTCTTCTAGAATTTTTATGGTTTCAGGTCTAACACTTAAGTCTTTGATCCATTTTGAATTTATTCTCATGTGTAGTGTAAGAAGGTGGTCTAGTTTCATTTTTCTGCACATATCTGTCCAATTTTCCCAATATCATTTTTTGAATAAACTATCTTTAGACCATTGTATGTGCTTGCTTCCCCTGTCAAATATTGAGTATATAGGTGTGGATTTATTTCTGGGTGCTCTATTTTGTTCCATTGATCTATGTGTGTTTTTATGCCAGTACCATGCTGTTTTGATTACTATGGCCTTATAGTATAGCTTTATATTAAGTAGTGTGATTCCTCCAACTTCGTTCTTTCTCAGGATTGCTGTTGCTATGCAGGGCCTTTGGTGGTTCCATATAAATTTTTGAAATATTTGTTCTAACTCTGTGAAATATGTAATTGGAATCTTGACAGGAATTTCATTAATCTATAGATTGCTTTGGGTAGGACAGACATTTTAATAATATTAATTCTTCCTATCCATGAATATGGTATGTGCTTCCACTTATTTGTATCTTCTTCAGTTTCTTCAGTGTCTTATAATTTTCTGAGTATAGGCTTTTGGTTAGGTTTACTCCTAGGTATTTTATTCTTTTTGAAGCAATTGTAAATGAGATTGTTTTCTTGACTTCCCTTTGTTAGTTCGTTATTGGCCTATAAAAATGCAACTCATTTCTGAATATTAATTTTGTATCCTGCTGCTTTGCTGAATTGATTTATCAGTTCTACTAGTTTTTTTGGTGGAATCTTTGGGGTTCTTCATGTACAGAATCATGTCATCTGGCAATAATGACAGTTTTACCACTTCCTTTCCAACATGGATGCCTTTTATTTCCTCTTCATGTCTGATCACTGTGGCTAGGACTTCCAGTACCATGTTGAATAAGAGAGGTGAAAGCAGACATCTTTGTCTGGTTCCCAATCTTACGAGAAATGCTTATAGTTTTTGCCCACTGAGTACAATGCTGGCAGTGGGTTTGTCATACGTGGCCTTTATTATGTTTAGGTATGTTCCCTCTATTACCACTTTGCTGAGAGTTCTGATCATAAATGGGTGATTAATTTTATCAAATGCTTTTTCTTCTGCATCTACAGATATAATCATGTAGTTTTATCCTTCATTATGTTTATGTGGTGAATCACATTTATTGACTTGCAAATGTTCCACCACCCTTGCATTCCTGGAATAAATCCCACTTGATCATGGTGTATGATCTTTTTGATGCATTGCTGTATTCAGTTTGATAATGTTCTGTTGAGGATTTTAGCATCTATGTTCATCAAGAATATCGGTCTATAATTTTCTTTCTTTGTTGTGTCATTATCTGGTTTTGGAATTAGGATAATGCTGGCCTCGTAAAATGATTTTGGGAGCTTTCCCTGCTCTTGAATTTTATGAAATAGTCTGAGGAGAGGTGTTAGTTTTTCTCAGAATGTTTGGTAAAATTCACCTGTGAAGCGATCCGGTCCAGGGCTTTTGTTTGTTAGAAGTTTTTTTATTACTGCTTCAATTTCACTAGGTATAATCTGTCTCTCAAATTTTCTGATTCTTCCTGATTTAGTTTTGTAAGATTGCATGTTTCTAGGAATTTATCCATTTTGTACAGGTTGTCCAGTTTGTTGGCATGTAGTTGTTCATAATATTTTCTTACAATCCTTTGTATTTCTTTGGTGTCAGTTGTAATTTCTCCTCTTTCATTTCTGATTTTATTTAATTGGGTCTTTTCTCTTTTTTTTTTTTGATGAATCTGGTTAAAGGTTTGTCAGTCTTCTTTATTTTTTAAACAACCAGCTTTCAAATTCACTGATTTTTGTATCATTTTTTAGACTCTACTTTATTTATTCCTGTTTTGATCTTTATTATTGCCTTCCTTCTAGTGACTTTGGGCAACTCCTATCCTTTGAAAATACTTTGAAAACAATACTCTTATGGACAGAGACTTGACGTGGGGTGGGGAACACACAATACAGTGTTCAGATTATGTGTTATAGAATTGTACACCTGAAATCTATATAATAATGTTAACTGGTATTATCTCAAAAAGTTCAATAGAAATGAAAAAATAAATAAACACACAAACAAATACACATAAAACAAATACACCTGAATTCCAAGTACAGAAATGGTCTGCCTTTGCAGTCATTGAAGTTTTGCCATTTACAATTTAAGCGCTTATGCAACCATAAACAAAGAAACAAAACAAAACTCCACAAATATCGGTCTGGGAAACTCATGTGAGAAAATACTTCCAAAGGTCATTAAAAGAGCTCCCCAGTTTAACACTCTTAGTTGAGGAAGCCTCCTAAAAGAACAAGAAATTGAAATAAGAAGAATGATATCCAGAATGTAAAGCACTGAACGTATTAACATCTATCAGGGGACTCGTTACCAGTATTTGTTAAAGAGGATTTTAAGCTTAATAGCTAAAATGAAATTAAATCTAAAACATATTTAAACTAATTTATATGTTTGTTACACTCACATGACCTAAAAAATAGTCATACTTACAACCCTAAATGATTGTTTGCTGATTCTCCTTATACAAAGCAAAAACCTGAAGATAAATAATCATCACAACACTGCACATTGCTGACATCTGGGCCAGATTACATCAAACACCGCCTTCCTGTTCAACACAGCACAAGAGAATAAAATTTTTTTTTCCCAATTTAAACCTGTCCCTAGAGCCATAAAGAATGAAAAACTGCCGAGTCAACAGCTTCTGGGTTTGTGCATGTGTGTGTGTGTGTGTGTGTATGCATGTGGGGGGGGGTGATGTTGTTGTTTGCTTGCTCGCTTTTCATTTTTACTTCATGCATTTTCAATGCACTTATGTACTTTTCTCTTCCCCCTTATTATTCATTGGCTATGCAATGCCCTGAAAACTTGCAATCCAAATTATCAATGGAACAAGCTTCATATTCTAAAGTGCCAAAAGAATTGGCTACTGGGACAGAAACCATTTGAAGGACACCAGCAATTTTGTTAAGGCTATTATTTTATAGTTAAATGCCATTCAGAGCAACTTCAAGTAGACTTTTCTACTATCAAAGAGAGTAATTCACTGGGTTGCCTGGGATTTGGCTGGCAGGCAATCCTAATATTTATGGGGGGACAACCTTTACCTTTGGTTAGCAAATACTACATAGAGCTTGAAATTGACCAAAGTATGGAAAGTAAATACCATGGAAAAGACTTAATTTGGATTTGCTGTGGCAACTACTCGAATGATGGAACCTGTACTACTTTGTTATAACACGTTCATGGATATGGCTTGTGCACAGATACGTGTAAGAGAAGCTAAAAGCATTCAGTGTGGCTTTTAGCTAGACTATAACATTCCCACTTTCAACCAATCTAGAAATGTTTTCAAAAATAAAATCTGAAGAATATAGCCAGATGTCCTCCATAATCTCAAGAAATCTGTTCAACTACTTTGATTTCTGGATTGCTTTTTATTAGCAAAAGGTAGGAAAAGAAGGATTTGTGGAGTTTTCAGAGCTGACTTAGAAGTTTCAAATAATTACCTTGTAGACACTGGAGCAGGAAGTGCAGTTAAGGGAGTTAGGAGAGGAGGGAGAGAAAATAACAAGCAAATGTGGGCTTTCTTCCTAAGCTTCAGGAATCCTTATTTTCTTATTAAAAATACATTTTAAAGCATTTATCTTTCCCAAGCTCTACAACTAATTTCCTACTCTGAATAAAGATAATCTTCAGATATAATAAAACTAAGGGAGAAAGTAGACTTTAAAGCATCTTGGAGTAACAAATTGAAAAATGTGATAACCCACGGAAAAATCTGTCCGACTTAGATATGACTTGTAGCTGAAAGTTATCTTGGGTTCCAGGTCCCACTCTTCTGAGATGATGAACTCATAGTATCTTTTAATGAGAGGCTCCTATCTGCCTTTGATGTGTGAAAGACACTCCCAGCTGGAGGAGAGTACAAGAAAGATCTAAAATATTTGCTTCAGCTGCAAAGAGCTGTTAATAAAAGTTTAGAAAATGAAGTAGCATTAGAGGGCAAATCTTTAGAGAAGAGATGACATACTCTCATCTTGTGAACTCTTAGGAAAAAAATATTTCAGTAAAATAAAATCTGATAAATAATCTTCCCTCCTCTACACACCAGAGTTCTTCACCCTCCTCCACCTGGTCCAGAGCACACTGTTATAATCTCCAGTTATACAGGAGACAGAAAAGGCATTTCTATGATTCACTATTCACGTAGAACAACAAGGGTGAGATGCATAATAAACATAGAAGTTATGAAATCAAACGATTCATCATCTCAAATTTTAGAATTAATTCTTGTAAAGCAAACTTTAAATGTGTTTAAGTATGGAAACACTTACAGTGAAATCCTGTGTGAAAGGGAACTCAACACAAGTTCAAAGAATTCTCCATAATTTTCTGTACTACTTAATGTTCTGAGATTACTATCATCTTCCTAGTTGTCAAAAAACAAGCAAAAATAGAACCCGGCTTTCTTAGTCACCTATTTCTGTAGCTAAATATATTTTCTAACAATCTAATCTAATCTTAGTACAGTGCATTGGTATAGAAAACAATCATTAAACAATTTCCAGAGGCTATTCAAGACTCTCTGTTTAGAGTCCGAGACTTCAATCCCTCTTAGCTGGTCTGTGGAGTAACTACACTCCCTGAAAGAGCAGGGAGAGTTGTAGAGGCAGCAAATTTACAAGACCTCTCATGATAGAGGGTAAGAGCCCATGGTGAAAATAATAAGTCCTTTCTGGGGAAAAAAAAATTCTTGTTGCTAACTCCTAAATTAGGTGTTTTATATAACATTTTTACCTGTATGTTAACAACTTACAAAATGGGTCTCACCTTTATTTTACAGATGTGTGAAGTGAAGATCGGAAAAGCCAAGTGTTGTGATTTATTACACGGTTAATAAGTCATAACTTGAATCTAGTTCCGACTATATCTAAAAGATTTGCTTTAGAACTTTAGGTATTTAAACCTGAGAGCATCATATACCTTCTGTTGGAGGAATAAATTCTCTAAGGGTGTTGAGAAAGGAAAATTAATTGACTGTGTATAAACAGGCAAATATTGGGACTGAAAAATAAGTTATCTCACCAATCATATTCATTCAACAAATACTTATAGAGCACCTACCACAGATGAGATACTCTCCCTTAATTACAGCTCAGCTCTTGTAAAGTCTCCAGGAAATTATATAATTTCTCTTTCCAGAGTTTCCATATCCCTAGGCCTATGTGCCACTGATTCCTAGGCCAATGTGATACTCCTTTTTTCTCCTCACACATGCCTGGTTGAAATCATGCCAAACCTCAGCAGCTTTAGAAGTGATAAGTTTGCTAAAATGTTTATGTGAAAAATAACAATTTCAACAGTATAACTGAAAATAAATATTGTGTTCCAACAACACAAGTTCAACAAATGGTTAAGTGGAAAGAAACACGGACTGATATTGTACCTCTCAGGATGACAACCTATAACTAAGCTTCCCTACACACCACCAACATGTTATAATAATAAAACAAACTTTGTAAGCAGAAAACCCACTTCCTCTTTGTAGTCAGATTAACTTCTTCATTTCCCAAAATATTCTTTAAATTCAGATAATGTAGTCTTTGAATCAAAGACAAGAACCAGGGAAAATAGTAGTTTCTAGTCTCAATTACTACGCTGTTCTGCAAAGGCAGCAAATCATTTAAGGCCCTTTCTTATGACTCATCTTGGATGAGAGCAGGGGAGAAGAGACTGCTTAACCTCCTCGTGCCTAAGTTCTCTCAATACATAAAATGAAGAGAGACCCTAGCTCCCCTCTTCAGCTTTGTGTAGTAAAGCTCCAGAATGGGTGGGTGCTGAGCACCATCCATAAAAAACAACAACAACAACAACAACAATAATTCTGCATCTGCGTTACTAGTTCTTATTCTAAATTTCAGCAATGCAACACCAATGAAAAGATTAATCAAGGGTTTTGAGGGAAGAAGGGAAAGGCCAGGATCATCACCAACAAAAAGAAATGGCAATTATTTTCTCTTCTCCTTACACTGAGAGATAATTGTGTCTCCCAGCCAGAAACCCTCGGAAGACACATCTGATTCAGGCCAGAGTGCTGCTCTGGGAGTTGAAGGGGTATCGCAGTGCTCTGGAGTTCAGTCTCCTCTGCACATACACAAACACAAGTGCACAGCGCCCCAACGCTGTTTGTCCCCTCAGCCCCACAGCCCTGCCAGTTGGCAAACCCAAGCCAGGAAGTTGTCAATTCCAATTGCGTTTAAGGCCATGTAGTCCTATTAAAGAAGCCTTGCTGGTTAAGGGGCGTCCTCTGTTTCCAAAGCTGGGGGGTTTGGGGGGAGCTGCTGTGCTTGGATTGGAGCTGGCAACTTTCACTGACTAGAGTTTTCAAGGAGCTATGAATGAGTTTAACAAAGGAGGTCTGTGGCTAGTTTCTGGCTGAAGTCCATGTCAACAGTTTTTAAGGTCACAGGCCACACTAACTAACATTTATTCCCAGCAGACCCTGTTCTAAACACAAGCTGTAAGTAGTACAAATTTGGAATTTTTCTGTAATCCCTTGAGATATTCCTGATCTTTCCACATGTTTCTGCTCAATTAAAAACAATTCTCACTTTGCACCACCAGAGAGGCTGTGCTCAGTAACCTCAGTCCATCCTTAGGGTAGATGAACAAAAACCTGGCAAATCAAAGGGCACGAGTGGGGAAGGGAAGGAATTCAGCTGGATCACACTGAAAAGTGCAGACAGCTCCCCAGGGGCTCAGTTTGTGAAAACATAAAACGGGTTATGACAGAGATCCTGAAGCCATAAAAAGCAGGTTTGAGGCAGCATTGGGAATGGGTTCCTAGTCCTTTCACAAGTAAGAAATTTCTGAGAAAATTATAAGGTTCAGCTAGGTGAGTGGGGAACAGTGAAAATCTGTAAGACAGATGCTAAAAATCCCACTGTGAAATTAACACTAATACAATCATTTCTCAATTAGGATGAACTCTTTATTTTTAAAGTTTCTGAAATTAAGGTGCTTCTTGATAGCAATCTGAAATTTTAATAAAGCCTTTCCCCCCTAAAAAGCTGTTTTACACCAATGGTACATTTATTAACTGATGGTGTTTTTAAATCTTATAAGGCAACATGAAAATAACTACTTTGGATTGAACACCAAAAATCTTACTTAATCATGGGAAGTACTTTCTATTTTACAAAAGAGGACACTGGGGCTCAGGAAGGTGACTTATCTTGTTTAGAGTCCTATAGCTAGTAAGTGGCAGAATCAAAATTTCAACCTAAGTCTGATTCCAGAGCTCAAGTTCATTCCACAAATTTATGGGGAGACACACACCCTAGAGAGTGTCATCACTTTAGTAGTTAAAGCACTACCACTTGTGGCATTCTGTATTTGCAATCATGTGCTGTTTGAGGGTAGTTAGAATTTTTCCAAACTAAAGAATATGTAAACTGTGGTGCAGTAAATATCTGGATTGAACTTGATGGGATAAAATTAAAGAAAGAACTGCTGCATTACAGACATACAAAGAAGAAAATGAAATATATTCAGGTCCCCACTACTTAACTTTTCTCATTGTTGATACTGTGGTATCCAATTATCCAGGTTTGTTTGTTTTTTTAATGAATTCCTTAAAAAATAGAGATATTGTATATAAAATTTTGGGGTTTTTTTGAATAACATTGTCCAAGACATTCTTCATGTGATTAAGTAATCAGTAAAAAGATAATTTTTATGGCTACATGGTATCTAATTAAATTTAGTATCCCTTTTCATAAATTATTTCTAATTTTTTATTCAATATACTAAACATCTTCATCTGTGTATCTATACATATGCATTTTCCTTAAAACAGATTCTCAAAAGTGGGAATAATTTTAAGGGTTTTGAAGATATATTGCCAATTGTTTTTCAGGAATGTTGAGCCATTTTACACCTGGACCAGCAGCGTGTAAGTACCTACCTCAGGGCCACCAAACATCATCTTCAAGCTGATGTGACCAGCCCTATGTAGACTTGGTTATGCACTCACCCATGCAAATCACATCTCAGACAATGGCACAGATATATTACAATTGGTTGTTCCTTCTACTCACAGCTCCTGCACTGTGTAATACTGTAAAGTGCCAGTCATTTCCCTACCAGGATCCTTTGCCTATATTACCCTAGTCCTCCCAAAGAAGCAGATGAGAAAATTTAAGCTCAAAAAGAGTAAATGGAGCACCCAGAAGCACACTTCCACACCAGCAGGACTAGGGTCCATGCCCTGCTCTGACTCCAGACCCTGTTCTTTACACCTCGTCACTGTCTCACTTTTCAAGGCTGGTCGGCTGTCCTCTCCCAGCCCCAGGGACTGCCTCTTACTCTCACAATATGCCTCTTCAGACAGGGAAGCCAGATTAATCTTTGGGGAAGTAAAGAAGGACAATACGTACATCTCACAGGCTGTGAGAAGGGAGAAGAGCATGCTGCACACCTTCTTCAAAAAGCAAGGAGCAACAGCAATAGTGTGGGATCACCAGAATGCTCACCCACAGCCGGCAGATGGTAAAATAGCACAGCTGCTGCTTTAGAAAACAATTTGGCATTACCTAATAAAGTTGAAGATATATGTCCCCTATACATAGCTATCCAAGTTCCCAGGTTAATACACTAAAGAACTTAGTGCCTATGTGCACCAGGATACCCATTCAAGAAAGTTCATAAAAGTCATAAACTGGGAATAGCCCACATGGCCACCTACAGCTGAATGCATGAACGAATGGAAACATGGTCACACAATATGGAACTCTATGCTACAAAGAAAACAAACTACAATTATAAGCAACAGCATGGATAAAGTTCAAAAGTTAAGCAAAAGAGGACAAAATAACAACTCCAGATTGAATACTTCAATAAATGCAGAATTCAAAACCAGAAAAACTATACCATATTATTTAGAGATACATACACAGGTGAAAAATTATACTAGGGAAGATATTTCATAACTTACATGGTTATTACATGGGTATTTGCTACATAATTATTTGTATGTACTTCTGTGTATATGTGCGCATATCTATAAATATATATACACTTACATGTGTGTATATGTAATTCAACTTAATGTACTTTTCTATTTGCAGGTTATATTTCACAATTTACAAAAGGAAGACATAGGATTATAATTAAGCTTTTATACAGTAGGTGCAATATACAAAGAACTTTATCAAGCACTCGCTGTTTTACTTCCTTTTTACAATAATATTCTGAATTAGTATTATCCTCAGTTCACCATTGAAGTACTGAGACAAAAAAGAATGATGGACAAATGCAACATTATTCTAAATATAACTTTAAGAAGATTTAAAACAATCAAATATAGCACCAATGTTCTTTCCATCACAACACAAGCACTGAATCTGAGGAAAGGACAAGTTCAGTGACTCCCACTACATGAAAGTTAAACTACCTGTTCAGATGAAAAGATCCATAGTATTACAATCCCTGGGGACTTTTAATAAAGAGTAAAAAAATATATAAAACAAGTACTATTTCCAGTGGTCAGGAAACAATGTTTACCTTTACTTAATGAGGATGCTCAATATTCAGTATATTTTCATATGCTAATAAAAAAATACAAACATAAATTTCTCTAAAATTGGCATCCAAATTTACTATTTTTTACAGAGTTGACAGTAAAAATCCTAGCTCATCAGAAAGCTGAACACTATCAATTATACTTTCTTTAGAGCCTCTCTATTTAAGTTGGAGTTGTTTTTGTTTGCAGTGGCTTGTTGTTTTTTTATTCCCCCTCCCACCCCAAACATCTTGTTTTTCTATAGGACTAGAGTTTTTTAAAAAAAGGAAACCAGTCATTAAGAGCTCAAGCAAAAAACTACAGGACACTGAATTTCACCCAACTTCTTTTTCCACCACACTTTTAAGTAAGTTTTTTAAGATGTCAAGTTTTTTAGAGCCAAGCATTTTTTGCTGCATTTTGGGCTCATTAATACACATAAAGAGCTAGTTAAAATACCAAGACTGAATAAATGAACAATGGGACAATTAACCCCACATACAAAGCTCCACCCACTTTACTTCAAAGACATCTGAAACAGAATGGATTAGAAACCATAAACGATGCCTCTCAGAATTAATTTTACAATAAATATTGCTTTGTATTATAGATAAGGGATTAAAGATCTCCATGGGGGCAGTCTAACACTTGTGAATTGAGTTAAAACAACAATTGCCCGTGGTTTTGCTGAAGGTTTCTGGTACTTTCAAGCCCTATGAATGGGAAATAAAAACCTTTTCAGTTTCCATTGCATACTATAATACAGAATTTAATTTTATCTATAATGTTTAAAAATTTCTTAAATGTCTACACAAAGTTGTAAGATATGATTAATTTGTTGTCATTCAGAATGTAATATATTCAAAAATCAAAATGTATATTGGTATCTAGCTTTAAAAGTATTCCCTTTATGCTACATTATTTTTTGCAATTTCCAATACAACTCATGCTAATAAAAAGGATTACATACTTTGAAGATGTAAATGTACAAAGTGAGATATGGAAAGGAAAAAGTAAACTAAGTACATTGTTTACCACTTGATTTAACTACGACTTTTGAGACTATTTCCATACTTTCATGTTCGATGCTTTCAGAAGTTAATAATTCATTGTCAAGAATTGGGCAATCACACATAAGATAAAAAGCAGTTGGGGTTTTTTTAACCAACAAAAATACCAAAGTAATTAGCTGAACAACAAATTCACTACAACAAATGCATTTTAAAAAACAAAAAACAAAAGTCTTAGCAAGAAATAATTTTTTCAGATCACTAAGAGCATCTTCCCTCATAAATCAGTCTCACGCAAATAAATTACACAGTTAAAAACATCCTCAGGAAAGAATATTAATGATATGCAAAGATGCCTACACTACAATAAGAGAAAAGGCTAGATGCAAAACTACACCTACAGCAGGGTCCCACTTCAAGGAAGGCAACACCTCTGGTCACCAGCAGAGTCCTGGGAGGAGAGACTGCTTTTCCTAGCCTTCCGGAAGTTTTCTAAATTCCTCTAATGAGGAAGTACATTTTCATAATCTCGAAAATTAGCATCTGAAAAATAAGTGGCTCATGACTGCTAGAATTGTGGGCTTTTCAAACTTCAGTTGGCATAATAATTTTTCTGTTTGATGTAAAGATGTACACTATCACAGTCTTCTGGAGCCTCTCCCGATGAGAGAGAAATGTCAGGCTTCCGACTGCTTCTAAAACTGAGCACTGGAAGGGCCAGACAACCTAAACGCAGACTCCTTTTTGTATTCACAAATCTATCGTGCTCATAAAATAAGAGTGTAGCTCAGATCCAAAGGGCAATTTTAGGTGTGAAGCATATTGAGTTATTGTACTTTCTACCTGCCTCCCAGTGAAAAGCAAAGATAAGCCTCAAACAAGTCCTTCTGCTGGCTGTCACTGTTGTAAGGAAAGTGGTTTACTTGCAGGGAGGTCCAAGAAAAACTGTTGACACTCAAATTCAACCAAGTGGCAGCAAACGGCCTCTCCTGCAGAATGAATGTTTTTCCGTCTCCCAAAAAAGATCCCTCATTTGGAATTCTTAGGACTCTTTCTTTCAAAGGTAGGCCCAGTTTTACTGGTTTTCCATTCAAACACAACCTGCATCAGCTGTGAACAAAACTGATCATTTTTCTCTACTTCATAATCATATGGCTGGACTGTTCACATAAACTGCAACAACACTGGCCAAAAGGGGATGTGAGTCCATGATGCTAAAAGGAGGTTACTGCAGTTCCAGGTGGTCATAGGCTTATTCTCCAGAGTTGGAAGGATCACTGCCATATCCTGGACAAAACTCTGGACTAGGGGTCAGAAGACTGCTATTAACCAGCTAAAGAATTTAGGATAAAAGCCTTCCTTCTTCAGGCCTCATTTTCATTTATAAAATGAGGATGGGCTTAGGTATATTAATTCTAAGAGCACTTACAGCACACATCTGAGATCTCTGTGCAGTGGCAAACTACCCATCACTACCCATGTATATTTTAACTAAATATACATGGAAAGATAAACAAACTTTTGAGACTTGTAAATGGTGCTTTGGTGCCAAGAAAATAAAATCTGAAGTTGTGAATCAAAGTCAAAAGAGACAGTTACTGGAAATAAGCCCAAAGCAGCAGTTGAGAGTATGAGCTTTCGATTGGACTTTTTGGGGCTCCAAACCAAATTCTTCGGTTCCTCCTGGTAAGATCTTGGGAAAGTCACTGTATCTCTTTCAGTCACAACCCCTTTATCTCTACGATGGAGATATGTCATAGGTTGTAATAAAAATAAATGAGAATTATGTAAACCACTTGGCATATTAAATAAATGCTAATTCTCCCCTTCCCTTCCACATCCTCTGTAGTGAGTTGTCCTGGCTTAGTCTATCCACGTACAAAAAGGCAGAACAACATTAGTCATCAGCAGTTATCAGAGGTAAGAAGATGAGTGAGGTATGGGGAAAACAAGAACCAAATCAAAAGTGCACTCCTAGAGTTCCTAGGGTGCTTTTACTTTGTTGCCCTGTACTAGGTAAGCTTCATGAGCATTAAGACAAGGGAGTGCTCTGCTTTCAAAACAAAGGGAGAAAATACCATGTCTTCTTGTAATGTCCAACTCATTCTGTCTCAAAATGAAAATTTTAGCCAAAGTCAATGAAGTTTCAAATACCCATGACTTTGTGCTCAGGTTGCTTGAGGGACGGAACGGGGGAAACAAGAAACTGCTTCCTGCTGTGGGCAGCTCTGTGGCTGGCTGCTGGTGCAGAAGACACACCTGCCTCCCAATGTCCAGCTTCCCAGCCCTCAGCTAGCAGGCCGCCAGGACAGCAAAGGCAGTTCCATTTCCCTTTCTTGTCTTCAAAGGTGATTTTCTTTAAACAGTACAGCTTGTTACTGTTGTTGAGTTGTGGTTCCCCAGAGGATTATATGTTTCTAAGCATGAAGGCATCTGTGTGACAATAAAACAGGCAACATACCCCAACCACTTCATTTTTTTTTAATTAAAAGGAAAAAGTTCTAACCTCCCACAAAGTGATGTTTCTGATGAGCATCCCCCCAACCCCCACAACCATGCAAGCCTTTCAGAAACTGAGAATCTCAGAAAGGGCCCTAGGCCTAGTAAACCAGAGTCTCCACAGGCTCTATCCCATGGGTTGGCTTCCAACAGAAGCCATGTGCCAGGACCCACAATGGGTGGAATTATAATCTGCCACAGCAATCAGGCCTTCTTCCAGCTGACTATCCAGAAAACAACATTGTACCCGCTGTACTTTTAAGGGGAGGAATTAAAAAGAAATCAAACAGCTTCAGAGAGATGGAAACACTCTAAAAGGAGAGGAAAGTCTTCTGTTAAATAGTATGAAAGATCCAGGTTTCCCAAATGGCATTTAGGCACTGGGAAGAAAGGCTGACTTCTCCCAAAGGAGCCCCAGCTTTGATGCCCAAACTGCCCTCAAACATGAGGCTGTGAATTTTTGTATAGCAGGGTACCCTCAGGCAAGACAACTATAAATAGCTTAAAACAAGGATAGGAGATCCATCTGTTTCTGGAATATTTCAGCAGCACCTGCTTTCAAGGTAAAAATCTGGGAGCTGTCCCCACAGCCTTCCTTCCCAACTGCCTTCCCCATCCCCCATACACTTATTTTAAACTAAAGCAGATAACACACAATCCAAAAGGGCTTCTGCCACCACACCTGCCTAAGGAAAGGGTCCTTTGATTTTTCTCCTGAACTATATGTGTTTTAAAAATACTGAAATGGTTAGAGAAGCCAAAATTTTAAAAAACAGACTCCTTTATTACTTCTAGCTTCTTTTTCTCAATGAGAACTGAGCTTTCCTGTGTTTACAGCAGAAATGAGGACAATGCTGACGAAAAAAGATGCAATAGTTCTTCCTGCCACAAAGTTAGAAAGTGTTGCAGAAGAAAGATGGTTCCTACTTAACACAATTAATGTTTAAAGACAAGCCTGTGTGCCAGCTTGCATGGAAAGAAGGACAATAACTCCCCAACAAGGACCCAGGAACATATTTCATTAAGTTATAGTTACAAACAAATAAACATAAATAAATAAAAAGAAACAAACAAAAACTAAAGTTGAAGCTTAAAAATTCTAAACTACCCTAGTAGTGCGGTGTGGCTCAGTGGACTGAGTGTCAGTCTGTGAACCAGAGGGTCGCAGGTTCAATTTCCAGTCAGGGCTCATGCCTGGGATGCAGGCCAGGTCCCCCAGGAGGGGACACTCAAGAGGCAACCACACATTGAGGTTTCCCTCTATTTCTCCCTCCTTTCCCCTTTGTCGAAAAATAAATAAAATGTTAAAAAAAAATTCAATCTAAATCAAGGTGCTACTTCCACAGTGATATGTGCCACCCCTTCTAACAACAACCAGAAAACCCCAAGCCTGTGTTAAAAGCAATTTCACACAGAAAAAGCCAGTTTACACTTGGTCTAGCAAACATCAATATTTCTAATGTCTGCTCCAAACCATCTGATGGCACTCCGTTGGCTTTGGGATAAATCCAAAATCTTGAGCATGTCTTTCATAGTCTGGCCCCAAGGCTTTTATGGCACCATCTCTTGCTACTGCCCTCTCATCAAATTCTCACCATTCTTTCATCTTGTTCTACCTCTCATTTCTCTGGGCCTGTGCTCACCAGTTCTTACCACCTTAAGAGCTTTCCTGCTGTTCTCCTCCAGGCAAGCCCCCACTGATCCTATAAGACCCAGTTTAACTGGAAACCATCAGTAACACTTCCCTGATTCTCCAAGCCAGAGATGGGCACTGCCTAATCTGTGACCCCACAGACCCTTGCATGTACATATTTTGTCAAATAGCACTTATCACATTATATTTTAATTAACTGTTTACATAGTCCCTTCCCAAAGATTGAGTGGCTCCTAAGATCATAAAGCTAGAAGTGAAATGGGAGGTGGATATCAAAATCAGAGGTGGCCTGGGAACAGCGTGCCCAGAAGCATGTTCAATTTTAAACTTGGTAAAGGACAAAAAGTATATATTGTTTTCAGTTTGTCATACCAAGTTCAGAAAGTTCAGCTCATCAAAATCTTGACTGAACATAGAGAACCTGAAAAGCTCAGCTCTCATCATACAGGGAGCCAAGGCTAGACCTTCATTCCCATTTTAAGGGACCTTGAGGTAAATAAAGGCCAAAGACCAAGTGTTATGCACTGCTTATTCCTGATACATACAGGTTCTAAGGTACTTACTAATTGCATAAAAATGTCAAAGGTTAAAACAAAAATTTTAGATACCATCTTGAAAAAACAAGTTATTTTCCAAAATGTATTCTAGTTTCTGAACAATTCTAGTTGGGTATAAAGACAGTTACTGAAACTTTCTCAAGGGCTTAAATAAGAACTGTATACAAAAGGAAAAGTTGTAGAACACAAATATTTTAAAAATTCCTTTATAAAGAGTATAGAAATGCATTATTATTATTATTATTATTATTATTATTATTATTAGGATCTCGCCCATAATACATTGTCCCACCTCACCTATGCCAAACAAAATGATGATGTCATTGAACTCTTATGCTTTTGGTGGGCATATGTCATTTAGGCAAGTCAGAAGCCACACAAAATGTAGAAAGGACCCATGGACAAAGACAATGGGAGGGGAGGATTGAAAGTGGAAGGTGGGGGTAGCAGATAAGGCAGGGGAGAAAAATGGGGGGGAAATGGGGACAACTGTAACTGAACAATAAAAAAAAGAAAAAAAATTTGGTTGTGGGTCACTTTGTTTTATGGTTGAACTATTTCAGAGGTAAATGTTTATACCACATTTGATGTACACAGTGCTATCTGGAAATTTTAAAATACTCACATTCCTGGGTTTATAATGAAGAACAACTGACTTACCCCATAGCTATTACTCTCCTGGCTGGTGTTTTTAATCTAGTATTAAGTACCATCCAACAACTAGTTAAATAATATTATGATGAATGTCAGAGAAAATTAAGACCTTTTTTTCATTAATACCTTAATGAAAAAAAACTAGTTAACCATGGGAGGAAATATGTATTTGACTTTATGTACCATGGTACTTGTGTTAATGAGACTTGTTTATATTCTAGTACGACTACATTTTTAAATACACTTTGGGTGTATCTGTGAACAAAACCGATAAAAATTTCCAGCCTTCATGGAGTTTACACTCTAGTGGAACAGACAATGCCTCTAACAATGAACCTAATAAGTAAATATATAAAGGATACCTAAAAACCTTTCATTGTGAAATTAAATTTAGATTTTGTAATACTGATGGTCTAGTCCTTTCTGGACACAAGGTCTGGCACTTAGCACTTGATCATTACTGTGAGATTCAAAGGTTCACTTCTTATAATTAACATAAGTTTGATAATATGAACCATGCTTCTGCAAATAACTTCATATTTTCTTTCTCAGCTAGTGTCCTATGGGGCCTGTCCTCTAACTCAGAGCCTTCAGTGCTCTGTTCCTCCATTCGAATGGAACACATCTCCCCTGTCTCTGAAAGCCACACGCACATTACACTGGTCAAGCATTAGCTAAGGACTGGAGATACAAAGTTGCTTAACACACAATCTTTATCCCTAAAGAGTTAACTGTCCAATAGGAGAAAGACAAAGGGTGATCAAGGCTTATGAGTGTATAACTGAAGTATGCAAAGCATCTGGGTGCCCCCAGAGGAGGAGATGATTACCTCTGCCTGGAGAAGGCTGCTCAGGGCGCCTATGCTGTGTCTGGGAGATGGGTAAATGTGTGAAGGCAGAAAGGCTCAGTGGCTCACATGTACCAGGAAGCACATGAGCCTGGGAGAATAGTCAGGGAAGAAGGGAGCCTAAGAAGCTAGGATCAGTGGAAGCTGTATGTGTAAAGACACCATCACTGGGAGGTACATCCCTCATGAAAATAAATGGAAAGCAAGGGCAGAGGTGGCTTATGAGCAGACTCAAGCTAGGGCACTGGGCACTAGAATGGTGACTGGACCTCAAGGCATAGGTTAACTAAAGGAAAAGCATCTGAAAAAAGACAAGGAGACCAAGCAGCAAAAGAGGACAATGCTAATAATGTAAACCAGACCCAAATCGTGCTCGTGTTCTCTTGGCAGACTCTCCACTCTCCAATGCAACCCAGTCATCCAGGGTTACAGAAGACCCTTCCACTCATGTCTCACCCCAGCAGCACTCCCAACCCAAGCACAGGGAAAGTGGATGCCCACTACATGTGCACAAGCTGGATGGGATGGAGTGAGACTTCCACCTTGAGTGGTAAATACCCTTAAAGTGCATATCCCAGTATTCATACAGCACTCTTTATCACCACAGTCACTATTCTCTGATGCTAGAGTATCAGCAGTGAGAAGGCACTATAAGACCATTCTATGTATTACATATATAGCATACTGCAGTGTGATCATCCATCTCCACAGCTAGTCTCGGGAACTCCTTAAGGGCAGGGACTAGCAATAGGCACCCGATAAAGGGCTGACAAACAAATGAATGAATTAATCTACCAAATTGTTTCCATAGTTCCAAGCTAGTATGACAGATAGAAAACACACCAACTGCCCCTATTTTTCATTCTAAATGACTACAGCATGAAGGCTATTCAACAACCTTCTCACAAGCATGAAGACCATGATGCTCCATATAGACACACAAAGTCAAATACTAGAATCAGAGGGGAGCAATTTTTTAATTTTAATTTTTAAAAAGATTTTATTATTTTTTGGAGAGAGGGGAAGGGAGGGAGAAAGAGAGGGAGAGAAACATCAATGTGTGGTTGCCTCTCATGCACCCTGTCCTAGGGACCTAGCCTACAACCCAGGCCTGTGCCCTGACTGGGAATCAAACCAGTGACCCCTTGCTTTGCAGGCCAGCACTCAATCCACTGAGCCACACCAGCCAGGTAATTTAAATTTGTAAATAAATATTTTTCTACTCCCAGAAGTTGTGTGACTGCAAGTATTAGTTCAGAGTCATCCCCTTACACACACACACACACACACACACACACACACACACACACACACCAGCTTTGAAAGAAAAAAACGCCATAGCTCAAAACATTTGGGGAAAAATACCTTTCTGCAAAACTTTAAGAACTTGGTTTAAACCCTCATCTCCTCTAAAAAAACACATAAATATGCAGTGTCCTGGCCAAGGCTGAAATATAATATTAGGTGAAAATGGAAAATTTTCTTTAAAAAGAAAAACAAGAAAAAACCAACACTACTAAATCAAAAAGTAAATAATCACTTACACCAGGTCTAACATGCTGGGCAGGCAGTCCTCGGGCCTGGGCCACTGTGGCACGCTTGGGAACAGCTGTGCACATCTCATCTCACCAAGCCCCCTGGCTGGGCTTCCTTCCTAAGGCCGTTCTAACACTTGCCCTCTAGTGCCCCCATTACAGAGGCTATGCTTGGTGAAGAAGAGAGTTAATTTTGCTGATTGAAAAAAATAATAATATTTGTGTAGGGGAACACAAAAGCAGCAGTCTGGACTGACAGTTACTGAGCAAAGGCACGGCATTCCAAAAGTCAGCTCTCTTACCCTCATAGTGTAATGGTATCTGTGCTTGAGGGGTGGAGGGGGAGAGCAAGCTGTCTTTTTTTGGTGAGGAGAAGAAGAAAATACAGAGACTAATACACAGAGAACTACTCTTTCTGGAATTCATAGAGGGTCTGGCCTTTTATCCCCAGGCTGAAGCCCAAGACTGGGGACCCGGGTTTTGTCAGGGGCGCCTCCCCGCTGTCCTGCCCTGGGCTGCTCCACATGAGCAGAGAGAGACAGGAGGCAGGCCCCTCTGACACCTACTTAACTGAGGCAGATGGAGAGGAGAGTGTGTGGATGCCTTTACTTCCCCCTCAGGAGGCGCCCAGCAGGAGCCCACAGAGCCAGCAGCTCCAAAATCCGATTTCCACACATCCTCCCACCCCAGAACACTCCTTACCCCTCTGGCAGGAGGAAACAGAGCATTAAGTGAGTGTGGCTCTGGTGGATGAAGGGGGTTTTAGAAGACCGAAAGAAGCCTTCTTACAAGATTCGGCCCTTTTTTCAAACCTCTCCAGAGGTAGCCAAGTTGGGAAACAGTCACTCACTTGTTGACCCAAAGGGGGCAAGGGTGTTACTTTGAGGAGGACACAATCAGTGTCTGCGAGACGTCCTGAGCCACAGACACATACTTTATTAATAATCTTACATACACAAAATGTCCAAGGGAAAGCCTAACAGGCTAACTTCTGACAGCTCCAGATAACAGCAGGAGGAACTGAAGCCATGCTGGCTCTCCAGCTTCCCCATACTCCACAGAAGCAATGGTCCCTTTCCCACCCCAGCGATGGGATACAAATAAATAAATACAATTATCTGCAGAACTTAAAGTGCAAGGACAACACTGTGAAGTCCTTCTCCCCAAGTGCAGTGACTTGTGGGAAACAGATAGGAAAATGAAAAGAGCAGCTGGAAAATTTAATTACAGAAGAACAACGCAAAAGCTGACATTGTTTCACAGAACTAGCCAATTGCCAAGCCCTTCTCCCTTACCTTAAGATACAGAAGCAGCTCTTAGCTCCTGACGATAAGCGGCAGAACCCGAATCTCTGTTTGCTGTCAATGTCAGTGAGCACGAACGTGAAGTTCTGGCCAACTTGGCTAACTGTGAGGCTGCGGCAAAGACAGAACAAAGGGAAAAATGAATGTGCAGTAAGTTTCTTGATAAAGTATCTAATCATGACAAGTCGTTGAACCTGTAACATTTCCTTTCTCAGTGGAACTCTTTATAAATGAACTGAAAATTTACATGCTTCACGGGAACAGATTGTGAGCTAGTAAAAAAAGAAAAAAGGGCAGCAAGGAGCACATTCTAGTGACCGCCTCCTCAGAGCTACCATACCTTCTTCTACTTACCCTGTTCAAGCAGGTAACACTGTAAATCATCCCATCAAATCCTGAAAGGTGCATTCTATTAACCTCATTTTATAGATCAGGAAATAGTCTAGAGTGGCAATGCCTAAGTTGCCAACTGGCAAACTGCAAAACACTGGATTTTAAACCTAGGGCTAACTAACACCAAAGCCTTTTCTGCCACCTTGCTGTTAACTGATCATTAATTTGCTCATCTGACCATTCCTCTACAGCAGAATTTGAGTTTCTGCTACGTCTTGGTCACAGAGTGAGACACTTCATATAAACCATCTCATTTACTCTCAGCAACAACACTGGAACTTAGATGTTCCCATTGTACAGAAAAGAACAAAGAAGGAGCCCTGGCCGGGTAGCTCAGTTGGTTAGAGCACCACCCAGATAAGCTAAAGTTACAGGTCCAATTCCCAATCACAGCATATACAAGAATCAACCAATGAATGCATAAATAAGTGGAACAACAAAATCAATGTTTCTCTCTCTTCCCCTCAAATCAATCAATAAATAATATTTTTAAAACCTAATTTAAAAAAGAAAAAAAAAACAAAGGACTGAATCAAGTTCACAGAGCTACTAAGGGGAGGAGCTGAAGTTCAAAAGAGGGCATGGTTAGCTATTAGTTTCCTTAAATTCCTGTATCTTTGAAAATTTCTTAATTTATGAGGAACATATTTTACATTTTACAGAACAGAAATACTAAATGTCTTAACAATGCAAGATGCTTTCTAAGAAATGGAAACAAGGTTTTAAAGAAAAACAATAAAGAAAAAAGCTAAGCCCTGACTGGTGTGGCTCAGTGATTTGGGCATCAA
Source organism: Anoura caudifer (assembly GCA_004027475.1). Classification (NCBI taxonomy): domain Eukaryota; kingdom Metazoa; phylum Chordata; class Mammalia; order Chiroptera; family Phyllostomidae; genus Anoura; species Anoura caudifer. The sequence goes on from PVKU01001296.1 coordinate 51,370, forward strand.
CCTGCAAACCGAAACGTTACCAGTTCAATTCCCAGTCAGGGCACATGCCTGGGTTGTAGGCCAGGTCCCTGGATGGGGACATGTGAGAAGCAACTGATCAATGTTTTGCTTGTGCATTGATGTTTGTCTCCCTCTTTTTCTACCTCCCTTCCCCAGTCTCTAAAAATAAATAGAATCTTTTTTTTAAAAAAAGATAAAAAGCTAAAAATCCCCGCATTAACACAAAAAACCAGCAACCATACATAATAGCAACATAAAATAGAAAGTATCTGTTTCAATAAATTAAAAACCATATTACTAACCAGATTAATCCATAAACTCTTTTTTAAAAGATAAAGTGTTTTAAAATCCACTTCTAACATCAGTTTACCAGTTAGCTTGGATTCCGTTTTAAAACTTTAAATATTCCAAATTCTAGTGCATAAATTTATGGCAACATAATATTTTAGAATTTGACATTGTATTTTTCAAAGGAACTCATTAAGTCATATTGTAGTTTACATGTTACATTTTACAAAATATATTCAAATAGATAACATATTCAAACAGATGCTCTCACCTACAATTCACTTTATAAATCATCAGTGGAAATAAAAAAAATCATGGCTCACCAGGACTTTTCCAAAGGTAGATTTTCTGAATCTTTAGATACAATATGAATTAAGTTTTCAAATATGGATAACTTTCCTTTCTAAAACTCCCTCATATAAGCTGCATAAGAAAAATAAAGAAGTTTTCAAGGTATCCTAGCACAAAAGGTCAATAGACACTCCCTGGTTATATGTAAGGAAACAATTCCATCCCTTTGAAAGTAGTTAGAGAGTATCAGAAAATGATTCAGAAAGAAAATAGTGTTCCACTCTCCTTTTTTAACTAGAAGGTGAACAAAAACAAGGTGGCAATTCAAAAGCAGCATGGTAATAAAACAGGTGTAAGTAATGCTATCCCTGCACCTTACACAGCCAGGAGAAGGAACACATTCCTATAAAAGTTATAGAGCTGTCAAGGGGACACCAAACACTACTCTCTTACGGCTGTTATGTTTTATCTATAAAGCTTGGATACTGTGTTACTATGGTGATTTAATACTATGTTTTAAAGGGGGATTATATGATTAATTTTAACAAGGTTGAGAACTGAGGATGTGTGAGAAAGAGGATTCTAGCTCACATAATTAAAGTGATGGGGGGGGGGGGAAGTGGGCCTCATTGGGGAAAGAGAAAAACCTGTATTATTAAAATATTTAAAGCAACAGGTCAGGATGGCTCTAAGTACAAATATGGTCATGCTCTTGCAAAATACTATTACATGATCATAAAAATATGAGTGTTCATTATTTTAACTGTGGGTTTGATTACACTTCTACAGTGTTTAAAATGGAGCATCCTAGAAGGAAAGGACATTGATAGGACTGAATGAAAAGAAAACACCCAGGATCTCTAGGAAAAAGAAAGAACAAATACAACTTGGTTGGTGAGTGGAGTGTCATTAATTTCCCTATTATCTTTTCACTACCATTAAAAATGCTGAAAATGCCCTTAGCTACCTCATAGGCTCAAAGAAAGATTCATTACTCATTTACTTGGTTCAAATCCCAACTCAATCACTTGCTAACTGGCCCTTAATTTGGCAAGTTACTTAACCTCTGAGCATCTCAGTTTCTTCACCTGTAATAACAAAGAAATGAGAAACTACCACCCAACCCAAAGGATGTTGGGGAACAACAAGTAAAATAAGCATTTAGTATGAAGGCAAGTCCGTAAGTAACAACAATTAATAAAAAAGATGCAAGCTGTTAAGTTACCATCTGAATGAAAAATAAAATCCATATTAAACCATGCATTTGCTTAGAATCCTCCTTACTCAGCTTTGTAATGCTGCTAAGTGAAGAGGAAAGCTGCCCCTCCCTCCCTCCCTCTCTCTCTCTCTCTCTCTTAATCTCTCTCTCTCTCTCCCTGCCTCCCCCCTTCTCTCTCATCCCGTTGCATCTTTTTAGTACAGGGTAGTCCTGCAGACAACCAAGGGAGCTGCTCATGCTTGCATTACAATGACAAGATTCTTTCTGGGGTGCCACAGCTTAGAAGGGAGCACTTATTCTCAGCCGAGTCACCTTTTTTTAATTCCTAGTACAAGTCATTAAAAGCCCCAAACCATTAAGCTCTAAAATATTTTTTTCCTTGGACAATTTCCAGTAAACTTAAAGTCAGGCTAGGGCAGTCACACTTGAAGGGTTCTGAATCTCCAAGGAATGTGTCAACCCCTCTTCTGAGAAGATTCATTTTTTTTCTCCATAAAAAGTGACTTTGAAGAAAGGGTCTGCTTCCTTCAATACTGCAGTTATTGTATTTGCCTCTAGGATCAGAATCCCTATCTTTTCAACAGGAGTCAGATTTCACCACAGTTGAAGCTGGGAGGAACCCAAGAAACCACCTGATCCAATTCTCTTGTTTTTGTAGCTGGGAAGACCCAGGCTAGGGGTTATTGTTTTGGTTTTCATTTTTTTTTAGTTTTGTTTTCTTTTTCAAAGTAAGCAGCACTAAAAACTCCAAGACCAATTCTGGTTCAAAGTCCTTTTCACTCCGTCTCACTGCACTAAACACAATGAAAATCCTCCACCGGAAACTTTCAACTCAGTTGAGTGAACTCAGGTACGTGAGAAATTCAGATAGTCGTATCATCAAACAGACTTCCCACTAAGCAAGAGAAACCAAATTTGAGTATTTCCAGAAGTAGGCCCAGGAGGCAGGGACAAGACCCCTGTTAGCTATGCTTGCCATGCCTAGGTGAATATGGAAAAGAAGGGAGAAAAGCAATGACTACTTGAACCACAAATTTAAACATTCATGCTGCCTTGTAAATGCCTGTCAGCTGTTCAATACCCCTCCAGCAGCATTTTGCTTAACCGTGAGGTCTGGTGTATAAACAGCATGAAACATGTGGATGGGACCATTTGATTCCAGTCTTCAGGGAGAAATGGGATTTTCCTTATCAACCTCACTTTAACTTTAGTTTGTCATCTTACAAACTGAGCAACTACTACACTGGGCATGGTAACAAATGCTAGATATACAATATCCATCCTGCTGTGCAGCCTCCTATCTACTTAGGAATAATAAACAAGGGTACCATAAAGCACACAGCTTACAGTGTTGTATGAAACCAAAAAAGGAACAAGGGCAGAAGAAAACGGAAGACAAGGAAAGGCCCTACTGAGATAATGTGGTCAGAACAGCTTCTCAACAATGACAATACCGACCTAAAGGATGAGATGAGCAGCTCCTCCAGAAGCAGGGGACAGGGTGTTTCAGGCAGAGAAAGGAGCTGTGTGAAGATGCTCGAGCTGGAAAGAGCTAGGCATGTTTAAGGAACTAATAGGACACCAGCACAGATGAGGGGATAAGGGGGAAGTGGTGTGATAGGAAGTTGCTACACAAACAAGTGCCAGATCATGCAGAATGCCTGCCTCATAGGTCATGGTAAAGAATTAGAATTTTTTGTAAAGGCAAAAGAAAGCCACTGAGTAGTTTTAATCAAGAGAATAACAGTCTAGTCCACAGTTTTTAAATACTGGTCTGTGTGTGATGTGGAACACAGTCTGGAAGAAGTAGAAGCGGAGAAAATCAGGAGGCTAATGCAGCAATCCAGATGAGACTGGATGGTGGTGTATGTCATGTAGGGAGAGTGGAGATGAATATGGGTAAATAGCTCTAAGTTTGCATGTGGGCTAAGAGGGAATGAAAAGGCAGAATATTACCATTTAATGACAGAAAACCAACAAGTTTGTGGGGAGATCCAGAGTTCCATTTGGGATATGTTAAGTCTGAGAAGCCTGTAAAACATCGAAATAGAAGTGTCAAGTACGTAGCTGAACATACTACTTAGTAAATCAGAGGAAAAATTGGATTGGAGCTATAAATTTGGAAGTCATTACACACAGGTGGTATTTAATGCCACGGTAAAGAAAGAAGTCACTTAGGGAGAGCATTTACAGAAACAAAAGAGGACCCAGGACTCAGTTACAGAAGCACCAACTTAGAGGATGAGTAGAGAAGAGAACATCAAAGAAAAAAGGGAGAACACCCAGGAAGAACAAGCAGGAGGGAGGGGTCAACTGCTCTGATACATAGAGATAAGAAGAGAAAAAATGCCTACTGTGTTGAATAATATGGAGGTTTCACATGACCCTGATAAGAAAAGCTCCAGTTGAGTGACAGAAGCAGCAGACAGAGCAAAGAGGGCTGAAGAACAAGTTGAAATGTGTGGATAATTCTTCTAAGAGGTGGTGAATTACACAGTAACTGAATGGAAATGAAGAGCCAAAGATGGGTATTTTTTTTAAGATGGAGGAATACCAGAACTTTTATTTTTAAGCTGTTGGGAATGACTCAATAGAGGCAGAGGTTAATGATGCAGGGGAGAGAAGATGAAACAGTAATGTCTGGACTTTGGATTCCTAGATATGCTACTCACTTGTTATGAAAGTGTAAATAAATTATTATACTTCTTTGAGCCTCATCTGTAAAATGGGAATAATGATACTTTGCAGAGTGGTTTTAAAGATTAGATGTGTACAAAGTAATTAGCATATAGTGGGCACATAATGAAAACACTAATTCTTACTGTTACAAAGTTAAAAAATTTCAAGATGGAATGGAAACATTTTGTCACCCTCTGTTACAGTTTCCTAACAATGCCCTGTGGAGCCATCTACTGCCAAGGTGCCCCTGACAGCAGCCTCTCCTCTTCTTTGGTGCACCTGGGGTGTCAGGCAGGAGTCAGGTTTTATCAAGCTACCACATCTCCCAACCTTTAGTTACATGAGCCTCGAAACTTCTTCCCATAAGCACATCTTTCCTCTCCCTAAGACTCAAGTTTCTCACGTTCCCTACTCTAAGATTCAACTGGCAAGAATCACATTTGTCTGGGGACCAAGAGTAGGTCACATACTTCCAGATACAGGACAACACCTACCTGCTTGAGAAACATGCCAGATTACTATTCTAAGAAAAAGCAGACATCTCTCCACTCCGTCATCTACATGAGCCTGACAAAGTTAATAATGAATTGTAACCAAAGAATCGAAAAGTATCAGAACCAGACAGAGCAGCAGAGATCTAATCCAATTCCCTCATTTTGTCCATAAAGACATCGAGGCCCTCAGGGGAGAGATGTCGCTTGCCTAACAGCATAGAGCAAGTCTATGGCAGAACCCAGACTAAAACCTAGGTCTCCTGGTTGCAACCCCAAGTGCTCTGTTCAGTAAGGCCTGACTGCTCCAACATCACCAAACACTGTAAAATGTTCACAGGGCACAGCTTCACCAATGGGTCAAAGCCAAGGGATGAAACTCAGGGTGAAAAACAAGGGACAAAGTGGGCCAAACTGGTTCAGTTTTGAAAAGCAGAACAGGGTGACTGCAAGGAGGAAGAGAGGGAAAGGTCTGGGCAAATACACACGAATGCACCAATCATGTGCCGTAGTTTCATTTTCTGCATGGATTTCATTTGTTTCAGTTATCCATATTTTCTCCTTTCTATAATAAGTATATATTGATTTGAAATAAATTTGAAAAGTTTGTTGGGTTACTTTATCGCGTAATGTATCTAATGGTGGCAATAAAACATGGTAGAGAAGGTGTGGTGGAACTGGGGATCAGACACATGTGGGTTTCAAAAGCAGCTCTCACTTTCTACTGGTGGGCCCCTGGGCAAGTTTCTGGATCCATCCGAGCCTCTGTGTCCTCCTATATGAAATGATGACAGGGGTGACCTTGCAAATGTGTAAACTTTTAGAGCAGGAAGAGAACACAACACACGTGGTGTCTGGCAGATAAAAAGTAAACAATAAAATTGTAAGTAGCATTCAAACCACATTTAAATCTTGGCTGCATCCTAATCATGAAACTATACCTCTGCCCCTGAAAACATTATGTCATTTCATTTCATTTCATGTTCGTGTCAATGTGTGTGTGCCAGTATAACATATACAGCAATGGCATAGTAGCTAACTTTCTGGGTTCTGAAAGAGGATAAGCACAAACATGGAAGACCAGCTTTTCCATCATCCAGTGTGTCTCGTGAGGACTCTGACTAACTGAAGCAGGTTGCCAGCTACCAAGTGCAAGCAAGGAGCGCCATAACATGAAACGCTATACAAATCTTTTCTCCCCCCACCCCCCAAGAAACTGCTTTCATCAATGATAATAAGTTTTTGAGAATGAACAGGGATCTCAGCACCATCATTTCACTACTCTTCCTCGCCAAGAGCTTTAAATGCAGTGTAGGAGAGAAATAACTCTGGATTGAAACCAAGAGTATCTGCTACTTTCCCAGTTCTGTAATTAAATGATGATGACCATAAGCAAGTCATTCCACCTCTACAGATCTTGGCTTCCCTTCTGTAAGATGGGATGCTTGAACCAGATGAATTTCAGCTTTAAAATCCTGTGGTCTTATTCTCACACATTTTCAAGGCCTCCTGTAGCCAGAGCCCAAGCTACCATAACACTCGTCACCCTCTCCCCAGCAGGCTCCATCTGCTCTGGCTGAACAATCTCTAGGCTCACTCATAGTTTCTCCTCTGCTTTGCTCTTCAGCGCATATGGGGTGTTAGGCTCTCCCTTCCACTTACCCCTTCTTGCCATCCTCGCAGACTCAACACAAGTCTCCCCCACTATGAGTTGTCTCTGAACACCTCAGTCTTCCATAACTTCACTATCCTTTTGGATAGATACTGCTTAATGTGTCTAATACTTCCTGAACTAGACTGAGAAACACAAGGAGGGCAGAGCTCCAAGTCTGATACCATTTTGTTATCACCCAACATAATGCTACGCATTTAGAACCTTCCTTTGCTCTTTTGTAAAAGAGATACCACCATCACCTATCTCCTAGAGTTGCTGGGAAGAATAAATGAGGTATTAGCGTGAAAATGTCTAGCTTGCTGACTAGAACCAATTAGGAACTCAAATATTAGCATCTTTTCTTTCCTCCCTCTCTCCTCTCTTGTCTCTCTCTCTCCCCCTGTGTGTGTGTGCCGGGGGGGGGGGGGGGGGGGGGGGGGGGGCAGGGGAGGCATGACTGATCTACTGATCTTCCCACTAGGTGTTCTACTGAAAAACGTATTCATTTGGGAGATGACCATCCAGGTCGTGCTAGCAGCCTAAGAGGACCTTGGGCAAGTCATAATTTCTCTACAGCTTAGTTTTTTTTCAAATGAAGATAAACAGCACTTGTCCTCATCTCTTATAGTAGGAAGACAATATGAGATGATACATGAGAAAGCACTTTCTTTTGAAGAGCCACCAGCATTATTATTTTTCATAAGTTCTAATTTCAGAAAGAAAAATCTTAAAACAACCCAAGAGACAGCAAGATGTCAATGTTAAGAGGTAATTTTGATGACTGTGAAAATCCCACTCTTGATACAGACTAGAATAGAAATGTCAGAAAGTTGTACTACCGTTCCTTGGGGTGGAAAAGCACAGATACCAAAAAGATTGGGAAACTTTCTTTTATGCACATAATCACCTAGGGCATTAAGCATCTCCCATGCTGACATTCTGTAAGTTAAGCAACATCATAAATATACCCAGGGGGCTTTGTGGGCCTCAGAATCTGGGGCCCACGGTGTTAACTGCAAACTAATTTAAAAATGACATTAAAATCTTTCTATTTTTTGTAAATAAACATTATTATTCTCTTCTGCATTAAAGTATGCCAAAGTTAGAAGTAGGGAAAGAGAAGACAAAAAATATACTCTGCAAAATAAAGTGGTTTTTGCATCAAAAGTTATTAACATAAGAAAGAACTTTATACATGGCAAGGATAGCAAGGATTAAAATATATCCATAAAGGAAGAATTCTGTCCCAAATCATTTCCTTAAAAAATTAAGAATAGTGATCAGAGAAGAGTATTTTGAAGAGAAGCATATTAGAAGAAAAATATTTTTCTAACAACCAAAAAAAGACATCGCACATTGGTGACCAAAAAAATTTACAACTGTAATTTAAGGAACTGTTTTTCTTCCATTTCAGAATGTGATCACCCAGACAGTCAGGTAAGTAGAGGTGCATCGGGTGGTATGAGAAGAGAGAGAAAAGGGTGTGTGTGGTGATGGCTGGAGGGGGGGGATACACTCAACACAGCACACGTTGGGGGAGATTTAATCTCATTTCAAATTTCATTTAATATTAGTCTACAAAGTCAATTAAGGAATACCTATCCAAAAAAGATCACTCTAATAAGAAATCATGTAAAACTGTCTTATTTTTCTTTGTTAAACACCTAACTACATTTTAAAAACATTTCCACTCTATTAATTTGTATAAATATGCCCTTGCCACAATTTGTAATACATTTTATAAGTGACTGGAGGAGATTTCACGCATCACTAATTCATACATAAAAATGTGAAGTTTGCATTAAACATCTCTAAACAAATCCTTGCTTGCTATTTTTAGAAGGAATTGGATAAAGAAAAGATAAGAGCAGCCTCATTACAAAGACTGACCCTCTTGAAATGAAGGCTACTCTGTTTTGAGCAACATCCTGCTACTAAAATGGCCCTGATACCAGGATTTTAAAAGGCCGAAGTCTAGAAATACCACAATGGTTGATTGGCTTAAAAAACAACACGTTAGAACCAGGAGAAATAGTGAATGACTCTAACTGACTGGCAACACTCCAGAGCTGCTTTTTAGAACTCTTTTCACTCCCTCGTGCTCCTTCACACTCCTTTGGCTACCAGTCCTCATCTCACATCATTCTTAAACGAGGGCACTGTTACTACAAGGTGCAGAAAAGACCCAGGCAGCACACTCCCCACATACACTCCGAGTCACCAAAGTCTGTCAGGCTCGCCATGTACGGGTAAGTAAAACACATGACAGAACCTTCCTGAAGATGCGCACATTTTATAGCTTTCTTGGAACATACTATGGCACTTATTACTTACAATGATATTTTCTAAAACCTCTCTACCACTAAAAGTAAAATTTTTAGGATGTAATGTTTGTACAGTCTCATAGTTCAATTTCCCATTAAGAGAAAAATCAACAATCAAATGGACAAGTGATTACAAAAAAATGATTAAACTGTGAAGAAAAACACAACAGACATTTATTGAAAATAAGATTAAAGTTATTGTCATTTTATTAATGTTGTTAATAAATTATAGTTTCATAAGTAAGGGGGGAAGCTGTTTTTAAAATAAGCTACTTAAAAATAAGCTTATAAAAAAAATAAGCCATTGACCAGCGGTTCACTTTTTTTAAAAGTCTCTTAGACTAATTATCTTTGAGTTCTAATATTCATACCTCTCCAAGAAACAGTTTATCATAATGCAAATACCAAGGAATGTTTCAATGATTTTGTAATTTTTTTTAGTCTAGAAATCTATAGGAAATGCTCATTTCCTTAGAGACACCATTTTAGCCACCCAAGCAAAATGCAAGACTCTATTCAGCAGCAAACCTTTTAAGTAGCAGAACACCTTTAAAAAAGATAGGCCTAGGCTGATTAAATTTTAAGTTGAAGTCTATGAAAAAAGTCTATATAATGCTCATAAGGCCATGGAGTCACATAATATTACTTAATATTACTTGGTAAGGTCAAATATATCCATATTTAAATAAAAATTAAATAGCACTGGATTAAAACCCAACCATTCTTAATCATGGTTTGAGTCTGATAACCAAAATTAAAAATTTAACGTCGTGCAAACTGTTTCTCACAAATTAACCAATGCAAAGCTCTAAGCTTTAAACTTCTTGACCATGTCAATAAAATCCCCAGGAAAGGAGAACACTGCAACTCTCCTTGGAACATAGATGTTTGAAAGCATGGTTAAGCAGACAGAATATTAAGAATGGCATGGTTTTTATTTTCTGTAGCAGGTTTATTGATTTTTTTTTGTAAAGTTTGAAAATCTGACACTACCTGTCCACATAGAAGGGGAAACAAAACTTGGTCAAAGTCTGTAGAACTTCCTGTGGAGAGAAAAAAAGATAATTTATACATCTAATGGGACCAATAAATCTAACATTAACCATGGCACACAATCCAGCAACTTTACCCTAAAGAAAGAGGAGACAGATGAAGAAATATGGGCTTTATCAATTACATGGGAGGAGTACCAGGCAGTCAATCATGTGAAATAATAAACATGATCAAACTTCATTAAAAATGAAAAATTAATCAAGAATCACACATGGGCAAGCAGCAGGAGCCATGCAGGAAAGCTCTGAAGGGAGGGAGGCGGGTGGGTTGCTGAGTGTTAACACCCCTCCAGGGACCATCTCCAGCCTGACCATATGGATCAGAGTGAATAACACCGAGCCACATGGGTTTGGCCTGGCAGGGCTGCTGTTGCTGGCATCGCTTTTGCCTGTTACCTAGGAACAGAGGGGGCCAGGATTAGACAACGCTTGCTTCCCAACATCAGTGGGCTAAAGCACAAGCAGAATAGAAAGGCAACTTTAAGATAATTGTCCCAGAACATAGTCAACTATATTTTTTTAGTGTAAAACTTCATTTACTTACTTCATAAAGAAGTTGAGATTTCTGGCACAAATTTATTTTGTAACCAAACTGCAACAATTTTAAATATGCACTATCTTTAGTTAAATGTCATCATAATTGGACACACTTACCTGCTTGTAATTTGTGAAAATCCAAAGCAAACTACCAGTTTAAATCTTTTAACAAATGTGTAGGTACATAAAACCAAGCACGTTTTTCAGGGGAAGTATACAAAAAGAGAACAAAAGCATTTTTTTTTTTTACCAGAGTGACATTTCAAAGACTTATTCATAAAAGAGAAGCTTTTTGCATTAAGCAAAACACACTACTATATGAGACACAATACACAGCGGGGTGTGACTTTTCCCAATGGACACATTTCACATGTACAGCATCTATACACACAGCTAAACATATATGCAAGTAATTAATTATTACTTCCTTCACAGAACTTTCTTTAGCTTGTCTTAATTTAACTGCAGACTTAGCCCACAGTCGGTGCTTAAGTTCAAGACCAATGTTATAAATTTTAAAAAAGTTTTTCTTTCATGCATTTGATTTGCTTTTTAACTATTTAAAATCCCAACTTCAAGACAAAATGAAGAACACATTTTTCAGTCATTGAGAAGCTGGTTCAAATTAAAACAAACTTGCCCTTTGCAAATCCTAATCCAAGTGATAAATTAAAGATCAGTTTACAAATGTAGCACTTTTCCAACCAATAATAATGAATTATCAATGCTAACTGAATTGATGCTTCTTGCTTCATTTATTTTTAAAACCAGTTCTATCATTCAAGAAACAAACCACATCAATCTAATAACCCACTCAGTGAAGCAGAAAGTACACTGACTTGCTCTGCCAGAGCATATTCCATGTACATAATTCAGTTGAGCATATCCTTTTTTTAATATTGTCTTGGACTGAAACTATGTACATATATATTACAGCACTGTTAAGGCATATTGTGAAATAATCAAGGAATAGAAAAAAAATGAGAAAAGGTGGATAAGGATACCTCAGCATATTCTAAGAGGCATTGCTGACATAGTTAAATTCATAATGTGGTATTCATTACATATTGTTTGAAAACTCTTATTTAAGTAAGTTGCAATTGCTAATAAAGAATCAAAAGAACAAGGGCAATTTCTCAGTGCATGTTATTATCAGGCACATATTGGAAAAGAGATCATATAAAACATTCATTTTAATGTCTGCAGTTTCAATTGTAAAATATAGTAAAACCCACATACACAAAACTCACATGATTTATATGCAAAAAAAATTCCTTACATATTTCCTTTCACTTCAGGTTTCAAATACCACAGAATATCTCTTGAGTTCAGTATATGTACCAAGCATTCTTTAAAACTCAATACTAATGCTCCCTCATTGCCAAAATCACCTACAAAGGCAGTTATCCTTTACTCCTCAAAAGGAGTAAAGTTACAGGTGCAGAAGTGCTTCTCCTCACTATGCTGGAGTTGAGGAGCCAAAAAAGCCTCAAGATTTTTGAAAGAAAGACCCCCATGGCTACAAAAAAGCATTGTACTCTACAGCAGGGTCAAAGGAATCTAACATGCCCAACTTATTACTCAC
>PVKU01001296.1:72031-84531 GCA_004027475.1 Anoura caudifer
GAGAATGTCGAACACGTACAGGCTGCAATCAACAGAGATCGGCGACTGACAGTGAGAGAACTAGAAGCTGATCCGGGGATTCCAAAAACGGCTGTGTCCGAGATTTTGACGCAGGATCTTGGCATGAAATGTGTTGTGGCAAAATTCGTTCTGTGGCTTCCGCTACCAGAGCAGAAGGAACATCGTGCTGCAGCTGCTAGTGACCTGATTCCAACCGCTACCAATGAACGAGATTTCCTCAAGAAGGTCACAAACAGAGATGAATCATGCAGGTCCACAGCTACACGTATGATCTGGAAACGAAGGCCCAGCTGCCCCAATGGAGGCCGCCTGGTTCTCCACACCCAAAGAAGGCGTGGAAAAGTCGCAGCAAAATCAAGTCCGTGTTGTGTTTTTGATTGGGAAGGTGTTATCCATCACAAGTATGCCCCTCCAGGCCAAACAATTAATAAGGAATACCACACCTCAATGTTCTTCATTGGCTAAGAGATGCAATAAAACAAAAACAGCCACAGCTACAGGCAACTGGTGATTGGCAGCTTCATCATGACAACTCACCTGCTCATGTATCCCTTAAGTGCAGAGTCTTTTGGCAAAACATCAAATCACCCAAGTGACTCAGCACCCTTATAGCCCAGATTTGGAGCCCCATGACTTCTGGCTTTTCCTAAAACTAAAAATCACCTTTAAAAGGGAAGAGATTTCAGACCATCGATGAGATTCAGGAAAATACAACAGGGCAGCTGATGGTGATTCCAACAAAGGAATTTGCAGAGTGTTTTGAATAGTAGGAGAGTCACTGGGAGAACTGTGTGAGGTCCCAAGGTGCCTACTTTGAAGGAGAATGAGGCATCATTGTCCTTTGTACAATATTTCTTGTATCTTCTTCAATAAATGTCTCTACTCATATTTAGAACCAGACTATGTGCTAAAAACCCTGTCTACATGATGCTTGCAATTTATTTGGAAAGACAGATTCTAGGCAAAGGAATACACTCATACATAATATGAATTGTGACAGGAGCTGTGAAGGAAAAGAACAGAATGTTCTGAGACAAAGTGACAGGGCCTGAATTTAGGTGGCTGAGTCAAGAAAGACATCTCAGGAGGTGACATTTTGAGCTAAGACTTTAAAGTGAGTAGAAGTTCACCACTCAAAGACTGGAAGAGGAATAGGGAGGAGGAGGCCCAAAAAGGTAACAGCATGAGAAAAGGCCACTGATCAAGACCCCTTGGCACATTCAAAGAACTAAAAGAAGCCAGGCATGCTGGGCCAGAGAAGGGGTGGGAGAGAGTAGCAGAAGATGAGGCTGGACAGATTGACAGAAACCAAATCATGTGGGGCCCTGGAGGGCATGTTAAACACTCTGGACTTTATTCTAAGGTATTGGAAGTCACTAGGATGGTTTGAAACCTTTTACATCTCACTTCCATGTGCCTTTCTAACCTCTCCATTTACCTGCAAGTCTTCCAGATTGCAGAAATTCAGAAATTATTCTCACTTGAGTTCTCATGCCAACCTTTTGTTTAGACTGACCACAATCTCAGGACCTTACATTTCCACAGAAAGGAAAAGACAAAGGAAAGGGTGCATGTCAGGCCTCCAAAAAGGAAAAGGAATGTCATACGGAAGCCTTAATAATAACCCTGACAACAGGGAGAGGGGTTGTGGTTAAAAAGAGCAACAAAAGAACTGTAACAAATTTAGATAAGACCAGCTTAAACCTCTCTTCAGAACCTGCTCCCTGATACCTGGTATTTCTTCTGAGTTCCCAAAGTCCATTTTCCTGTGTACAGAGAAAGAATGTCTTTTTATTTCCACAACCTGCTGCATATCATTGTATCTAAGAAGATATCAGCTACAACGCTATTAATTTTCAGTGCCACTAGGGGAAAAACTGCTGCAAATAAAGTGATACACCATCAGCTGTAAGGTGCATCCCAATTTCAGAGATGTTAAAATGTGAAAAAAATGTGCATTTTAGAATTAATAAAATATATTTACCGGTTTGTCTGCCACACCAGACTGAGTTTTAGAAGGTGGGGATTATACCCATCATCGGTGTCTAGCAGAACACCCACCATGGAGGAAACATCTGGTGAGAGTGCTGAGAAACGACAGGGTGACAGTCTGGAGACTCAGAAGAGCTGAGCCCTCACCACTGCCACGCACGGTGTTAACAGTCGTCACATCTCCTCATTTAATCCCGACAGGAAGCAGTGAGCCACATGCAGCAGAGGAGACTGGAATTTACCAGAGAATCAATATTTATTCTTGATAAAGAAAATAAAAGGAATAGAGAAAATAACTAAAGCTTATGTAGGTATAATATTAGCTATTTCTGTCAAATTTTTACCATTTATGCCTGTAAGAATTATGTTTATAATGTAGTATCTAATTACATTATGTAAGTTTATTCTGATTTAGCCTTTATTTTGTTCTGGAGGGGGATATGTGACAATCAGAAGGGGACTGGGAAAGCAGCTAGATGTGTCACTTCCTACCCCAGAAGTTTTACTTGTGCTCAATGAGCCTCCCAATAACCTGATGTAGATATCATCACCCTCTTACACGTGAACTGAACCTTGAAAGCTGACTAAAGTTAATTTCAGGTAGAATGGTGAACTAAGTTGCTTAACCGGAAATAGGCAGAGAATGGAAATGCTAGATTCAACCCTAGTTCATCTATCCTCAGCGCTCAAGCTCTTCCCACAATCCTCAGCTTGCTGCTTTGTGGATTACAAATAAGATATTCAAGAGAGACATTCTTATTCTCGCACCCCATTTGATCAGGATGCTGTCTCTGCAGTGAAAAACACCCACAGAGCTAAAACTGTGCAGTGGCAGCCCTCCGTGCTGAATGAAGCTTTCCAACTGCAGCAGTGGCGTGAAAATTTTGTGGTGTTGTGTCAAGGCCCTCAGATTAGAGGAACCTTACACGGCAGCTTGCCTAGCACATCCTGGTTGTGCTCATTATCTCTGTGTAATTGTGATGTCATGTCCTACTCACTCTCAACAGCATCCTGGACTGGATACTATCCATGGTCGTCAGAGTCTTAGAGAGAGGAAAAAGCCCTGGCTTGTCTAGAGGGTCTAAAAAGAACAAATAGCTGCTCCATTTGTGATGGAAAATTGGGGGGTGTTCTTACAAGAGTTAGTTTTTACCATCTGACTCCAGGCTCTTTATACACATTGAGGACTTATTTACATATTATGAGTTAATGCAATACCAGACAGCATCAATTACATAAAAGCTGCAAAGCCTTCTCTCCCTGCTTCATTTTCCTCATGCTATGTCAAAAAAAGTATTGAACTAGACTAATTCAGGTATTGTGTATATACATCATGCCAACTTCTCACAGTTGTACAAAATTAGTGGTACTTCCTTGTTTTACAGATGAAAAAAGTGAAGCTGAAAAAGTAAAGCTTTTGCCCAAAGTAACATTTCCAAAGCCAAACTGCCAAATCTTACAGAACATGGGAATACTTGCCTTCTTCTTTTCTTTGGGCCAAACATACCAAAAATTAAAATTAAAAAATACTTAAAAATTTTAGGGAGGGATGATATTTGTTAAGAAATAAGTGACAAATGAATAATGAAAGGGACTTTAGCCATTCAAACTGTTATTTATAACAGAAAAACATTTTTAAAAAATCAGAAATACTTCTCAAATTACCAGGAGTTTAGATCTCCAAAAAGGTAAGCATCTGCTTCTCTGATAAAAACGGTCTCAATAATTTACGATTTACACTTCTAAAACTAGATGTTACTAAAGAGGCATCATGTTTGAAATACATTCAAATACAAGACTCTTACATACCATTGGTTAAGCCTCTAGTAGGTAAGATAAAATTTTATTAAATGTATGTTTTCTTTTGTCGCACCTCATTCAAATTCTGAGCCCAAAGACCACAGTGTGAACACTACTCGTTTATTATTATATATCAAATACTTAGCCTACTAACATCCATGTATAATACCAAGTCTTAGAGATGTGGACATGAAGCAGACAAGAATCTCTGACTTCCCGCCTAGGGGAGGAAGAGGATACATAAACAAGATGTGCAATAAAGTATTTTAGGTGTTCTGATAGAAGGAAAAAGAAAGGTACTGCCAGGCCTACCTAGTGGATGTGAAAGACTCCTCAGAGGACAGTTGAGCTGACTTTTGAGAGAGGATTCAGTATTTACTAGACAAGCAGGTTACAAAAGAATATTCTAGGAATAAGAGCAATGTGAAATTGTATTTTATTATTATATATTTCACAAGGTTGACATATAAATAAGTGATCTTTGATAAGTTCAATTTTCTTTAAAAGATCATCTTACTTCTTTTATAAATCTTTTTTTTTCTTTTCTTTCTTTCTTTCTTTTTTTTTTTTTTTTTTTTAAAGAAGGCAGACTGCCATGTGCAGCGCCTCGTTTGGATGTATCTGGAGTCCTGGAAGCTTGACTACCCTACATTCTCCTACAAATGGACCTTGAGAGCTCGTTTGGGAGTTCTAGTAGGTATACCCTTGACTGAAGACTAGTCCTCTCCTCTAGTTAGGAAGGTCATCTTCTTTGACCAAGCGCACAGCTTCGTGAGGGACACATATGGATTGGTGACGGTGGAAGGGGACACCTGCCTAGCCAGCCAGATCAGCTGTATCAACCCTGGTGATCAATGGAGTAACAGATGTGGCAGCCAGATCACCTTCACATCCTTCTTTCATAAATGCCTTTTCATTTCTACCCTACCACCCCCTATACCCACCTGCTCCATACACATGCACGTACATACAGACTAGCCCACAGTCTGGGCTTGTTTTATATCCCATTTGAAATCCGAACTGACCAAAGTTAGACAGTTTCAAATTCTGGTAGCCAGAGGAATCTTGGTGCTACTGCATATAAGTATTTTTTTAAATGAAAGTTAACATAATACCAAGTACTATATGCAACCAAAGGGGCACATTTACAAGGACAGTGGGACCTATTATTAAATTTCTGAGGTTTTTAACATGGAAAAGTCTCAATATATAGCTTTCACAACAGAAATAAAATAAAAATAATTATTTGAAACCCCTCTTCATCACCATTTAACAATTTTCAGTATGTTCAGTACATTTTAGAACATAAATATTCAGGCACTATTTCTGATTGTCTCACTTCATCTTTATTTGACAAAGTACTCTCTTACCTTTGTCACTTCTCTAAATTTTGCTCTGGAACTGTGTAGGCTTAAAAAGGAAGTGTTTTCCAGAATTGTTCCTAGGGTCAGTCTGAAATTCTTGAGGTAAAGGTTATCACACATAACCCTAATACCTAACAAAAAAGTTTACCCAGCTACCTTAAATCTGCCCCTAGAAATAGCAGGTACTATATAATTATTGGTTATTATTAAGGTGTTAGGTATTATTTTGAACAGCCTGCACATTCCAAATCACTTAACCCTCACAACTATCCTAGGTGGTCTTTACTATGATTATCTCTAGTTTACAGGTAAGAAAATGAACCTCAAAGAAGTAAACCCCAGCAAATGACAGAGCTGGGATTCAAACTCAATCAGTCTGGCTCCAAATTCCATGCTCTTAATCACCATTATCATGCCTCTGTGCTCTCCCTTCTGGAATCTGAACTCCTTAAATAATTGTATCTGTGTGTTACATAATTTATATTCATAATTAATCGCTGGCCTCTGATTTATCCTGGCTACTAAGAAGACCCTCTCATACTGACTACAATCATTCCTATACTTAAAGGGTTCACAGATTGACAGACAAACAATACAATGTGAGGAGCCAAGGTTCCAAGTGCTCTCTGAGTGCTGAGGATGGAGTGACAAATTCAGACATACCAAGTTTCACAGAGGAAGTGATATAAGCAGGGTATTTAATACTGAACTGAACCAAAATATACTGGAAGGGAGGGAGGATAAGAAGGCATTTCAACCATAAAAGCAACATGAGCAAAAATACGGAGGTGGAAAAGAACAAGCCATGCTGGCAAATGGTGAGACATTCTACATCTGGTTATAAAGGGAAATGGTAGAAAATTAGGCTGGAGGCTGGGTCAAGGTCATATTGCCATGGCCTTAAATCCAAGTTAGGAAGTTTGGAGTAGATGCTAAAGGAATCAAGGAACCATCAAGAGTTTTAACTGAAGAGAAATGGTTGACTACATGATTTGATTTAGATTTTAGAAAGATATCTCTGGCCCCATATGAAGGGTACTGATTAAAAAAAAAGGTCATTGGTTTTAGGCTATTAGGAAGAGTCCACAGGAGAGAAGCTGAGAGTAGGAACGCAGAGGAAAACAGCAGAACAGGACGGACCAGGGAGCAATTTAGGAGGGATCATGAACAGAACTTGATGACTACAGACTTGTAGGTACATCCCAACGAGTAACAGAGACTGATTACATGAGGCGAAGGTTAACACCAAGACTACAGGCCTCAACAGCAGCCACACAGTCAACTTAGTTACAATCATTGGGTAACTCACCAGAAACAAGATCACCCACTAGTATTCACAAATGTATAAAATTTAGAGGGGCCTTTTTGGAGCCAGGATAAAACCAGGAGAATACTTCTAGTAAGAATGTGTGAGGACTGCATATTATCATTTCCTGAAGTCAGATTCAAGTACATAGTAACACAGCAGAGCTGTGTAGCATGGTGTGCTTTCAGAAAGAATAGCTCAAAAGGAATTGGTCTTTTAATGAGTTCCTTCAATATAACTGTAACAGCTGGGGAGTGAGCAAATTAGGAAGAAATCTTCAATTTAAAAGAAGAGCCTTAAATAAGAAAATGTATCCATTTTTCAATTGAGTTTGTCTAAATGTTTAAGATTTTAAAATATAGTTCCATTAAGAAGCCAGTCCAGAAAGGTCCGTGTGCACTGGAGAACAGTACATTCTCAAGGACAGACCATATGCTGGGTCACCAAACCAGCCTCAACACATTCAAGAAGATTAAAATCATACCAAGCATATTCTCTGACCACAACGCTTGGAAATTAGAAATCAATTGTAAAAAGGAAGTAAAAAAAAAATCCACAAATATGTGGAGATTAAATAACATAGAACTAAAAAACCAACTGGGTCAAAGAAGAAATAAAAGGTGAGATCAAAAGATATTTAGAGAAAAATGAGAACAGCAATATGACACATCAAAACTTCTGAGATACAGCAAAAGCAATAATAAGAGGGAAGTTTACATTATCACAGGCCTATCTCAAGAAACTAGAAAAAGTAAACAACCTAACATTACATCTTGAAGAACTAGAAAAAGAAGAACAAAAGCAGCCCAAAGTCAGAAGAAAGGAAATAATAAAAATTAGAGCAAAAAAATTTTTTTGAATAAAACAGAACAAAAAGAGTATACAAAAAGTTAATACAACAAAGAATTGGTTCTTTGAAAAGATTCATAAAATTGGCAAACCCCTGGCTAGACTTACTAAGGATAAAAAAAAGACTCATAAAAAAATCAGAAATAAAAGAGAAATTACCACAGACATCACAGAAATACAAAGGATCACACAAGAATACTATGAAAGACTATATGCTGCCAAATTCAATAGACTAAAAGAAATGTATGAGTTCCTAGAAATATATAACCTTCCTAGACTAAATCATGAAGAGTGAAAAATCTAAATAGACCAATCAACAGTGAGGAAACTGAAACAACAATCAAAAATCTCCACCAAAACAAAAGGCCAAGACCAGATGGCTTCATTAGTGAATTCTACAAAATATTCAAAGGAGATCTGATACCTATCCTTCTCAAATTCTTCTGAAAATTGAAAAGGCAATACTTCCTAACACATTTTATGAGGCCAATATAACACTGATACCAAAATCTAGCAAGGGTAACAGACACATTTTTGTGTCTTCAGACCAATATTTCTAATGAACATAGATGCAAAAATCCTAAACAAAATACTAGCAAATCAAATACAACAAGCATTTAAAAAATAATACATCACAATCAAGTGGGGTTCCTTCCAGGAGCACAAGGATGGTGCAACACATGCAAACCAATGCAATACACCACATTAACAAAATAAAGGATGAAAAATCACATGATCTTATCAAAAGATGCAGAAAAAGCATCTGATAAGATACAACATCCATTTATGATTAAAACACTCAATAAAATAGGTATATAAGGAAAGTATCGCAACATAATTAAGGCCATATATGACAAACCCTCAGTTAATATCACACTCAATGATGAAAAACTAAAATCTTTTCCTCTAAAATCAGGAACAAGACAAGGAGGTCCACTTTCATCACTCTTTTTCAACATAGTACTAGAAGTTCAAGCCAGAGCAATCAGTCAAGAGAAAGAAATAAAATTCATTCAAATTGGGAATGAAGAAGTAAAAGTGTTATGTTTTGCAGATGACATGATCCTTTACACAGGAACTCTAAAGATTCCACCAAAATTCTACTACAAATAAATACAGTAAAATTGCAGAGTACAAAATCAATGCACAGTGCAAAAACTTTTTAGTTTGATAATTGTCCCATGTTTATTTTTTCTTTTTCCCTTGCCTGAAGAGATATATCACAAAAAATATTACTATGAGGAATGTCCGAGATTTGAATGCCTATGTTTTCTTCTAGGATTTTTATGGTTTCAGGTATAACATCTAAGTCTTTAATCCATTTTGAATTTATTCTTATGTGTGGCATAATTTATTATGCAATAAATTACACAGAAAAAATAGGTATTAAACTTATGGACCTTAGTCTTAGAGATTTTATGAATTTGACCCCAAAGGCAAAGGAATTAAAGGCAAAAATAAATGAATAGGACTATATCAAACTAAAAAGCTTCTGCGCGTGCGCGCGCACACACACACACACACACACACACACACACACACACACACCTGCCAAAAAAGCAAAAAGGCAAAAAACTGAATGGCTAAACACACTTGCAAACAACAGCTCCGACATGGGGTTAATATCCAAAATATACAAAGAATTCATACAACTCAACACCAAACAAACACAATCCAATCAAAAAGTGGGCAGAGGATTTGAACAGACACCTTTCCCAAGAAGACGTACAAATGGCCAACAGATACATGAAAAGATGCTCAACTTC
This sequence comes from Anoura caudifer, assembly GCA_004027475.1. NCBI lineage: Eukaryota > Metazoa > Chordata > Mammalia > Chiroptera > Phyllostomidae > Anoura > Anoura caudifer. The sequence goes on from PVKU01001296.1 coordinate 81,130, forward strand.
ACTACCTATTACGGAAATGAAAATCAACTACAATGAGATACCACCTCACATCTATTAGTATCAACAAGACAAGTAATAACAAGTGTTGAACAGGTTGTGGAGGAAAAAGGAACCCTCACTCACTGCTGGTGGGAATGTAAACTGGTACAGCCACTATGGAAACAGTAAGGAGGTTCCTCAAAAAATTAAAAGAGTTAACATATGACCCAGTAGTCACTCTTTTCAGTATCTACCCAAAAAACTCGAAAACATGTGTTTGCAAAGATATATTCACCAGTGGTATACACCAGCGGTAAACAGGGAGAAACTGAAGTATCTAGCACCAAGGCAAACAGAACACATTGTCCCTTTTCTAAACTCTCCCCCCACAGAGCAAGCAAGCTAGTGCCATAGCTGAGACTCTTATCAACCTGGCTAACACTGTTTGACCCACTTTGGAGATCACAGAGACTCTGCTCCACCCAACTTACTCACCCACCCAAACTGCTTTTCCATATGAATAGCTGATCCTGGCTCATGCTTCACAACTTCCTAAATCCTATCAAACAAGCAACAGCTGGCCTCAGTGAGCCCCAGGCCTGGCACTAGCAGCAGCCAGCCTACATTCACAGCTTGGCTTCACCTGGGAATCTCCAAGCCCAGCACAAGTAACAGCCAACTCAGATTGCTTTATAGCTCAGGCAGGGTGGCCCCCAGGTAAAGAACAGGTCAGGTAGGGGCTGACCTTGGCCTGCACCACCTGGGAAACCCCAGGGCCAGCGTACCCAGTGGAGAACTACAGACTACATCAAAGCACCACCACCCTGTCCCTCCAGAGGGCAGAGGCTGGTGGTCAGTGGTCACAGCCAGTCCTTGCTTCTGCTGGCCTGGGTAAATACCTCCCATTGATCTGTCAACATCAACGAGGGCTCAATTGGGAAAAAGGGGTATACTCAGCCCACATGAAGGGCACACCTGGAGTACCCAGCTTGTAGGGGAGGCTGTGCCACTGGTCCCTACAGGACACCTACTACAATAGGCCACACTACCAAGACACAGAGTCAAAGCAGCTCTACCTAATACAAAGAAACAAACACAGGGAGGCTGTCAAAACCAGGAGACAAAGAAACGTGGCCCAAATGAAAGAACAGATCAAAACTCCAGAAAAAGAGTTTAACGAAATGGAGATATGCAATCTATTAGATGCAGAGTTCAAAACACTGGTTATAAGGATGCTCAAGGAACTTAGTGAGGACCTCAGCAGCATAAAAATGAAACAGAAACAAAGGATACATTAACTGAAATAAAGAACAATTTACAGGGAAACAACAGTAGAGTGAAGACAAGAATCAAATCAATGATTTGGAACATAAGGAATCAAAAAACAACCAATCAAAACAAGAAGAAAAAAATCTAAAAAAATGAGGACAGTATAAGCACCCTCAAGGACAACTTTAAGAGGTCCAACATTCACATCATAAGGGTGCCAGAAGGAGGAGGGAAAAAAGCAAGAAGTTGGAGATCTATGTGAAAAAAATAATGAAAGAAAACTTCCCTAATTTGGTCACGGAAACAGACATGCAAGTCCAGGAAGCACAAAGATCCCAAACAAGTTGGACCCAAAGAGGCCCACACAGGGACACAACATAATTAAAATGCCAAAGGTTAAAGAGAAAGAGAGAATCTTAAAAGCAGCAAGAGAAAAGCAATTAGTTACTTACAGGGGAGTTCCCATAAGACTCAGCTGATTTCTCAAAAGAAACTTTGCAGGCTAGAAGGGATTAGCAAGAAATATTCAGAATCATGAAAAGTGGGGACCCACAGCCAAGATTGCTTTACCCAGCAAAGATATCACTTAAAATCGAAGGGCAGATAAACAACTTCCCAGACAAGAAAAAAGTAAATGAGTTCATCATCACCAAACCATTATTATATGAAATGTTGAAAGGACTTAAGAAAAAAATTAAAACTGTGAATAATAAAATGGTAAAAAATATAAATCTATCAACAATTGAATCTAAAAAAGCAAACTAAGCAAACAAGAAGAACAGAGACAGAATCATGGATACAGAGAGCATTTTGATGGTTGCCAGATGGGAGCAGGAGTGTGGGGGAATGGGTGAGGAGGTGAGGGGATTAGGAAGAACAAATAGGTAGTTACAGAATAGCCATGGGAATGTAAAGTACAGTACAGGAAATGGAGTAGCCAAAGAACTTACAGGCATGACCCATGGACATGATCAGTGGTGGGGGGATCGTCTGAGGGAGCGGGTGGTGCTGGATGGAGGGAAGTTAAAGGGGAGAAATCAGGAGAACTGTAATAGCATGATCAACAAAATATAATTTTTTAAAAGATAACCATTTAAACACTCCAATCAAGAACAGGATACTTTTAAATATATACAAAGAAGTAGATGTTTAATCTGAGATGCACTTATACATCTGTAATCTATCAATGAATCTTTTCAAAATCTGTAATGTGGTCCATCAGAATCCTACATTTGGTAGCAATCAAGGAGACTGACATACTACTTGAAGAAAGCTGATTCAGCAGGGTGCTTTACTGCTAGCATGCTAAACAATCACTTTCCAGGTTTTAGGGTCTAAAGAGATTGAACGTTTGTATCTATGGATGAGAAAATTATGTTTCCACCTACAATCCCAGATTAAAAAATTACTAAGAAATATAGAAATGGATCTTTTTGAACAAGAGGTTGAATAATCCATGAACCAACAGTGACCTGTAGGAAAGCACACATCTAAAACAAACCTAATGAATGGTCTTCTTTAAGGGCAGCTCCAAGACAGTCCACTTGGGTTTCTCTGTGCCATTCTGACTAACACTACTAAATTCTGCAGCTTCACAACACAAAGAATAAGAAATTACATGAATGTGATTATATGATAGCATCACTACCCAAAGGCCACAGTTTTCAGAGGCATCCCCAATTTCAGGCCATGCCATTGTTCTACAAACCATCAAAACATCCTGGTCGTGCATTACCTTTGTAGCCTATTGGGCAGTGAGGTCCTTCAGGGAAAGATGGGATCTACTTCTTCTCTCCTCCTCTTTACCTGGTACAGTGTCTGGCTCGTATTCTGCAGACACTACACTTATCAATCTGTCACTCAATTAATGCACAAAATCAAATCTACTTTCCCAGACCGTTTCTGCTGCCAAAAAAAGACAATGGGGAATCAGCAAAAGCAGCCACTTATAAATTAGTCTTTTTAAGGCCAGGCTGTGGAGCCATTTTAAAGTTTGATGCACTTGACCCTTATATAAGTAAATCCTTTGGATGAGAACTGAACAAACTGACAAATTCTGTCCCATGCTATACATTGTCATAAAAAGTTTCCATAAACAAACTTGACCCCACCATTTAAAGTGAACAGAGTGTATGCGGTGGTTGGAAGGATGAC